>JAODUP010000211.1:330000-415000 GCA_025642065.1 Paralvinella palmiformis | reverse complement strand
GGTATTGTGGGTCGTGTGAATGATGATAGAGATTAGGGTTATCTGACATTTTGCGGCTGTGATGGCGGTGATGATGAGCTGCCAGTGATGGGTGATGATTATGCTAATAACGGTGGTGTACATCGGATCTATATCATCATTAGCATGATCATCATCATCATCATCATCATCCCAATCTTCTTCTCCCGCAGTCTTCTGACCTTCACCGGTCTAAAACAAGCACCGTCAGTGAAACCTGTAGATAACAGTCGCCAGAGGGCATCGTGGAGTAAATTATACGGTAGTTCGGCAACTGAGCAATAATAGGAGCTTTTCCCTGGCGCAACCATTTCCTGGACCCCCCCCCCTCCCCACCCCACCCCAACAGAACTGATGTAATGAATGGCCTCTGGTGTTGAATGCTAGTTGCTTTTGGTCGAAGTGCGGGCTTCAAGCACATAGGAACAGACGATGCTAAATGCCAACAATAGGCCACCCATAGATTCTCCAGCACACCGACTAGCCATACGGATAGTCGTGGCAGAATGTTGTACTACAAAAAGTGGGGGGAACCACGGTTCGAATCTACCGGCCAACTATTGAACTTTCACGTGCTACCTGACTGACACGAGTACCTGCTCGTTTACGGTGATGGCTCAGTTTGGGCGATGCGCCCATTGTTAACAGCTATATAGTCTATATCCCCTCCCCCGGGGGGAGGGGGGGGGTGGCGGTATATGTCATCGCATCGTGTATGTCTGTCTCGAGAGGAAACTAGGTTAAGCGCTACAAATCATCAACGGTAACGAGGATAATTACCCAGGCACCCACCGAATCAAACACCCAAACGGTTAGCATCCCAGTCATATGGACGAGTTGACAAAAATAACCCATCCGCCAAATCTTATCAATATGTCAAGTGCGAGAGTGCGTTATCCTCTCCGACAGCCCACTGACAACCGTCGGATGCCAAATCAAACAGAAGACACGAACGTGCGGGCTGGCCGCCGGGCAACCTACGAGATCCGGATGTAATATTTTGTTTGTTCGCCGCAAGGACAATCGTTGTCGCCGCCGCAGCCAGGCCGGCCGAGCTGCGGGCATGGCCTCGCGCGCCAATACGCGCGCGGTCTTCGACGCGGCCGCTGGTGCGCTCGAACAATGGTCCGAGCCGAAATGTCATCCGGCCCATCGGTTCATTAAGATCTCTTGTCCGTTTAACCCCGAAGATGACCAGAAGTGTTGACGTTAGCCGGTGCTGGTTAGTGTCCAATGATTGATGCACCGAGAGACAGTTGTACTAGAGAAGTGGGAGACCCTCTCTGACGGCGAAACTGGCCGCATGTAGGTCATCTGTCTTATTGGAAGTGTTGACATTTAGGGACGGGTGGCGGGGGGATGGAGGCTGAGGCCGTCGGTGGGCCTCTTCTCGGGAAGAGCCTCCCGACGGCTGCCAAGCCGACGTACTCGGGCGCTGATTCGAAATGGCGTCAAACGACGACGCAAACAGGCCGCGGGGGACGGCACGACCGCGGGCGAGCAGGCGGATCGAAAGAGTCATCGACTCTGATTGCGCCATACAGTGAGAGCGCAGATCGCCTCCCGATAATCCGACAATCGAGACCTCCGACCATGTCGATGCCGCCGACAAACGGTAATTAATTTCCAAGCGGCGTGCCCTCGTCATTATCGATGTCACGTTCTATACTAGATAATTGCTCCATTAGCCATGCTCCGTCTGATTAGATTGGCCGCCTCGACCCTTTGGTAAGGAAGTCCCCCCCCCTCTCACTCTCTCTCTCTCTCTCTCTCTATCTATCTATCTATCTCTCTCGATTGTGTACAGATGAATGGGGTTCGGATTGCAGGCTCCGCTCCATTAGGGACGAGAATGTCCTGGGGGAAGCCCGGCGGACCGAGAACAATATTATGTCTTACGACGACAGCTCGGCGCCCGAGGAGCAGCTTCCCGACGTCGGATTAACAGGTGTTTGGCCTTCCGTCGATGAATATTTAATATTCCGGCCAAAGATGTCAACTTCCCCAACCATTTGCCACTTCTTCGGTTACCAAGTCTCAGCCGACCGCGGGCACGTTAGATGGCTTTTATCGTATTTCAAAGATGGCCAAACAGACCACCCTATTCGCCTTTATGTAGTCGGCAACCGCGGGGTATGTGTTTGTGTGTGGGGGGAGGGGGGGGGGACGTTGGAGTATATTATCAACGAAAGCAGATCGCGTAGTTCGTGTTACAATCAAATCATCCGCGTATTGTACGCCTTTGGCGAACCATCCGCGAGAAATACTCAAACATAACGAGATTAAAATAAAAGCATATCGTGTTTGCCGGACTCGGGGATCAACCACAGAGGTCGTAGTTTTGGGAATAAGTTCTTAGATTACACCGGGTTGATGTTTATTTATATCTCTCAGATGGAAACTGGTTTATCGATGTAGAACAAAGATCCCTCCTAGAAATCGCCGAGGATAATTTGTAAATGCACTTAGATGAGTTGGTTACATAGAAATTTGCTCACATACAGTTTTATATTTAGAGACATCGTTTTGGCATCTACCTGGATATGTTACATTTGTATTCCCAATGTAACTAAATACAAGTACTGGGACGAGATAAAACTCATCAACTGTATCTCATAATGGTTACAATCAAAGAATAGTCATAGTGAAACCTTATTGAGTATATATATATATATATATATATATATATATATATATATATATATATATATATATATATATATATATATTATATAGTTTAGCTGGCTCACAACAAGAAGACCATAATTTCAGGTTGTGGGTTCGTTGTACCTTTGTTTGTGGAACATTTCCGTAGTGAGTTGCCACCCTCGCCAAATGTGTCACAGTCGTGACCAGCGCCGAACCCCAAAAAATCACTCTCACTCACTCACTCACTCACTCACTCACTCACTCACTCACTCACCACTCACTCACTCACTCACTCACTCACTCACTCACTCACTCACTCACTCACACACTCACACACACACACACACACCCACCACCCACCCACCCACTCACTCACTCACTCACTCACTTCACTTCACTTGCACGTGGAATGGTCAGATTTATTTGGTGGCTGTCATCAAGTTGTGAATTCTTATCTCCAACTGACGATCACAATTTAAAACACGAAAGGTAAAATCAACGATAAGCGACACGACATGATCAGATTGGTGTCTTCCGTACGTTAAAATCGTATTACCGTTAATGGTATGCGTCTGTGTGCCACGATCCTATTGAAAAATAATCATCTATCTATCTGAAACGTATCTGAAATGTATCAGCAGCGTATCTGGACGAGTTACAGTAATATTTGACGCATAGACAAACCTATCTAGATACATAGATACATTCGCACCGATCGCGTTATCTACATATGGCGATTTATCGGTCGCATTGTGATTCGTGTAAAAGCGACTGGACGAATTGAACGTCGGCTGAGGTGAACTCTGTTATGAGCAAATCCGATTTGAACTTCTTTATCTACCGAGAAAGACCACCTCCCCGGATGTCCAAGATCAGAGACGTTGACGACGAGTCGAGACGTCGCTGATAATCTTCTGGACACATACCAAGTAACGATTACTCTGTGTGTTGGTAAATAGCGGCCATTGTTCAATATCGGCGACCGGTTGGATCGGCACTTAATCGCTGAATGGCGCAACGACAGCTTCATGAAAGCCGGTGCTCAATATCCGGGTGTCTGTGTGAGAAGGGGGGTTGGGGTTGGCTGATGAAATTATGGCATGATCCTCGCCCGAAAGAATAAGCCGCTCTCTGCTTACGAACCGAGATGATCCCGTATATAATTGCCTTTAATGCCATCGGGAAGACGTCATCATGCAAGCGGCCGTTTATTGGCTGGTTGGCTGCGGCTTATTCTCCTCGGTAATGGCACACCGGAGCAGAGATGGGTTTGTTGGCATGGGGGGCGGGGGGCGGTGGGCGGTGCGGGGGAAATGATTGGTGCACGATGTGGGAAAGGTACGCATGGAATAAATACGGACAGTATTGTTACGATTACAGTCAAATGATAGATGACTAAATGTTTAGGGAGACAATGGGTTTATCATTCAGGTAATCGAAGACTCCGGGCTGTATTCTGCCATCGCGGTGCCATCATATATTTAGCGGTCAATATTCGAAGGACGTTCGGTCATTCGAAATTCAGCTGCTTGCAGGTTCGCTCCGGGCTGCTTAAAACAGTTCGATCCGGAAGTTCGCGTAAATCCTCAGCCACGGTCCGTCTATGTTGTTCATCAGGGTAACGAATTCATTTACACCAAGGTAGGTGAACGGCGATGGTCGAACGCGTTTCTAACAGTCGACCAAACTGGATTCAGAGAGGGAATGAAGTTCTGAGAGGTAATTTTAGTTTTAGTTCTGAACTGACGTAGATTGTTGTTTGTTTTTGTTAAATAATGGCAGCGCTCTAAAAGATCGTAAACTGATAACGATGGCTCTGATAATGATGACCATGAAGATGATCATCATGCCAAATGCATACACTTAAGAGCATCTTCCACGCCTTTAGCTATATTCGAGGTGTACATTATAACAACGGCAACGACAAGAACAGCAAGAAGAAAAGAAAAACAACAACAACATAATAATAATAATAATAATAATAATAATAATAATAATTATTATTATTATTATTATTATAACAACAAATATTAATAAACGTACTTTGATTGTTGTCATTGACAAGAAAGTAGAATAGCATAACGACGATAAACAATAGAGAGCAAGCTACTTACAGAGCGAGAGAGAGCTGTAATTGAAGCTTAGGGTCTGTTTATCTTACCTGCTAAAAACGACAAGATAAATTAAGCCGAGAAGGCACCTTGGAAATGGCCACAATTTACTGGCCACGTCGGTGTCAGGTGTCACATTTGAACAATGTCTCGACGACAAACACCTGTCCCGTCCGGAAGTCATCCTACACGAGTCGATTCCGGAATTCGCCAGAACAAAGCAAAACGCTGAGAACTGGAAAGAAAAACGCGACGAAGAAGCGAAACGAAGTCAAAATGCCGAACCAAAATGCCTTTAGGAAGCCTGGAATATTTGCACCGGGAATCAACCGGCCTTCGTTCCCTAATCGATGGAATCGCTTTTCTCTTTGTTGACAATTTTCCCGAGAAACGGGCGATAATCAGCGAAAGTTGACCCGTTCACCACAGATGACAGTCCCGGGATTTTTAGGACGCCTTCTGGTGGTCGTCCTGTATGCCTGCAGCCGTTGTTTGAGTTGGGAATTACGATTTGATGGTTGTCGATTATATTACATGTTTACAAATGTCTGCCAGTTCGATGTTTATTTACATATCAATAACATGTCTCAATCGTCGACGCATCACAATAGACAGCCAGTCTATCGATCGTGAGGTTTGAATATCAGGTAGATCGACTGATCGATACACGTACGGGGAGGTGCGAACTCTGGTAAGTTCGAAGTCCTGAGCGGCACGGACTACTTCATGCTGAACGTACTGTTTTCCTTCACGAATGTATTAAATGGGGTAGGTCACTGAACACACCGATTTAGGTATGAACTGGTATGAGGTCATGCCGTCATGGGGATTTATTTGCTTTGTTATGATCTGGTATGATTGTGCTATAGTGGGGATCGATCTGGTATAGTATGGTATGGTGTAATATGGTATGTGTTGATCGTTTACATTTTGGTACGGTTTAGACTGTTGTCGTATTGTCAGGTGAAGGTTCACCCCCCTGCTGTGTCCTTCTAATTTATGATAGAACTATAAATAACTGTCTTCAATATAAACATTCAATATAAACGTTCTCCTTTTCGACAATATATGAGTTGATGACATTGCATAACTGTACGTATTAAATAAACCTTTCAAAATATGTTTATCTGCTTGGACAAAAGGGGCATACTTATAGACAATGCTCCCCTCCCCCTCTTTCCACGATGACAACTCGGAACAAGGACCAACCAAAGGAATGCGTTGTGACCACATAAACCGGGCGTAAAAGCAGAAAGTTCTTAGAAACACGGTTCTGGATATCTTACTAGAAATAGGTCTATGTTTGCAACTAAACGTCACCCCCCGGTGGTCAATTTTAATTTCATAGAGTTTCACAGCTCTACAGTTCTCGTCTGTTTTGTAATAATCTTATCTTCAGCTTAGCTTATCTCTTCTCGTTTCTAGAAAACAATTACTCTCTCGCTCGTCCAATATTGGTCTATAAATGGAAGGAATGTTTTGTCGAGTTGGTGAAAAAGGCGACGGGAAGGAAGGGATTTCCGACATCGCCTCCTCTTGTTATTGGTCGTAAATCAGCGATAAGAGCAAATCATCTTGTCCAGTAACAGTTAATGAACGTGTTAATGAAACTGTTAACGAGAGAGTGTATACGATCGGTATAATATATGTTTATTGATGTGTGTCGATGATGGGGAAGGATCTGGTGACGTATAGTTCTGGAATAAACTGGGAGACAAAGATAGACAGATTATTGGATAATAGCGTCTTCAGCCGCACAAATAGATACATTTATGTGGATGGATGGATGGATGGATGGGAAATTAAATTCTTGATGAAGGAATTGATCAATTATACAAATAGAAGGAGGACGGGTGTTCATGTAAACAAATAATACTTGCTCAACGACCCGTCCCACTCTTGTTCCAGTTACGATTCCGGATCAGATAACGGGCGAACAGATGGGAATGTCATTAACAGAACTAGCGTCATGTGTAATGTCACATGACAGATACTTTGTAACGTTTTGACGACGTCCTGACAATAAACTGCTATCACGCTGACGATTAATCTGATCCAGAACAAACTGACCGATACTGATTTACTTCTTGACTATATCAACAGACTGACGTTAACTCATTGGCACTGTATCCGTTGACTGATCCGTTACTGACTGATCCTGACCGAACCATCTGACTGATAATTAATCTGGTTGAGCTATCACCAAGAGCGCCCTCTCGCAACCTTCCAGTCGACCGACGATCATCACCAGAACGCCAGTTTACCGACAGACGGACGGATAGAAGTGAGGCGTTCCAAGTGATATCTCATGTCGCAAACGAACTCCTTTGTCGACGCGTCATCTCGTCTGGATCCAACTGCCGGGACACATGAATCCAGACCGGGCTCGGTGATCTGAAGTCTCGTCTCGATAAACAGGAAGCGACGAGTAACGCGACGTGTCTTCCTACTTAACCATCCGCCGTAAACACGTTCGCTGTCCGTTCATATTTGCCGACGCCGTCTCGAACAAAGCCAGCAGCGGGATGGCTGCCGATCCGGACCGATTCCTTCGGGATCGGCGTCCCAGTCGTATAGGACGACGGCGGGTCGACCTCGCCGATCAACCGACCCTTGGCCCACGAAAATTCGCGATCAATTTCTTCCGAACCTATCGAAGCTTCCTTTAGCCAACAGAGAAGTTGTGTCGTCGATCATTAGAGATGCCATTAATTCTGTCCGAGTTCTCTTCCTTCAGTCTGCCATTATTTGTCGACGATAAAGACTCGCCCGTACCGCCGCAATTTCCTTTGTTACTGGATTCACTTCAGGCTAATAGATCGGGATAGTTCCTTTTTGGGCTTTGGTCGGTCGGTCGGTCGATTTTAAGCCTAACCCTAGTATGACTGCTCTAAGGAATTTCCCTGTTTGTTTGCTTATTTGTTTGTTGTAAAGTTCTTCTTAGAGTTAAGCGATACTATACATGTTTGTTTACACTGCCGTAAGACAAGGGACCGGTAACGGTGTCACATCAGAAACTGATGGCTTCCGGGTTCGAATCTATCAATCTATTGTATTGTAGATTGAGGGCCTGCGATTGGCAGAGAGAGATAGTGTATTCGTACAGTGGAATCATTCCACGTGAAAGACCACTTGCCGAGAACCCAGGAGCGCCCGCTTTCTAATTCACCACAGTACTATTCAGCCACCACACCGACAACCCACTTTAGTCTTCGGCTAGATTCTTTATGCGAGATAGTGATCGGGACGTGGATGCGGATGCGGATGCGGATGCGGGGGGGGGCGGCTACTAATCGAGGGCACACCCCAATCACCGATGATGACATCCGAGAGAAGATAGAAAGGAAAGCGGCACAAACACGGAGAGTAATTTTAAATTTCTACCGAAGCTGAGCTCGGGAAGTGGCGGCCGTTAATTAATTAAAACATGTCGGCAGATTTTTAATCAATGCCAACGCCATTGTTCACGGCTCAATCTATAACTGCTCCGCGTCGCTGTCTGTTTCTATCTGTTCTATCTCGTCGCTGTCTGTTTCCATCCGTCCTAGAACACCGCGAGGCCAAGCCCAGCTCCCAGTAACCCCATCTCCACGCCCGTCATCGGGTACCCATGAGTGCCATTAATGTCTCTATACGTGTGAATTGAAATAATACAAATCGGCATCGAAAAAGGAGGGGGTGGGGGTGGAAGAAAACAAACAAATGGGATATCTCCGGCCCGATATGTCATCGATTCTTATCCCGATATTGAGATATTTCTACGTTTTGGCGCCACGATCCTGCCAATTAAGCAGCCCCGCCATATTGAATGATGATGGTATTCCCTCTCTCTCTCCCTCTCTCTCTCTCTCTCTCTCTCTCTCTCTCTCCTCTCCCCCCCCCCCACTCTCTCATTGTACAGCGCAGCAGCCGTAGCTTATCTCTGACACGGAACAGACACGATATTAATGCTAAAAGCGATCCGGACAGAGTTAATCACCAAAACATAATTCAATATTTATCAAACATCAACCACTTCGTTATTTAGATAAGCCAGGTATGGCACTCATCCGACGACGGTGATCTGGCTTTATAATGGCGGATCCTGAGTGGGGGGGGAGGATGGAGGGGGGGGGTTTCTGAGAGACGGAGAACCGGGGAATCGACTTCTGATGGAAATTGAGATCCTAAAACTAAAAACATAGATTTGAGTCCCCCCCACACACACACTCACACACTCGGTAGTGCTGCCACACGACCGCCGATCGCTAGACGCGTGTGTTTCTTAAATCGTCCGCAAGGCGTCGTTCGTGGGGGAAATACAAGGAATATTAGTAATTGATCACCAGCCTGTCTCCTCTCTAACTAACACTTAATGAATATGGGCTGTCTGGATTAGGAAAGCCATGTGCTTGCTTGATTGTGTATTTCTGTGCTTGCATGCGTGCATGGGTATATGTAATAAAACGGCTTAGAAAATCACAAATCGTAATTATAATATATGGACGATTCATCAGTGTGTGTATATTTCGTGTACGTGCGTATGTTTATTTGTTTGACTGTCTAGTTATGTCGATATTCCTAGCAGGAAGTGCCATCTGGTAGAATCACAAATAGCGAGGGCCGCATCTGGACGATTCATGAGGGGATTGATAGGATGCCATATTTCCTACCAAGATGTCTAACGTCTCATCAGATCCACACACAGACTGGGTCCACAGAGGATGTATTATAATTTTTTGCGATTAGGTTCCTCGCTTCTTATGAACCGTCCAAACTCCCCCCCCCCCTCACCCAGTTCTTCACCAATAAGTGTCCTCGTTTGGTCATGTTCCTATAATAGAACGAAACAAGAGATGCTTATTACGACGTTAGTGGGCTTCTTGTAACTCGACCCCACTACCAGGGGAGCATCCTAAGCTCACGGCGACATGGTACGAGGAACGCCTCGACTGGTTGAAGTTTTGCTCAATTAGGACATCCTCATGTTCTACGAGTGAGTCACTTGAGTCACTCCTGGACTGCGGCAGCCATTGTGGTTATTGTGCTTTCTGTATAGTCGTGGATGTGGTAAAGGAATGGTAACGAAATGTTAGGACGATATTGAGTCGTATATTAGCTTTATTGTACTGTCTATGGTGATTAGATAACGCTGACGAGCGTGTGTTTGCATGTTTGTATGTATTATACGCTAAATTGAACACTGTATGCTTGGATGATATATATGTAAACCCTATCTCTCTCTCACCCCCCCTCTCTCTATCTCTATCTATCTATATATCTATCTATCTATCTATCTATCTTCCTTCCTCCATCACTCTGTAAATGAATTATATATATATATATATATATATATATATAGAGAGAGAGAGAGAGAGAGAGAGAGAGAATGTGATCGCACAAAGGTACATTTATACGCCTACAATTTCATGCACACCAGCAGACACGCATAAATGTAAACTCACGCGCTTAAAGACGCAAACATATGTTACGTGTCTTAATAGGAAGAATCTAAATTATCTGTCCAATCTACCGATGAATAACGGGCTATTGTGTGGCGTAAATTTTGATTACGTGGGCCGCTTCATTTCCGCCAAATGTCACTCGCCGATTATTACCCCCCCCCCATCCACATACACACGCATGCGCACACGCATCCAGCTGGCTCGCAAAACGCCGCCATCCGAGCAATTGGCGAGCTATAAATCATATCTCCTGCAAATAACGAACGCCGTGATGCATTACCGAGTTATTAATACAAATTTGGCGCGGTTTATTCCAAGAACGGCCAGTCGCCAAATAAAAACCAAGAAACGCCAGTCTCTTTGTCTCATTATAAACACAACATGCTTAATAATACGAACATCGGCTCACTACAGGCGGCAGACAATGGCTCGCCATATAATCACCGCATAACAGATAATTCCAGCCCCATAACGTGTTCAACCAGCCGCGGTCTATCTAAAGGCTTTGTCGACGGCACATCGACACATTTTGTCTTTAAAAAAAGCCCTTCCCCGCCGTTATCGGCATTTGGCGAGCCAGTTTTTGTTCGGCCACTCGACTCTTTCTTCGTGTTTCTATTAATCGTCACTGCTCCCGTTGTCTGTGGCGTGGAACATTCGGCCGATGGTGTGCTATGTGTGCTGCGGTAATGCGTCGGCGTCGTACTAAACGCATCGAGAAACGTAATGTTCACTGTGCTATTTCATTCGGGGAATATTATTACGTTGACGCTGTGCTATTTATAATAACAACGGAGATTGTTCAGCACGTTTTGTGAACTTTTCTGCTAAGCCTGGATTTTAACGGCCTAATCCCTACTGCGCTACGGTAATTTCCACTACTACGCATTCTATTGACATTGTGTTATTTGTGCAGCGTTTCTGGCTGGAATTGTGCTATCTGTGACCAGGATATATTTGGGAGGATTTATTTGGGAGGCAAAGAAATACGTTGACATTATGCAAACTCTGATATGGGTCATCTTGTACTATCTGTCTTGCGGATGATTCTACCAACACTGTGCTATTTGTACCGTGTAACCTTTTGTAGACATTGTGCTATTTATCTGGTCTAGAACAAGTTTGATCCACTTGATTCTATCCGTAGCCTGGAATATTCGGCTGACCTCGTGCTATTCTCTATCTGGCTGGAAACGTTTTGTTGACATTGCGCTATCCGCATCGTAGACATTTCGTTGACACTGCGCTATCCGCATCGTAAAATATTCCGTTGACATTGTGCTATCTGCGTCGTGGAACATTTCATTCATTGACATCGTGCCGAACGCTTTCCCACAACCACCTACCACCCCTTCACCAACCCCCCCCCCCTCCGCCCCACGGCTCCACTATTCAATGTTCAGCACTTACCATTAGGCACCCAGACTGTGGCTTGTTTGACGAAGCTCGACTTTAACTCTGTCTCGTAATCGGAGACTTTAGCTCACACAATCTACGACCGCTAGGTGGTCAATATTGGTAACGACGTGTCTTTGGTGATAATTTCTGATCGCTTCAATCTGTCATCGCTCTGTCAGGAGGACGCGGGGGCGGGGACCGTGCGGGTTGTGTGTGTGGGGGGGGGGGAGAGAGGAGGGGTGCGGGTGGTGGTTGTGAGTAGCACGGGGACAGCCGATAGGAAGGTTCCTAATGAAGTATCGTCGTAATTAGGTAGCGTGGCTGTTGTTATTGTTGCTGTTGTTGATGATGATGTAGCTGTTGTTGTGGGTTATAATGATCAAGGTCACGATAATTATTATTATTATTATTATTATTACAACGACGACGAAGGCGATGATGATGATGATGATTAGTGATGATGATAATGATGATGGTGATGGCGATGATGATGATGTGGTGTTGGTGATGTTTGTTTTGAGTTAACTGTGGTCAATATACGCGTGCATAAATTACTGTGTAGCTACAACAGTTATTATTTGGTGTATTATCCCTATTTAATGTGCGTGTTTCTGTATGACGATGCGTGCGTGTATGCATACATTATCGTGTATGCTCGTACATTTATATGCGCTTATCATCCAATTATGCCTGCGACCACTTGCGTTTGTATCAGCTTACTGCGTGCGTCTACATCTTCTCATCATAGACACACGCGCGCACACACACACGCAAACACGCATACATACACACACGATCACCGACACCAGTCCTTATCTAGCCCTGCTTCGCTATACCCTTCCCACGAACCCTGTCTCCAAAATGCGATCACCATATCGCCCCCCCCCCCCATCCACCTCGAAGCCCACAAAATGTCGCCATCCCTAGCCCATGGGCAGGGCACGGGATGGGAGCCTCCATCGCTTTACGAGCCCATAACGCCCCGTAGATCACCGGCAGCGCGGCTTTAGCACCATCTTACAAGGTAACGCGCTCATTACGAAGCTCCGGGCATCCCGCGCTATGACGTGTGATGGCGGCCGGCGAACTGCCCGGATATAAAATCGGCTTTTCGCTTGTCAGCCAATTATCGGCGCCGGAACACCGTCCGCCATCGGCCGCCATAACTCGATCGCGTGTAAAAATGGTGAGAAACAATTTGCTCGCGCTACCCGCGGGTCGACCGTAGCCGCTCGATCAAGGCCGAATCTCGCGCAGGCCTGGCTAGAGCCATCTAACACGGGATATCCCGTCTGATGATCCAGCCTGCCGCGTCACCACGCCTGCCCCCCCCCCTCCTGTACAACTCCGCCACCATTCACCCCCATCTCCTATCAGGCCCGTACTGGGCGAGCCAGCCAATAACGATATCCGGTCATTCGTTTAGCACAAACCAATCAGTCAGCCAGTAAATATGTTTTCTTTCCATTTTAGTTGCCGCGGGACGTATATCCGGTCTCAGGCCGCTGGACGACTGTCTGGGCGTGGGGTACGACTGGACGAATCACGCAACAGCTATAACACGTGTGATTGGTTAAGTGTCTCGTTGGCGAGCACGTGTCCGGATTGACAACTAAACGGATAGCGACCGGAAGTGGTCCTCCTGCTCGCTCCTCCAATCGCCGCACAGCCCCCCCCCCGGGAAAGGATACCGTCCGCACGAGGCGCCACCATCGCTACTTCCCGCACGGGGAGCCACCAGCGGGGTCGTACTGGTCTTGGTCGTCGTCGTTGTCTGAGCACACTCACACCGGCCAGGGGGCAGCAGCCGGTCGTAGATAACGAGCCGTGTTTCGCCGGGAGGAGCCGCTCCAGGAATTTATCACGATCCGGCTTCGGCGCTCGGACTGTCCCTTCCCAATCACTGGATACGATAGGCTTACAAGCGGCGCCTGCCAACAGAGAGAGAGCCACAACAATAGTCGTGTCCCGGACCCCGGTGTGGTGTCGGATCTCAGCTGTTTGATTCCTTCCGCTCAACGTGGCGGGAACGCCGTTAATTTAACCAAGCGATCTGTGATGAATTCGTCCCCGACGGCGTTCCGTAGGCTGCCCGGATACGCCGCTATCCAGAACGACAGCAGGGTCACCCGATCCGGGTCAACAGCGAATCAACGCCGCGTCAGCGCGCGAAGTGATACGATAACGAAAGCGCAAAGGACGACCAACCGACTGGACGCCCGCTAGGTGTCGTTGCTAGGCACTGTCGACGCGATATAATCTGGATTCTATAAGCGCCCTTTACGGCTCTCATCCTGGATAAGTCAATGGAGTCAGGACTCGGCTTCAGGATCATGTCAGCGACAATTCAGACGCCGGCCAACTTCCTGTTGCTGCTTCTTATTATCATCAAAGGATACCGGATGACAGGTAAATGATGGACGTCACGTGCTTGTTATGTGCTGTGATCATGTGATTAGCCGAGGATTTCGTACTTCCCCCAAAATGCGGGGTTGCTATCTTAGGCTCTTATTGGTGGCGGAATAGGTACTCCCATAGTATACATGTGGTCTTCACTTTGTACTCAGACAGTTGTGTGATCCTTATTCAAACAAACAGCTGTGTAATTTGTATTCAGACATCTATGTGAGCAGTTTCCAGATAGGTTTCTGATTTAACCTCAGGCAGCTGTGTGATTTGTACTCAGACACCTGTTGATCTGTACCCATCAACCTGTATAATTTGTATTCCGATGCGTTTTGTGGTTCATACTCACGGCTATCTGATCTGTACTCAGATTGCTCTGCGATGTAAAGTCGGAGCTGCTGTCAAACATCTGTGTGAATTATATCCATATAGCTATTTGATCTGTGGTCAGCTGCATGATCCGTTTTGAAACAGCTGTGTGATCAGTACTCATGCATAATGTTTCATATGTACTCAGACACCTGTGTGATCTTATGTCGAAGAGCTTTAGGATCTAGATTCAGATAATAGTGCGTACTATACTAAGACAGCTGTATGATTTGTACTTAGACAGTTGTATCATATTTACTCAGATATATGTGTGATTTAAACTTATGCAGCTGTTTCATATATACTCAGACAACTGTATGATTTATCTGTGTGATCTACACTCAAATGACTGAATGATCAGATAGTTGTAGGGTCTATACTTAGAGAGCTGTATGATCCGTACTCAGACAGATGTGTGATCCGTACTCAGACAGCTGTGTGATCCGTACTCAGACAGCTGTGTTTCTGACGTATAATTTTTGTTACCGGTTTAGACGTCTGACAGTAAAAGGTAAGTAGGAATAAGGCTACAGAAAAGGAAGGAAGTGTATTGACATTGGTAAGGAAGTGAGGTAGATACTAAATAGTGGCAGAGGTGTAAACGGATGATAAGGATCGCGAGATTAAAGAGTGGTGATGAAGTGATGGTAAGGGAGAAAAGGAGATGGTTGGGGTGAAATGAAGGTGATAAAGAAGTGATGATTGTAAGGAATACACGAAGATGACGAGAGAGAGAGAGAGGTGAAGATGGTAAGGGAGACAAGAAGATGGTAAAGGGGGAGATGAACATAGAAATCAGATAGACGGAGTAGTGTATAGGTATGAGGAAGACAATTGTGTGTGTGTGTGTGTGTGTGTGTGTGTGTGTGTGTGTGTGTGTGTGTGTGTGTGCCAGTCAGTCAGTCAGTCAGCTAGCCAGCCAGCCAGCCAGCCAGCCAGCCAGTCAGCCAGTCAGTCAGTCAGTCAGCCAGTCAGCCAGTCAGCCAGCCAGCCAGCCTGCCAGCCAGCCAGTCAGTCAGTCAGTCAGTCAGCCAGTCAGTGATTATTTTGGTTAGCTTCCGCAAGTCCTCACACCAGATTATATGACTGAGGGACGAACCAAAGAGAAATGAGATAACCAGACCAAAGCCCTTTATTGGTGAATGAAATATCCCATAAACATCGGCCAGACGGAGATTCGATACTACAACCTGTAGCTCAGTAATGTAGTACGCAATTGGAGAAGTATCTCGGTAAATTAATAGAACAAGTAATGTTGTAGTGAAAGAAACTGTAGGGTAAGGTAATGAAGGAAGTTGTAAGGTAAGATAGTGAAGGAAGCTGTAAGGTAAGGTAGTGAAGGAGGACGAAAGGTAAGGTAGTGAAGGAGGCCGAAAAGGAAGGTAGTGAAAGAAGCTGTAGGGTAAGGTAATGAAGGAAGTTGTAAGGTAAGGTAGTGAAGGAGGCCGAAAAGTAAGGTAGTGAAAGAAGCTGTAGGGTAAGGTAATGAAGGAAGTTGTAAGGTAAGGTAGTGAAGGAGGCCGAAAAGTAAGGTAGTGAAAGAAGCTGTAGGGTAAGGTAATGAAGGAAGTTGTAAGGTAAGATAGTGAAGGAAGCTGTAAGGTAAGGTAGTGAAGGAGGCCGAAAGGTAAGGTAGTGAAGGAGGCCGAAAAGTAAGGTAGTGAAAGAAGCTGTAGGGTAAGGTAATGAAGGAAGTTGTAAGGTAAGGTAGTGAAGGAGGCCGAAAAGTAAGGTAGTGAAAGAAGCTGTAGGGTAAGGTAATGAAGGAAGTTGTAAGGTAAGGTAGTGAAGGAGGCCGAAAAGTAAGGTAGTGAAAGAAGCTGTAGGGTAAGGTAATGAAGGAAGTTGTAAGGTAAGGTAGTGAAGGAGGCCGAAAAGTAAGGTAGTGAAAGAAGCTGTAGGGTAAGGTAATGAAGGAAGTTGTAAGGTAAGGTAGTGAAGGAGGCCGAAAAGTAAGGTAGTGAAAGAAGCTGTAGGGTAAGGTAATGAAGGAAGTTGTAAGGTAAGATAGTGAAGGAAGCTGTAAGGTAAGGTAGTGAAGGAGGCCGAAAGGTAAGGTAGTGAAGGAGGCCGAAAAGTAAGGTAGTGAAAGAAGCTGTAGGGTAAGGTAATGAAGGAAGTTGTAAGGTAAGGTAGTGAAGGAGGCCGAAAAGTAAGGTAGTGAAAGAAGCTGTAGGGTAAGATAATGAAGGAAGTTGTAAGGTAAGGTAGTGAAGGAGGCCGAAAAGTAAGGTAGTGAAAGAAGCTGTAGGGTAAGGTAATGAAGGAAGTTGTAAGGTAAGGTAGTGAAGGAGGCCGAAAAGTAAGGTAGTGAAAGAAGCTGTAGGGTAAGGTAATGAAGGAAGTTGTAAGGTAAGATAGTGAAGGAAGCTGTAAGGTAAGGTAGTGAAGGAGGCCGAAAGGTAAGGTAGTGAAGGAGGCCGAAAAGTAAGGTAGTGAAAGAAGCTGTAGGGTAAGGTAATGAAGGAAGTTGTAAGGTAAGGTAGTGAAGGAGGCCGAAAAGTAAGGTAGTGAAAGAAGCTGTAGGGTAAGATAATGAAGGAAGTTGTAAGGTAAGGTAGTGAAGGAGGCCGAAAAGTAAGGTAGTGAAAGAAGCTGTAGGGTAAGGTAATGAAGGAGGTTGTAAGGTAAGGTAGTGAAGGAGGCCGAAAAGTAAGGTAGTGAAAGAAGCTGTAGTGAAAGCTATACGATAAAAGGTAGTGATGACACCAATAAGTTAGTGAAGTGTAGTTGAATTGTGATAAGAGAAGCAGTAATGTAGTTAATGATGTGTTGCTGTAGTAAGGAAACCCATCAGACGGTCAATCGATATATATACACAAACAGTCGGTATAAGCAGATAATGATAGATCGATAAAAGATCGATAACAGATCAATACAGTGGTCTTTCTTTACATTTGTTGATTGTAAATTACGTAAAACATGAAAATGGGTGTAGTAAGTTGACTGTTAATGTTTATGAGTTGACAATGGACAGTGGTTTGTTGACGATGGACAGTGGTTTGTTGACAGAGACAGTGGTTTGTTGACACTGGACAGTGCTTTGTTGACAGTGGACAGTGGTCTGTTGACACTGGACAGTGCTTTGTTGACTGTGGACAGTGCTTTGTTGACAGTAGACGGTAGTTAGTTTACAGTTGTCAATGGACAGTTCTTAGTTGGCAGTGCTCGGTTCACAGTGATTAGTTGACAGTGGTCAATGAATAGTACTCAGTGGACACTGTCATTTTGAGAGTGGCGTGACCTTATAAGGTCGGGCAAGTGTATATTTCTAAACATGAATCCGTAATTCGTCTTCCACGAAAAATAGCAGCACACTCATTTCCTGTGCCTTATATTATTCTGGGCATGCATTTACATAGCACGTTATCTCTCTCTCCACACACACACACACGCACACACGCACACACGCACGCACGCACACACACACACACGCACACACGCACAGCAAGAAAAGTCGCCACTCTGGATTCAGTCCCCTGAAGAAACGTCCAGAGTTTGAATTCACGGTTCGAGATTCTCTTTGCCTGTGCCTTATTATACACAGCTAAAACACACGCACACACACATACATACGCACACACACACACACACGGAATCCTGCCATTAAATTTCTGTACCAGGCAAGTACACTCTTAAAGCAACACAAGTAGCCCCGAATCAGAGATACTGAAGCAGGGCCAAGGAGGGGGGGGTTCAGCTCGTCTTACTTTGGGTGCCTTTATACGATGTGTGAAATTTACTGTAGCAATATGCAAGAGTAGAATCATGTTATTTACCCTATGATATTTAAAACTAGTTTTTGTATAATATTAAAACAAATTATGACACCGGAACCATCACGTCGTAAGGATTTGCCAAATATCGAAACAATACACCAATGCTAGCTTTACTATTATAGCGGTGTCTACTTCAGCTTTGAAAATATTGTCTATTGTCTAAGTATATAAAATAATAATAATAATAATAATAATAATAATGATAATAATAATGATAATAATAATAATAATTATTATTATTATTATATATTTCCTTTTATAGTTGGTGTAGAATATTGTTGGGAGGACTTCAACGCCACCTGTCCTGAAGATGAGGTGATCCTGATGACTAGCGCTCTATATGGGCGAATGAAAATAGGACGCTGTTTGAGTCGGGATTATTACGTTGGCTGTCACAGTGACGTCATCTATTTCATGGACCGGAAATGTTCTGGCCGCCATATTTGTACCCTGCCAATTCCGGATACAGAGCTGCAGAGTCAAGTTGCTTGTCCGAAGGACCTGGTCGCCTATTTAAATGCTACTTATGTCTGTGTGAAAGGTGGGTCGTCTTAGAATGATGCGTCGTCAGAACATCGCTCGCTCGCTCGCTCGCTCACTCAGCTCACTCACTCACTCACTCACTCACTCACTCACTCACTCACTCACTCACTCACTCACTCACTCACTCACTCACTCACTCACTCACTCAATCAATCAATCAATCAATCAATCAATCAATCAATCACTCGCTCGCCCAATTTTGTATATAACATACAATATACGTGCGTTATTTAGATAATCTTTATTGTCTCATTCAAGTCAGGAAAATTTGTATTCCTATTGTTCTTCCGAGCCTCAGCCAGTTCTCATTTGCATACGACCAATCAACAACGAGAATACGACTCGCATATATTAACCCATCTCGATTCTCGTCACGTGGTGTTTGTGTGTGTATACACTAAAGCGCGGGAAGCTGCTGGCCTGTTTGATTTTATTTGTTCTTCGCACAAGACTAACCGGCGTCATTACATCGCCAATATTATGAATATAACATGAGGATTATTTTACATTTGCTCGACCTATCTCAGAAATGATATCATTGCTGGTTCTTTTATCGCTATCTCGACGATGCAACTAGTGCTAACATACGACTCCGTCTGGGCTGCTATCCGGATACGTGTGATAAGAGTAGCAGTGACGTTTCGCTTCCTGGCATCTGGTGCCCGATAAAAGGCATATGGTATTTGACGCCTGGAGTTTGGTGCCCGGTGCGCGGTTTGTTGTGCCTGGTGTTTGTAATTTTGCTCTACATATTCGCCATTATATAATAATAATAATAATAATAATAATGTATATTTAATAAAGCGCTCTTACTAGCAGGAGCCATTCAAAGGCGCTGTACAAATAATATGTAATATAATAATACCCCAAATAATATGTCTGTAAAAACTCTGTAATGATTTAAAAGATAATAATTATTTATCTACGTACAGACACACACACGCGCACACACACACACACACACACACACAGACACACACACACACACACACACACATATATATATATATATATATATATATATAGAGAGAGAGAGAGAGAGAGTGAGAGAGAGATTTAAAATCAATACTTTTAAATGTTATAATTTTCTTTGAATTTTAACTCCCTTGTATTAATATAGTCTCATGACGTAATTTCACTCTCAGCTGAAAATTTATTTATTTAATTATTTATAATCAACTGATGTAAAGTAAAATCATGATACTAATGGATGTTATTTACACTGTATGTCATAAACTGTACCTATTGACCGTAGCACGCTAACCATGCCGCCAAACTGATTTCAGTCGCCTACCCTAAAGGTGCTACAGGTGCAGGTCCGACGTCGACGTGTTCGAAATCGTCGAAATCGACGCTGATCAGGACGACCAAAATCGGTTACGTCTCCAGCCTGGTGTCGATCGAGGCCGGGGCGGGCCTGACGCCCTGCCCGTGGCGCATCACCGTGCCCAAGGGGCAGAAGATCAACGTGACGCTGCTCGATTTCAGCGTCGGCGTCAGCGACAACGCCGACGACATCTGCGCCATGTACGCCACGTTGCGGGAGACCGGAGAGACGGCCACAGACATCATGGTGTGCGGGGGAGAGGCTCGGGAGAAGGTCGTCTATCTCTCAGACACCAACACGGTTAACATCGAAATCAATGCTGCTCTGGCCAAGAACAGGGCTCACATGCCCTACTTCCTGCTGAAATATGAACGTAGGTTTTATTAGTGTCGTAGAAATAATAATAATAATAATAGTAATAATAATAATATTATTATTATTAATGATAAGGGCATGTCATGGCACAACTGGTAATGCACGCCTTCACGGAGCTTCAGGTCGAGGAATCGAATTCCAGTGCTGTTTGTGTCTGTGAAATATTTTATCCACCAATGAAATGCTTCTGGGAAAGATATTGTATAGTATCCTAAGGGGTTACCCTTCAGTCATATGCTAAAGGTTAATAAGATCAATTATAGAATAATAATAATAATAATAATGATAATCTGAGTTTATTCAAATTCCGTTTCACACAGGAACCCTTCAGTGGCGTTTAGTTTAGAAATGTTCAAGAATGCATACCACGTAGACGTGTTAGCCATCGTTTCAAAAACGTGACCTTGAACAATTGCTAAGTCGCTTGAATTGAAACATAAATATCTGTAATAATACTGGATTAGATTAGATAATTCCATATTTCCCAGTGATGGTCTGCTGGACAACAGATCGCACAAACATGTTTAATCCTCCCTGGTCACGTGACTTGCCGATTGCTGCCTGATTCGAAGAATACTTCTCGGAAAACGGAAAACGGAAATCGGCCGAAACTGATGTTGATTGAAACTCCGCATCGTAATAGTAAAAACCAACTTCTAGCTACAGACGCCAAAAACGTCGAAAGAGGTTTTGTCGGCGTGATGAATTGATTCATTTGTCCGGTAATCCCACCATAAACTGACATCATGGAATTTATTAGCAAATATCGAAATCGAATATAAAATTCGGTTAAAACGTACTACGGGTAACAAATTTCGCTACGTTATATCAGAGTTCTGGAGTAAAAATACGACAAGATTTCGGTCTATGGTATTAAAATATGCCATTGGGGGCTATTTCGTGCACCGGCTCGCATACATTTTTATCTCCGATGTCTTAAAATATTCGGCCTGCCATCATTTTTGCAATAAAAGTTGTAAAAGTAACGTCTTCTCTGTTAATCAGTGAGCGATACGAAGTTTAAAATCCACATTAGTATTGTTTTAGTGGAATAAATCTTTAGGAGTAATGCTCGTCCCTGCCGCTGATACAGGGTCTCCGTGGCCTAACGGGTAACGCGGTTAACCACAGACCTCCATCATCTAGGCTCAAACCCCGACTGGGCTATGGTCGATGAGTGGTTCATCTATCATTTCCCCTCACTACCTTTGCAGATCGGTCGACCAAAAACGGCAACAATCACATTTGACTTTGACCGAAGTCACTTGCGTGGTTCACTTTATTTATGGACCAGTACAATCGGAACCCATCAATTACTCCCTGAGATGTATACTGGTTCGTGACCATGTACTCGTTCGTGGCTTAGCCAATCACTGAGCTCGTGCGAGACTAGTAGTCGGTTAAGAGATTCGGAACGAGAACCTCGCCGTTTCTACATCTCCACTATACTATTTATCTATCATATGTTAATTACTCGTAATAGCTGCTTGGTAAGGCTCGATTGGTTTACGGGCGATATATATATATATATATATATATATATATATATATATATATATATTTTTTCACGATATCGTCTCTGTGTATGAGTTGGGCCTCTCCAATAATTTCCCGGTAGCGCGGTTGACCACCACCTCTAGTAGCTGGGTTCAAATCCCGACCTGGCTCTTTCTCTGAAGGGTGATTCATCTTTCACTTACGCTTCATTATCTTTGACGTTGATTGGTCCATTTAGCCTACCGTCAAGCAGAAAATAGCCGTAAAACATCAACAGTTTAAGATGATGCATGAAAATTCTATTACAGCATATGGTATAGCCTTATTACATGTATTACTACAAGCTTGTTCGTTCGCTCAGTCAGACCTCATTATCACCAACATCCAAATGTCGGATGTATTGCCGAACTCCAATCGGCCGTTGCTGTAATCCAAACCGTACATCACGTGACAAATGTGTTCGGATAATCGAGGTCTTGCTGTATAGTAGTGTTTTGGCCGCTGAATGACGTAGAATTGTGCTGTGTCACGTGCTTTATAACGATTGTGTTTTATTTGATCCTCCAGCGGTGGGATGTCCTGATCTGGAGGCGCCATCTGGTGGCTGGGTGGACCGACATGGGCACAAGGTGGCGATGGGCTGTAATAATACACGGGAAGTACGTCATCTTGTCTGTAATGGTAACACGTGGATCGGCGAACCTTCTAATTGTACAGGAGGTAAGCTTTTTGTATGTACATGTGTATGTGTCGTTGTGTGTGTGCATGTGGTTATGTCTTTATATATATATATATATATATATATATATATTTATTTATGGGTGTATGTTTCTTCATGGATTAGTGGTCCGACCTGTTGTCCGTGCGCGCGTATATACGCTAGTCTGCTTGCTGGAGCACGAATAACTATATTTATCTCCTTGTGTTCGTATCCGTGCGTATGTGCACGAATGAGTGCGCGCAAGCATCAAATATCGTACACCTAAATAGCTCGCTCTCCGCCATTTAGCACGAATGCGTCAGAGAAAATTTAAAATCCGACCATTTATAACTCCTCAAATACGAGCTGCGATAAATTATTCAGTAGCCCGTATAGACGTCGCTGAAATGGCGCCGTGGACGCTAACTATATCGTGTAATCTATACTCTAAACCTGTTTTATTGTACAGCACACCTGACCGGCTCCCAAGACGCTCAAGGATTTGTCCGCAAAGAAGTCCCTTTTGGTAAGTAACAGCAGCTGTTTGTGGATGGGCACTAAACCCCCCGGAGTATACGTTCCTCGACGACCCACCGGAGCCAGGGGCAGATAAAACCGCGCAAAACGCCGCAATAAAGGCTCTGAAAATTTTCTCCTTGGGGACGGGCTACCCATACCCCGTCCATCAAAGACCACCCGCTTGTCGTGCCGTAATGTGAGGCCGTTTCCAGGGAACCGTTCCCGTTGTGTTTTCATTTCATCATACCCGGGTCGTTACGCGAGCTTGGCAAACAGACAGACGGACACATACACACATACTCACACAGTTCAGCAACAGATTCAATATCCTGGTGAATCGTCCAAACGGTGTATTCGCGATTCGTAATTTAATGTGCAACACGTTGGTAACACACATACACACACACACACACACAAATACTGGACCACTAAGATCTGTGCCTATATAACCTTGCTTCCCATATGTATCTTCCCATTGCCCTTTCTCTAAAACACCATCTCTTCCCATCCTCAATAAAGGTCATTAGAGCTGAACTGAGTTCAGTATGATTTGACCTGATGTAAGTTAAACATACCCTTTAAAGTTATTTCGCGTGATATATAGGGAGACGACGAGGAACATACGTTACTGATGTTAATAACAAACAACAGACACGCCATTAAAATAATGTCACGACAGACGGGGTGCCCCTTCGATAGCCAGCTGGTGCTGCCCACTAGCGGTTAATAATTTACACGACGGCTAGCTGCGAGGTGGAGCCTTTAGTGGACAGATTTCATCGATAAATAACAAAAATGGCGAATGCTTCCTGGTGTCTGTTACGACTTTATTCCGATATCAAGGACGCTACTTTGGGCGTATTTCTGTAAAGTGCGATTCGATTAGTGATTCTGGAACATTCTTTGTGTTGGCCAGTTTTACTTTCCCTGTACAGGACACCATTGGTTAGGGAAGTTGCGTGGGTGGGGCGGTGCTGCTACTACTACTACTGGAAGTGCGGGAGAGGGAAAACAGAAAATTATGGGATACATTAAGCAGCTCCCATTGTCTGCTTGATATTTAATGTTATGGTGGTGTTTAGTCATAACGGTTCGTACATCGCCACAAAAGGCTCGCGTCCTATTTAATTGAACTGTGTTCTCGTATGAAACAAATGACGCACCACACCACAAACAAACAGACACACACACAGAGAGAGAGAGAGAGAGAGAGAGAGAGAGATGTGATATATATATATATATATATATATATATGTGTGTGTGTGTGTGTGTGTGTGTGTGTATTTGTTCTTTATTTTGTTTAAATCTATCTATCTATCTATCTATCTATCTATCTATCTATCCCTATAGTCATCCTCCCCCCCTCCACCAATCCACCCCCATATCCCCTGTTGTTGTGTTATCCCACTTACATCCCGTATATTTCACACGTTCACAATAGCCGCCACTATCAATGTATTGACGAGGCTGACAAACAACCACAAAAGCTACAAATGTGTTTTCCATGTTTATCCCAGGTCTCGTCCTGGCTATTGTTATAGGAGTGATACTCGGTATAGTGATTGGCTCGCTGCTGCTGGGCGTCGTACTCTACACGCAGAACAGGTGAGTGAATCTCACCGGGACATAAACATGATTTATGAATTATTAATATTGATGATAATTACGGCGATTTCCGTCACACTTGATGGTCGCCGGGCGGTGATAATCTCAGGATCACTAGACGACTAGTGTGTGTTTATGTTTGCGCGCGCACGCGCGCGCGTGTGTGGATTTTGAGTGAGTGAGTGAGTGAGTGAGTGAGTGAGTGAGTGAGTGAGTGAGTGGTGGTGAGTGAGTGAGTGAGTGAGTGAGTGAGTGAGTGAGTGAGTGAGTGAGTGAGTGAGTGATAAAAATACTCGCAATCTCTTCGTCACATTCATGCATATACATGTATATTATATATATATATATATATATATATATATATATATCACATACATACATACACATACATACATACATACATACACATGCGTGTGTGTGTGTGCCTGTAGAGTTAGATATATAGATAGATTGCTTGCTTGCTTGATTGATTGATTGCTTGATTGATTGCTTGATTGATTGATTGATTGATTGATTGATTTATTGATTGATTGAGTATAGACACCTCTTCACATAACATACACGTTTGAATTTTAATCATCCCTCTAACCTCAACAATCATCTTGTGTCCCATGACCGACAGGTTGAAACGCCGACGTCAAACTCCGAGTGCCACCTATGTAGGGGGCACCACCGACATGGAGAAGACCCAGATTCTGCAGTCGGGTAACTACGGCTACGCCCACGTATGGGAGCTCCAGCAGCTCCGGGGCACCGTCCCCGAGACCTCGACCCCGGGAGAGCAGCGATCGGCGTCTAGGGTTCTCTCACCGTGTCCGATAGAGTTCGGCTCCCATCTAGGCAAACCCCCCGGCTTCACCAGTCCTCGGGACCATCCGTACGAGAGTCCTCGAATCTCGGCTCCCGGCCACTGTCAGTCGACACGTCGGAACGTCGACGTTAATTCTGGCGTCATCAGTCCGAACTGTCACGAGTTCGACTTGCATATAAAGACGACTGTTGGCACTGGTTCAGCGAACGTCACACAGGACAATATGAACGAGGCGAGATACACCGACTGATAAAGAACAGGATGTGGTATATGTGGTAATGGTATGTGATGATACTTCGTTTGACGCGGTAATGGTGGTACGTCACTGTACGTCATTGGTACCCTACGTCATCCGATGGTCCGTGATCGTAAGCTGCGCACTATGAGGAAATCTGGCTCACGGCTGAGCATGCATATGTCTTATTAAGTGTATGTTACTAGCTCTGCTAGTATACGATCGTGCGTGCATGAATTTCTGCACGCGCATGTGTGTATGTGTGTATGTGTGTGTATGTTATAATGGATAATTTTATGTGTGAGAGAGCACGAGAGTACCTGCGCGTACTTGTCGACTTGCCCGCATGTTTCCCCTGGATTCAGCGGATACTCAAACTGCCATCCTTCGTACAATACGACTTATTACTGGAGAACATGATGTAACCTTTCCGTCAGTACTGATGTACAATGTACATTGTATAAAGAACTTGGAAGTTGCAGAACCCCGTGAAGACAGTTGTATAGTGTACATTGTACAAGGAATGTAATATCTAGAAGACTCTTATCGAGAAAGATGTACAGTGTACGCTGTACATAGAACATGAGAGACCCACGACTTCCATCAAGACTGCATTGTACAATTTGTAATACAGTGTATGTTGTACATAAGACATCGAACGCACACAACCTCAGACAAGACAACTACATATTACACTGTACAGATAACGGTAAAGCTACAGGACATATAACAAGATAGCTGTAGAGTGTACGATGTACACAGAATAGGGAACCTCAAATTGTCTAATGAGGCAAAGATTATTACTTACCCCAAACAAAGTAGGTTATCTTATCAAACGTAATCTCACTAACGAAGACGGTCTAGAAGATGGGCTGTACATGTCATCGTATGTCATTGGCTGTCAACAGATGCCATTATACTTTATCAAATGCCAATACATATAATCTAATATCTTCAGATGTCAACAAACGTGGTAACGTAATTTCAGATGTCAACAACTAACGCACGTGAACAAATATTACTAGATGTGACATTAAATCGTTCCCCGTCATCAGATGTCTACAAATGTAAACTTTGGTGTCAACAGATATGAGCTTGCTGTAGGGATGATTCTATGAGTACTGATGAGGTGGTAAAATGATGGACAAATGACAGTGAAAGTCAGGTATTTACACGTAACGTTTTTACATGTAACAAATTGATAACATCTTTTAAGTTAATGATTGTGAAGCGTCGAATTGTGATCAATAAATTCTATTTTATAGAAAACTATAATGTGTCCGCATCCGTTTGTGTGTACGTGCGTGCGAGACCGTCAGTATGTGTGAGGTGTGTGTTCGTGGGTGCGTGTACCTTTATGCATGAATGTGTGTATTTGTGTACGTGGGTGTGTCTGAGCACGTGTCTCTATTATACCCATTTAATAATATATTAGTGAGTAATGATAAAGGTGATTCATTATATTCATACAGGTAATACTAATCGATATATTAGTGTCCTTTGTGATATTAATAAAAATGATATCAGAAGCTGAAATATAACATAATAACATAATAACACGTTTAGTCATATTTATATATATGTATATACAGAGACAGCTAGTGGTATGCTTTGTTCTTAAGACAGTGTGTGTGTGTGTGTGTAGATGTGTGTGTGTGTGTGTGTGTTTGTGTGTCTCCCCTCTCTGTCTCTTTATATATATATATATATATATATATATATATAGTAAGAAAGTGGAGGCAGGGTGAGAGCAAAAATATGTTATAATTCAGTTCTAAATTTAAATTATTTAGGTGAAGATAATAGGTAGCTAATCCCCTTGCTTCATCTCACTCACTCACTCACTGACTCACCCATCATCATGGCCACTATCATCACCATCAATACCATCATCATCATCTTCTTCTTCATCACCACCACCACCACCACCACCATCATCATCATCATCATAACCATTATTATCGTCCATCATTAACTGACATATCTTGATGTGGGGTTCAGTTGAGGCTATACTAATAATAACATATAAGAGATTGGACTGTGTATGAGCGGATATATTAATGAGATTATGATTCCTTGGATGTGATCTACATGACCACGTTTTTGCCTGGAGCAGAACTCCAAGGATTTAGGGCGTCATAAAAACAACCATCGTCGTATAGGGTGTCTATTTCACATAATGGAGGATAAATTTACGAGGACTAGGTTATATAAACGGAACAATATTATTTAGTTTTTTTTTCTTTCTCCCAAAACAAGCTCATATTTCAAGGTTCGAAACCCTTTTTTCAAAGCTAATGATCGTACACTTTACCCTTTTCCCCTCCTCCTGTACAATCCGATACAACGGTCAACTACTCGAGCAGTATGTTGTTTCTAGGCGCCAGTTAGATACCCCTAATCTACATAATAATCTATCATCATCCATGATCCGGTACTGGTTTATGTCTCAATCGGTTAGTTCGTCACCCATGACTAGGTAGTGGTTTATGGCTCAATCGGTTAGTTCGTCACCCATGACTAGGTAGTGGTTTATTTCTCAATCGGTTAGTTCGTCATCCATGACTAGGTAGTGGTTTATGTCTCAATCGGTTAGTTCGTCATCCATGACTAGGTAGTGGTTTATGGCTCAATCGGCTAGTTCGTCACCCATGACTAGGTAGTGGTTTATGTCTCAATCGGTTAGTTCGTCACCCATGACTAGGTAGTGGTTTATGTCTCAATCGGTTAGTTCGTCATCCATGACTAGGTAGTGGTTTATGGCTCAGTCAGTTAGTTCGTCATCCATGACTAGGTAGTGGTTTATGTCTCAATCGGTTAGTTCGTCATCCATGACTAGGTAGTGGTTTATGTCTCAATCGGTTAGTTCGTCATCCATGACTAGGTAGTGGTTTATGGCTCAATCGGCTAGTTCGTCACCCATGACTAGGTAGTGGTTTATGTCTCAATCGGTTAGTTCGTCATCCATGACTAGGTAGTGGTTTATGGCTCAAGTCGGTTAGTTCGTCATCCAGACTAGGTAGTGGTTTATGGCTCAGTCAGCTAGTTCGTCATCTAGCACTAGGTAGTGGTTTAAGGCTAAGTCAGTTAGTCGCCATTTTTCGGTTTTTCAATTTTATTGTACGTAGGTCGTCACCGAGCTCGCCCTAAAATGGCGTTAGGTTAACTTGTATCACGATAACACGGACTGATACATACGGCTGAGATGTGTATGATACACATAATACGTTACAAGTGACAAGGACTCATCCGACCAGTTACAGAACAACATCTTAAGATGATCCGGTTACAGATTAAATTGGTGCGTGCGTGCGTGCGTTCGTGTGTGCGTTGTGTGTGTGTGTGTGTGTGTGTGTGTGTGTATGTGTGTGTGTGTCAATCTATATCAATGTTTCGACGTTTCTAACAAAGTTTCTTTGGGATCCGATTTTGTGGATTTCACTCTACGGTGTTTTTGTGAATAAAGACCAAATACAGCCATCAATAAGTGTTGACATGAACTAATACTATAATATGACTTTCTGTGAGAACACGTGAAGGCTATACTTTTGTTTCGTATTTCTAGAAATAAATAAAATCAATCAACTTTACAAGAACACATACACACACATACACACACACACACACACACACACAGATCTAGTAGGATAAAATGAATGGAATCCAGAGACCAGACTACAACAAAAAAGACAGTCGAAAAATTAGCGTCACGCTCGTGACATAATTTCTTCGCTGGCTAACGTTTGGTTTTACTTCAATGATCGATAAAGGTCCCAATGGGGGCATCCAGATAAATAGTCATTCTTATTCATGGCTCATTCATCAAGTTGTAATGAGCTGAAGTTGCTGCCAAAAAAACATTGCCAACAATTGGTTGAAGTGGAGAAAAAGCTAAAGTATGAACCCAAAACTAGACCGTTTTCTCATATTTATCAAACACTCTCCGCATCCTGAGTGGCGGATAAAACGTTCGCTAAACTTTTCCTATCGAACGGGAAAGTTCACCGAAGGTTAGTGCCGCTGTTTTCTAGACGCCTTTGTGTATAGATAGTGTTTAGGATAAATGAGCTAAACAATGTTGAAAACTTGGCGAAATAAAATAAACCTTCGGATATACGTCGGCATTTGTATCCGGGTCTTTGAAATCTGTGACCGAACGCGCTACCAATTCAGCTACAAACACGTCTTAGTCAGTCGGAAGTAAAACGTGCTACGTCGTGTCAGAACGGAGGATTTATATCGTAACAATTTCTAGGTTATATGAGTAATTTTTCTAGTTATTGTTTGTTCAGGTGTTATTTATAAAGCGTATTTTGCCATAAATTCGCGCATTTCACATTTTAAAAAAAACCTTACTCCAACAGCAATAAAACGGGACAAGTCATTCCCTGTTCAAGAGGGATCACTTGTGTTTTGTGTTGGTCAAATATTGCCGGCTGAATGGCATAAGTTTGCTATCATTCCAATCATATCTACCTCAGATGAAGGTTTGAGGATCTATCTTTAATATAAAATTATTCGATATAAACAAAACGTCACCTCAAAGGGTCAAATTAATACATTACTATAACGACAATATATTCTACGCCCAATATCAAGTGACTGACCAAAAATGGGTATGTGGTGTGTGCTAGTTAGGGAAGCAGTGAATTATAGTATATTATTACTACTACTACTACTACTACTACTCATAAACTATTATTACTGTAGCCTTTATTATTTTTAATGCCGCTGTACTAGCAGTATTATTATTAGCTGTACTAGTAGGAATAATATTAGTAGAAGTAGTATTAGCAGCAGTGATATTATTATTATTATTATTATTATTATTAATATTATTATTATTATTGGTGGTGGTGGTGGTGGTGATGATGGTAATTTTCATTATTATTAAGAGTACTAAAAAAAGTAGTAGTAGTAGTAATAGTAGTAGTAGTAGTAGTAGTAGTAGTAGTAGTAGTAGTAGTAGTAGTAGTAGTAGTAGTAGTAGTAGTAGTAATGTAGTAGTAGATAGTAGTAATAGTAGTAGTAGTAGCAGTAGTAGTAGTAATAGTAGTAGTAGTAATAGTAGTAGTAATAGTAGTAGTAGTAGTAGTAGTAGTAGTAGTAGTAGTAGTAATATAGTAGTAGTAGCAGTAGTAGTAGTAATAGTAGTAGTATAATAGTAGTAGTAGATAGTAGTAGTAATAATAGTAGTAGTAGTAATATGTAGTAATAGTAGTAGTAGTAGTAGTATAGTAGTAGTAATAGTAGCAGCAGTAGTAGTAGTAATAGTAGTAGTAGCAGCAGTAGTAGTAGTAATAGTAGTAGTAAATAGTAGTAGATAGTAGTAGTAGTAGTAGCAGTAGTAGTAGTAGTAGCAGTAGTAGTAGTCGTGGTAGAGCGAGCATTTATATCAACAATAATAAAACCAACACCAGCAAGAACAACACAAATATGACTATAATATCAAGAACAACAACAACAACAATAATCTATATCTATATAAAGGTGAATAGAAAGGCAAACCAATAATATACAATTACAACAGAAACTGAATTAAACTTATAAAGAGGACAAAGGTATCAATAAAAGTTTGTATCAAATTTTATATTAGTTATAGGTAATATAGAGGAACACATTTACGAGAATCACGTTTTGGTGGAACGAAAACAATCGAAATATAATGTCTCCCCCCGTCGATCTTTGTTTATTTCTGTTGTCATCCTTTAATAGCTGTTTCTGGTTGAAGGTCAAGTTTTGTTGACGGGTCATACCTCGTCACATCTGAATGATTAGACAGCGTGCACGACAAGAAACCATTTTACAATAAAGTACTCGGCAACACAATGCAATTCATCAGAGACATATGAAAGCTTACTAGAAAAGACTTTCTCAGAAGTGGACAGACTTTCCTGTCGGTGACGTCTTTTGCCGGAAGAGTTTGTTTCAGGTATTTGCCTCTGATGAAAATAAAAATCGATTTCGAGTATCGGCCTCCATCAAAGCACAAACATCAGGAGACATAAATACTATACTAATCGGTGTTTTTGTAGCGAATTCGGCGCACGTATTCTTCATATGTTTATATATAACTAAAAACCATTTTAACTTAGGTAAGTCCAGTCATTCTGGATACACTATTCCCCTTTAAAAGAAAGTAGACGCGAGGAGAGCGACAGCTCTAATATCGACAAACGAACCAACACCGTGTACTTAATAACATACCAAAAATCTGGTTAAACCGTTCTGTCGAATCCACAAAAGCGAATAAGATGAGCGGAGAAAATCAATCAGAAGCAATATCAAACAAATAGGTGTTCAATTTGGATGTGAAGTGTCCCACTGTGGAAATTAATCTAACATGTCCAGGGAGATGATTCCATGTAGAGATTTGGTTCAACAGAACCATAAGTGTCATCTCTGTATGATTAGAGTCTGGTGTTTCGTATATAGAATATAGACTATCCGTTTTCCGTTAACATCCAACAGTTATATTTCGTTCTCTCTCTCACCCCACGCACGCACGCACGCGCCGCACGCACGCACGCACGCACGCACATACATATATATATATATATATATATATATATATATATATATATATATATAATATAATATATATATATATATATATATATATATATATATATATATATATATATATATATATATATATATATATATATATATATATATATACGCGCGCGCACACACACACACAAGGCAAGGCAACAGCTACAACAACCGCCACTGCTGCAACTACTCTCGCTAATGCTGCGGCTAACAATAATAACACCTTAATCAATACAACAAGCAAAATAAATAATACTACGTGTTATGACTAATACAGGTTTGGGAACATTATAAAGATCACCCAGTAATGGGCATGTGTCACCCAAGGTCGCAAAATAGGGGCAGATCATTAATACAATATTTTGTGCCGAAAGTTCAGAAATAACAGCCCCCTCCCCCGCAGCATTTTCACCGGCGTCCTTAGATTAGCGCCGGTGTAGTCGGAAGGTGACGACCTATAGTAAATTGTTCTGGACACAATAGGCTAACCTCTGACCTGAGCCAAGGTCATATCATTGTTGTATAAACAAGAAGACGAGACAGAAATATGGACATATCCTGTTATCCTCTTTGTAAATGGCGTTTGGCATAAATAGACAAATCTAATTATGAACAGAGGGGATACTGAGTAAATAACAAGTTCACTTAGAGTACTATTAATGGTTAATAGTAGTAGTATTGGTTGTTGTTGTTGTTGTTGTTGTTGTCGCAGTTATTGTTGTGGTTCTTATTGTTGTTGCTGTTGTTGATGTAGTAGTAGCAATACGAATAATATTAATACAAAATTATAGTAATAACTAGTACTGATAACTAATACTAATAACTAGTACTAATAAGTAGCAGTAATAAGTACATAGTAGTATTAAAAACAACACTACCGATGACCAACACCAACAACATAACAACGAAAACAACAACATAATAACAACAATAATTATACAATAACAGCATGGTCTATATTAGTTTCTAATGGAATGAGTCTGTCTCATTCGTGGCCACGAAAGAAGCATTGCCAGATGCCTTCATTACTCCTTAAAATAAAACAGAGACAATAGGGTACTATCAATACACCTTCAGCTGCTATGGACATGATACTGATGACAGGAAGTGAGAAATTGATAGATAATTTAACATGAGTCATTTCAACAGCAGCATTTGAACAGGGGCAATAATTTTACTTGGAAGGTTTTAGTGACTAGACATGTCGAGCCGTGGTAGAGCGGTTAGTTAGAGCGTAGGACTCGTAGCCGAAGGGTCGCGGGTTCGAAGCTCCGCAAGCTGCAATGCCGTCGTGTGGCGACGAGTTCACTCATCCATAAACAAATGAGTGCAAGACAGGACCCGACGGCTCTGTGTGAGTAACGCTCTGGGCCTACAATGGCAGCACGCGTTGTATGCTCCCTTGGGAGTTGAGATGTGTGCTGGGTGGAAACAGGTCCGAGTCAGGGATAATAATATTGTAAATAATATTGTAAAACAACTTAGAGCAGCTTTTAGCTGAATAAGGCGCTATATAAATATCACATATTAATATTATTACTAGACATTGAGAAATATCTATTAATAATTATATATAATAATTAAAATTGGCAACTTTCTTAATAGTAGTAGTAGTAGTAGTAGTAGTAGTAGTAGTAATAGTAGTAGTAGTAGTAGTAGTAGTAACATTAATATTGTTATAACGTAAATGCATAATAATAATAATATGCAAATCAAATATGACACCATTTTATTATTCTAAATATATTTACTGAAAAAAATAGTATCAATTATAGCAGCAGCATGTCAACAAAAACATTGCACCTGATCATATATTTAATAATACATGTAAGCTTTATACGTATCTAATCGCACCCACGATCACAGACACACGGACACACACACACACAATATATATATATATATATATATATATATATACGCATGTCAATCAATCTCCACCTGTTCTAGAGGTTCCTATAATTAAGTCTTCCACAATGATATATAACGTATCAATTATTGTCGACAATGGTGTAGTGTTAACAAGTACAAACTTGGCCGGTCATTAACAATCAATTTGTTGACACAGCGCAGTAACAAGTTAGCAACAGATTTAGCACACACTAGACATCGACGAGGGCGTTAATATTTACTGTTATTTATAACATTTCTATGTGGCAATTCTCCGTTGCTAAATGCTCTAAGCGATATGATATTAATACTCGGCTACCGACTTGTTTATATCAACAGCTAGTTTAGTCCTCGACTGTGAAGCCAGTCAGCGGTCATCGCGTACCTGTTACAGTCAATCTGCAGATCAAGTAATGCGTATATTACCTGAAATTTTTCAGGTAACATATGTATTACCTAACTGAGTTTTTTCAGGTAATATACACATTACCCGATTGTAGAGGTTAACTGTAACACACACAAAGAGAGAGAGAGAGAGAGAGAGAGAGAGAGAAGAGAGAGAGAGTGAGAGAGATTGATTCCTCAGAAATTCATCACCATACCCAATATCCTGGCTTCTTTACCAATCATTTCCACAATCGATACCATTGATCACCTATAAAACTTTTATATATAAAAACTAACCCAAATTATTTAGTTTATAAATTATTCCATGTTAAAATACCAACATACATCACACTATAAAGTTAATTGTTGATGTTCTTATCTTCTCTATCTATCGTGAACAATGAATGGCAAACTTGATTGTAGTCAGTTAATAATTATTGGCGAGTCAGTCATCCCAGATATGAACCGATTTGCTTATATATATATATATATATATATATATATATATATATAATCAGTTTGGTTCAATCAAAACAGTCTCCGATTATCCAGAACGCCACCAGCATTAATGCCATTTCTTGGAATGCTCAGTGACAATTAAGCATAAGCCAGAAGCTATTTTTGTATCCAGAGGTGCCTGAATTTAGCAAATAATGAATATGAACAGACGGCGTGAACAAGGTGAATATGGCAGTAATTAGTAACACCACGATTGATGTCAACAAAAATCATCGTCATCACATCGTTATTGTCATAATCATATCCTCAATAAGGCAGGTTGTTGTCATTCCGTCCTTGAGATCAGGAACATTTTGGGCCGTAAGACGGATCGTGATCCCAGAGCTGAGCTATACACGGCTCCGAGACGAGAAGCCCGTTAGTTCTGAGCGCCATGTTAGCCTCCTGCCATGCCTGGATCTTCCTCGGTGACACAGACGGGGCGAACATCACCCTGCGCTCCGCCTTATTGTGGGCGTCCATCCGGGATCCAGTCACTGAAAGCGAGGAAGCGTCCGATCTCGTCACGGATCTTCTCGATCCGGCCGACGATGCCCCCTGTCGGTACGGACTTTGGTGCACTTGGTGACTCCTGGCGTACAGCGAATCGTTCCGGGTGCGCGGTGGTATGTTTCGCGAACGGCCTAGAGTTAGGTTTGGCGTGAGTAGTTCTCGTTTCGTCACCGGAGACTTTGGCCGGATGTGGCCACCCCGGAACACGTGACCTGTCGCCGCCTTATCCCGATGAGATCCCGACTTCGAACCTAGGGATGCCGACTTTACCGAGCCGAGCCGGCTAAATCTTTGTTCCATCGGCGATCCGTAACTGGAGAAATCATCTTTATTGGATGAGGACGTCTTGAGCGGAGGAGCACTACGTATCCTTTTATGAGTATGATTCATCAAGATCGACTTCTCCTGTCTCTCCTGTGTCATTGATCGTCTCTCGGGGAGACGAGGTCGTCCCTTCCTCGTCGTGATCAGGGCAGGAGCAACGGGAATCGGTAGTCCGAATCCCATGAGCCCACTGATCCTGGTCACGACATCGGCGTTTTTATTCCCGGAGCCAACGCTGTTGACGTTGTTGGGATAGCTTCCGGCGCCGTACAGGTCACCTTGTGTCCGTCCTCCTCCATCTTCGAGCATTAACTTTTCCGGATCGCACGGTTCCAGCTCCTCGAAGAGCGGCGAATCGTGACGCGGCGATATCTCCATGATGATCTCGAGGTGTTCCTCAGGCTGGAATGTAACCCTTTTCTTGACCTTTGGTCTGTCCTCGTTACCGTCGTAGGTCGCGGGCCGCTCGAGCCGCACGGTGCGCGCATGGTCCGGCCGGAAGCCCGATGACGACGACGAAGCGCTTACGTCATCCGTCTGGGGATTCTCTCCATCTAGACGGAGTATCCCGGGAAGACTCCTGGTCATCAGGTCAACCAGCTGCTGCTGCTGCCTCCTGTCGGCAACCTTACCCCGATTGCTCAGCCCTGGATCCATGATAGCTGCTCGACCATTGTGGTGTGTACTCGCCTCTGGGAGATAGGAAGGCGTGCTATCACTGTTGTGGGGTTATCACGTTTGTTTGTCAGCACCTGCTTTCATTATAGCTCAGAAATGGTGAGTGGGTTAGTGAGTGAGTGCTATAATCCTCGCAAGCCGTCTTCTCACGACAACATCGAACCATTGCAGTACTTCTAATTGGTCAACAACTGTTCGACTCTGGCAAGTCAATAATGCCTTTTTTCCGGGCTATCCCTAAATCGCGGCTAAACACCATTTCATTCTCTTTCCGTCCAATTCGGCGTCATCAATGTTATCATTCATCGCCGTCTGATCGATCAGAAGCGCTTCTTATCGATAAGTCGTCAGCCAAACGTATCTGAAGTCTAATTGACAACAGGTATACGATGGCCCGCGGTTGTCATATTCCGTCTCTGATATATGGTTGTAGCTATACAAGACCGGCCCACAGACAACGGACAATGATCTAAAAGTCGTCGGTTAGCTTGGCTCTGTAAAGTAGCGCCGCTTGGATTAATGGCAATTGCCAACGTGTGGACAGGGTAATGGCTCGTTCTGGCCATAGGACGTCGTAGCCAAGGTTTGGTTATATATTGCTTGTTGGATCGACTTGTGTAAATAGATCGCGCGTTACGTCGGCTATTAGCGGGGCTTAACCTGGACACACGCACGCGCACACAAACGCACACAAACGCATGCACGCACACGAACCTTTACGCACGCGCAGCGCCCTCCCAGCGCATACCTACACAGACATGTATGGACGCTTTCCGTGTTAGAATCGAGCTGGCCTCACACCATGGTGACGGCGTTTGGTGGACATGATACGCCTTCTTAAACATATCGATTCTTTGTTTATTTTGTCAGCACTGTTAACCTGACTAAACACTGTAGTAAGTGGGATGGCCCGCGTCTGTTGGCGTATTGGGAGGGGGTCGGATGTCCTACTGCGGTATTGTTATATCTGACAGAATTAATTACTCACAATAACAACAACAGCCATACTCGTGTTTAATAACACTTGACGTTCGCTACCAAACACTCCGTAATCACTTCTCAACCAATAGGTAAATACGTGTCCGGTTTAATATGGCCTTATATAGTTACGCAACTAAACAGATAGGCAAGCAGCCCGGGAAGGTGCGCAATATGTAAATAAGCGGGGAGATCGTTGTTAGGCAAACGAATAGTTTTCCCGATAAGAATTTAGGTACACAATTAGACAAATAAATTAATATTGGGTATGTAAGTAGAGTGGTTGGAAGCTAACAGATATGCAGATAATCGGAGGGGGGGGGGTTCTACATAGATAGACGGTTAAGCAATTAGATATATCGATAGATCGATATATATATATATATATATATATATATATATGTATATATATAAAACAATCAGCTATTTAGATAGTATTCTACATAGATAGACAAGTAAGCAATTAGATCGATCGATCGATAGATAGAGATATTCAATTCAATTAGTTTATTTCAATATTCATAATATATAATTTTAAGAAAACAAACACATATAGAATGCTGAAAGATAGATAGATAGATAGATATTTAGATAGTATGCACATAGGTTGGTAGGTAAGTACTATTTACCTAGCTAAGTGCCTAAATGTCGACCTTTGTACCTCAGTATAGAGAGTCTCGTTTCTTAAGAGCTACCTATTACAAAATCTAATTAATCACGCAGCCAAGCTGACAGGGTTCTACCTACCTACACACACACACACACACGACAGCCCCCCCCCGCGTATCAGCAGCAATATATAACTGCTACCGTTATCACGTCACGTTACGTATTACATCGACTTCCGGCCAATATGGCCTGATGTGGCCATATAAATATCGTACTTTAAGGTTAACGTCCACACACATATATCTTACCTTATAATGGCTATAGTGTTGTTCTTTCCTTCGGTGGAGTGCCTCAAACTTGGCAGCGAACCTCATTCTTTAGACTCGACTAACTGGCGCCATATTCATCAATAAAAACTGAACTTTGTACGGGCGCTAAAGTGACATTGTTATAGGTTTTTCTCGTAGTTTGGACCACGGGTCTACAGCACGCGGTAATAGGACTAAAAAAGTCGATCGATCTATCGGGGATTAAATCAATCAATCAATCAATCACATATATTCACGTTAATAGAAAAAAATAACTATCACTTGGAAGGCATCTTTTTCTTAGATTAAAAAAAAGCTTCGTTTATATTTACGTTGTATTAATGACGTCATCGTAAACGATGTTTCAAAATGAATAGCAATTAATGATCTCAGGAAAATGGAGCTTTAAGAGATGGCCATAAATATATCTTGTTAAGTAGTTAGTTAACACCCGCCGAGTTCATCATCAGCCAAACACCAGCAAACATTACAAGCCAATAGTAGGCTATACGGGACACTTTTATAGACATGCTTAGTAGATTGATATAAAGACCTGTAAATGATAGTAAAACCTATTTTTTAAAGAAAACATTACGCCTTAATATATTGACCGGAAATTAGAGGCCATCGATCATGATAGATTTAACGTGTCTGTCCACTTACGTTCGAGTGGCCGAGAGTTGGTTCGCTGCCTAAAATTACGTAAAAGGTGAAACTCAATTTTCACTCACGACAATTGCACGAAGACGTATCATGCATTTTCATCGCGCATTTGAAAATAAGAATTAGCAAATTTGCTGCAATATAGTATAACCAACGCACCTACATCGTATATCAATAACCAAGAAAACTCTGTCATAAACTGAAAATTAATTATTTACAATTTCATTTAAATTCCTTCATAAAACGATCCACCCTCCCCCATTGGCCGTTGTTTATATTTCCATGTAATCAAGTGTTGACGAGGCTGTTATTCAAAAGCCTTGGTCATATTTCTGATTTAATGAGGCACGTGTGGGATTATCAGTAAGCACTCTATACACAACCACTGCATCCCCACAAAATGCTTAGATCTGACAAATTTTCCACGAGCTCGACAGTCTATAGTACAATATGGTGTCACCTAATACTGTTATGATATACGTTTGACTTCAAAACAATCGGTTAATGTGCTACAGAAAAAGTTTTTTAATGATTCGTCTATTAAACACGCCCTCTTTAATCTTCACTTTATTTTTTACCAAACAGAAACACAGAAACACACACACACACACACACACACGACACACACACACACACACACACACCACACACACACACACACACACCAGAAGATAAGATCTATTTTTATTATAACATTATTTGGTAATAATTGATACCAATCACTTACACCATCATCCTAACGTATCATCGTCAACACATTCTGTCACATCATAATATTTATTTCGACGGTGTTACAACGCATGGTTGCTTTGAACGGGTCTGTTTTCTACCCAAAAGTGACTGACACTTGACACTACAACATTCGGGTGTAGTATAAAGTTATATTCCTCAAACGTAACAGAGAGGTGATCATTGTAAATCATTATTATTGGTGTGCTACCGCTCGTTTAGTTCAGATCTGACCACGAGTCTGTAATAGTTGACTTGATAAAACAAAACAGGTCCATAATGAGTTGTTATCTTGTTAGTAGATCCAGGCAGCGAGAAGAGACACCGTAGAGACGTTTACCTTATATCTCTACACAATGAGGCACAATCCTGGGATTGTCTTTTCATACAATGTTAATTGTAAATGATCAACAACCAAGGTCTTCCTAACAAAACAAAACAAACACAGACAAACATAAAGCCAAACAGACAAAACAACAAAGACAAACAGAAACACACACACAGACGCAAATTAGTTTTCTGTTGTTTGTCACAGTCACAGCAAACAGTTGTCACAGGAAGTAAACAGTCACGAGCTCAACTAAATAAAACACATTACTTAGCACTTAGTCGGATATATTTGTCAGTTCATACAGAAAACTTAAAATGTTCGAAATATCAATAAATCTATTATCGGGTGTAACTAGTCAAGTTTTGTTGTTACTGCTGAAAATATGTATTTCAATTATCTGTTTTTATTTATTTATTTCAGACATAAACCTGGAATCCACCGTGATTAAATATAACAAAACAACAAAAAACTAAATACAAAATTAAGACTGTCACTATGCGCGTACAAGTAACTTTCAGAATCATAATCATGGCTTTCTGAAAGGTAATCCTTTCAATAATAAACTACCGCCTGAGTTCGAATCTCGGCGTGGGCATATCTGAAGGTTGTTTCGTCTTTCACTTCGCCTCATTACCTTTGGAGGTCGCTCGGCCCATTTAGCCTACCATGTGCACAAAAGTGGCCGTAAAACATCAATCATCATCATCATCAGTAATAAACCGAGCTAATTTATCGAGATACCAGTTGGTCTCATTTCAGAACAAACTATATCGACAGATACTGTTATAAGATTATAACTATGAAGGTGATTTATTTTGTCAAGCACGTCCGCACCGAAATGAACCGCCTGCGCAAACAAACAAAGGGTGTATTGTCAAAAACAAGAACATTAAGGAATATATTGACACAATGGACAGAGCCGGCACTGAGGTAAATATTGACGAGAAGATGTACGAGTCATCGGCAGGTAAATGCCAATTGATAAAAGGCTACTTGGATAAATAATACCTGGTGACACAGTTAGGTTAAGAGTAGGTACAGTTAAGTGTAAATAGCTGTCTGTCTGTCTGTCTCGCTCTCTCTCTCTCTCTCTCTCTCTCTGTGTGTGTGTGTGTTTGTGTGTGTCTGTGTGTCTTTAATTTCACAAGTAGACAGTTGGTTTGTGGGATATGAAGACAACTCGTCCAATGAAGCATTTATTGATGATGTTCTTAACGAGTTTGCCGATCGTTTCACAGATAATTATTACAGATAAGTGTTATCGAGCTAGTATACTGCTGAGATTGATGACAAAGACGACAACAGATAGAAAAAGAGACGAGAGAATTTATTGTTCGACACGGGTTTTATTGATAAAAGTATTTTAACTAGCTACTTCCTAACAGTAGGCTGTTTATGTCTGCCATTCTACCAACCGGCCTTCCGTGCATCCATACATCAATCATTCTACAAATCGATAGATCCATCTATCAACCACTCAACTAATCAATCAATACATCAATCAACAAATACCACCAATCGAGTGTATGTTTGTAGTGTGTGTGTGCGCGCGCGCGCGCGGGTGTGTGTGCAGACAAACAATTTTACGTCGTAATGTATATATACGTAAGCTATCAGGTTTACACGGCGACCAATATTAATATTATCATCTGTTATCTTACACAAGACAGTACCTTTGGAGGTCACTCGACTCATTTAGCTTCCTTTGTGGACAAAAGTGACCGTGAAACATCCAAAACATTCCACAAAACAAACTGACTTATCCCGGTAAAAAGATCTAAAACAAATGGGATACAGATTTCTGGACTAGCATGATGGCATGATGTTGTTTTACGGTAACTGGTGTACACGCGCTTGACGAAATGGGTCAAACGATCTCCGAAAATAATTTTGTGAAACGAAAGATGAAACATCCTTCAGACTTAAGCCAGACAGAATTTGAGCCGCGATCTGAGAGTGAAGTACTCAGTAGTAAATCTGGCTATGGAAATTTGGTTTTAAAATTTTTAGTGCACAAGGTAGGCTAAATGGGCCGAGCGACCTCCAAAGGTATTGAGGCGAAGTGAAAGATGAAACACCCTTCTGACATGGCCCAGTCGGGGTTTGAACCGAGGTGCTATAGATCTTTGACCAACCGCGCTACCAGTTAGGTCACGGAGGCGACCCAAACCTAGCTATAGAACAATACACGGATGAATGGGATTACCCAAAACCACTCTTCCCGACGAGTCAATGACAGATCCAGGATGTATTGTTTCATAGATCGAAAGGAGCAGCGTTTTAATGGTCGAAATTGAGTCGGACGATAAACAAAAACAATAGCCTATTTTAATATTAGACTAACAAAACCGGACTAATCCGATTCGATTATACTTTTGATAATATTTTCAACCTCGAACAATTTAATATCAGTCGCGTACTCATCGTCGACTCCAGTAGAGCTTTTATCAAAACATTTGCAGATAAGCTGATAAATAGGATGAGTTATTTTTTATGTATATGTGTCGCTAGTAACAATTAACTGTTTAGTGATTTATGTTCTTAACACGTTTTTGTATTCTTTCTAAACTTTAAACGGCATACAAATTGTTCTGTTATCGCTTTGTTTTTTCCTGTGGATAATTTTTTTTTTAGCGTAAAGCTTTTTTATTATGATGAGTCGTCTCTCATTATTAATTCACTAAGAATGGTTTTGTCATATTAATTCAATATGCGTCTAGACTATTGCATATATACGAATGTATTTGGTTTCGCTTTTCTATTATATCCTATAGGTTTGATTCGCTTCATCGAAAAATGTGAATTCGTAAAATTACATACCACCTCTGAAATTACAATTAGGTCTTAATTTAAAAGTGCACCTAGTCACGTGACTACGTGAGGCTTAGATGGCGTGTCTCGGTAGTATAGTATTTCAGGAAAACTCAAACAATATCAACAACGTCTCATCAAAGGTCTTTGATATGACTAGGTATATATACCTAGTCGTATCAAAGGTCTTTGATATGGCTAGATATATAGAACTAGCCGTGGATGATAGGTCTCTAGTACATCATGTCATTCGATATGTCTCTCGGACGATAGCGCACTAACAGGGTCTCGTCAGTGACGTGGCTGTGTGTCGGAATACAGGGGAATCCTAGTCTAACACACACGGCACGCACACACACGCGTGCACGCGCGCGCACACACATCGGTTAAGTCTATAAACGCAGGTGGTCTGTTCTGTCGGTGAAGTTAAGCTATTCAAATATGGCTAACGATTTGTGAAGAAAACAGCCAGGTGGGGCCACTCTTTCGTGGCACGCGGATCTCTTAAAGTCGGGTGGCTGTACGAATACGTTCTTCTGGATACGACAATGATTGACGGATTAATATTCTCAATCTCTGATATGTTCGGTGGGCAGAAATATCCATACAATGACGGTATGTTCATTCTTGTATTCTACCTTTATATAAATAAAGGTCCATCCCCTGCCCATTCCGAAAGTAATTGTTATGGGGAAGAGAGACAATTAGATGAGAAATAGAGTTGAAACTATCTCTCGATAATAAACACTACTCTGGTGTTAGTTAAACGCCATCTAGTTTGGTTTTCGCAAACATTACGTATTCAAAGCATGGTCGGAGCTGATGGACACTTCCAAAGACAGCTCCCCCCCCCCCTCTTCACTTGCTTTTTACTAACAAACTAGGATTGCAAGTACAAGCTGGGAGAGGCAAAAATAAATCTTTTAAATGCTACATTTCTACAGCGCTTGGAGAATGGGTGAAAGTGCAACACGGCGCAGCTACACTCACCGACCCACCCATCCCGAATTGACATTGCCGCTACACCAACAGCCCCTTCCCGCCACCCAGGTCCAATACTATTACGTACGTCTTCGGGAGGGCATTATATACTTACTTCAGGTTACCCAGCCCGATATAACACACCTCTGACCTTGACTTCTCAGTGAAGCTGCCAGGTCAACTCGACCGTCAGCTTCCTATAAACAACGAGGCTGCAGATATTCAGATCTTTAGCGTGATAACGTCAGAGCTCTAATGATGGATAGGCCGCATATAAAACCCGCAAGTGGGCGACAGACTTCATCCGTCACTTAATGGAGAAATCTGAGTCCCTGTGCTGAAATCGGTGGTAACGCTGTTCACTTAACGTTCGCCAGTTCATCTCCTCTCATAAGACATTCGTGGTGAACCATTACTAACTCTCTGGCACATAAAACATCAGATTTATGACAGTTATTAAGTGCGAATCAGATTACGTATTATGTTTATTGTAACATTAATACGTTCACCCAAATAAATGATACCAATAACAACTAAGATGATGATGATGATGATGGTGAAAGGTCATCGATCTATCTAGTTTTCTTTATATGCTGTCAGCCAATCTAACGTCATTTACTTCCTGCGAACGTTACCGTTGTATTGGTATATAAATAATCTATGTCAGTTTGTTTATTAACTAGTTTTTGTGTGGTTTTGTGTGCGTGCGTGCGTGCGTACGTGTTACAGTTAATCTGTATAATCAGGTAATCTGTATATTACCTGAATTTTCAAGTAATGTGTATTAAATCTCAGTTAGCAACAGACGCATTACCTGAATATTTCAGATAGTATGCATATTATCTGATTATACAGATTAACTATAATATATATATATATATATATATATATATACATACATACATACATATGCATGAATCCAGGTTTATACGCATCAAATTCAGTACCAACTAATTGAAATAGAGCCTTTTCCTCATCAACTTTGTTACATTATAAGATAGCTCATGATCTCTTGTCTTTAAAAACAAAACCTATAATCTTTACCATAATCAGCTGATTGAAAGAAAGACTATATATATAGGAGACCACTAAAATATAAATAGTGATATAGTGTGCGAGGACTTTCTAGTAGATTCTTTGCGTCTGTGGAAGTGCATGAATATTAAAACCAGTTTGGCGTCTAGGCTCTCATCAAAATATAAACATTGATCGACTTAAAATTGCCATATCTTTAAAACGTTTGATGGCGAATTTGATGTGTGAATCCGTGGATTATTAGAAATATAGCCATATATATATATATATATATATATATATAACGTAAACCAACGTGCTCTCAATTAACATAGATAAATCCTCAGATTTTGTACATAATCCCTACAGTAACCTGAATGTACCCTTCTAGGTGGCGCTTCTTTTGATCTCAAAATGCACCGAGAAGGCCATACATATTGCGCAGAACTAGGATTATCTTACTCTCAAAGACTAAATCTCCCAGATCGGATATACCATTTGGATTTTTCTACAAACATAACAACAACACTGTCATCAGCAAATCGTATCTGACACGTACTACTTTTGTATTTAATTTTCTTTTGTGTGTTATTACAGTATTCAGTATCCTAACGATCCGGAAACAAATCTATCCATCAATTCTGTTCTTCGGCTTATCATATAATCCACCTTTCCTACCATCAACCAATCAAAAGTGTTGTATATGAGATTACGAAATAACGTAGTGTATATTAAAATAAATTTGATAAAGTTATAAACTTAAAATTATTGCAGATATTTATATCGAGCATACATTCATACCCATACATTCATATTTGTGTAAAAACACACACCCAAGAAATTCAAATATGATATATGATAGCAGTCAAATAATCAGTTATACATTACAATTTATGAAGGACAATGCGAGATGTGACATCTGATAATATAAAGAACCGACAAGATTATTTACAACCGTTTAGAAGTTTACTCTTAATTATTGGCGTCCAGATATTAATAATATATCGCTGCCTAATATTTTCTATATGTTAAGTTATACGATGGCTCGTATTATGACCGATGGACTACGATGCTCCATTCGTGTAGTCTATTATTACTAGGATGCAGTTCTAGTCCGTTCGGCTCCGCTTACTTAACTGTGTTTTATGAGGGAAGTTCAGCAAACCATAAGGACATTCTTCGCTTTGATAGGCAGAGACCTAAATTCACTCGTTTATATTAACGAGACATGGAGACCCGGTGCACATCAACAGTTTACATAAAAGCCAGGAAAGAATCCGGACTAGCAAAAGTACCGATTACGAGGCTGTACGTGATGTTCTGGTCATCATCCAGGTGGCAGCACGGTGTTTATGGAAAGGCGACGGCCGAAGTTTATTGTTTTCTCCCGGAGAAGTTCTGCCAAATATCGAGAAAGTATGCCGCGTGAACCGATTGTGTGTGAAGATGGATGGATGAGGTGTCACGGCGGTGCAGTGCTCTTAAGTGGTGATTTAGTTGACGTCCTGTTGTCATGACGATCGCGACTGGGATACTTCCCGTGTACCCGTCACCGACAACCGGCCGATAAACCACCGCCCCCCCCCCACTATTCTATAATGACATCACATCGAATCGTGTCCTAAATCATGCCACCTCCCCCCACTCACCCTCGGGTTAATTGTATCCATACAGACCAGGGAAACACGGCAGATGGTCATCACTTCACTAATTAGCACCGTTAGAAATTCCTGCAGCAGATAATCGACCTACCAGACTCACATAATACTGGTCCAGCAGACAAGAAAAAGCTGTACAACACATTATTAAGGTTTTGTATCTGAACGAGCCACACAATGCTTAATACTTGTCAAAGATATAAAAAAAACTGCAGAACATATACCCATTATCCATTACCTGCACAAACCAATGAATATTTGGGGGGAAGACTTTGAAAGAAGAAACTTGTTTAAATCTTTCTCTTTCGGAATTTGCGTATGTGCACAGACAAATTAACCTTTTTTATATTAGCGTTTGTGGTGGTAGCTTGAATATGTGCGCTAACACACACACAACAGAAAGAAATAATTTTTTATCTGCATCGAGGCTAAGACTGTCTCGGCGTTGATCACACCTGAGACATGTGGTAGGAGGCGACCCACTAGGGAAATACCTGTAACGTACCCCCCCCCAAAAAAAAACCCACAGCTATCAATGGGATGCGAACCGCGAACTAGATATTTTCATCGCAGTGTTCATCCACTCGGCAATAGGAACATCCACCACTAAGCTGCTATAAAGTACGTGTCGACCTTCTAGTGGCCATGATTGTCCAATAGATTCTCCTTTATGAGCCTTATGTGCAAATAGGCCGTCGGGCTCTTCCCGCTTACTTACATAGAACTTGTGCACGTGAAGAGCAATAATTTCAATACTGAAGCATATATGGAGCGATGGGAATAAATCCTTTTCGAATTGACGGCATTTATTCTTATATAAACACCGCTTTAATTTCACCGCATGAAGTATTATAATCTTGATGGACGTTTTCAAATTGGCGTTTCTGAAACGGACGAGGCTGCTAGGTTTTTTGACGGCGGAATGTTGTTGTTGTTGTTCGCTTCATATTCGCCGTACGATGATGAAATATGGATTATAGACGGATGGGGAAATTATCGAACATCCATAATTTACATACCATAACAAGTCTCGTGTTATATGGCTGTAGTGTGCTCTGTCGCATTTCTTCCGGCCTCGCGAATTTCGATTGACCTTATAAACATTAATTGGACTGTTTCTGCAAAATAAAGCCATTAAAGCGTAAAAGAATCAGGTAAAATATACGGCTACAACCAAAATTGATGTAGTAGTTATTATAATTTGCCAAACATTACGTCCCGCGTCTGGTATTAGAAAATTGGACAACGCCTGTCATCCTCGATGTTTAGTAATCAACTCAGGTGTAAATATGAGTACAGCCAACTAGCGATTAACGAAGTTGGAAGGACACATTTATAGGATGATTGGACAAGGGTCATGATTGGATCTTGCGGTACGATAATGATAACTGAACTTCAGGTTAATCAACAGCTTGTTATTAGAGTTAGTGAGATACATCGGCAACAGGTTAGCTGACTCTATGTGGAAAAACAAATCCAAATATTTGATGAAAATGGTTCCTACTAAAAAAAGAAATAGCACACCGCACCCACCTTTTGATGTAGCCAACCACGCTACTAGTTAAGCCAAGAAGGCGCCCAAGTAATATATTATATTGTTTTTAAACCAACACATTAATAATTAAAAAAATATGGTATATTTTAAGTATAAAATAGTTATTTTACGTATTATACCCATAAGATGTTATACCACCATTATAAACGTTAATGAGTATTTTAGTTATATATCACCTGCAAATTATACATACTACTACTGTATGGCTTTGCTAGCTAACTGAATGAGCAAGCTAAAATGTTTGTACATAAATGTGCTGGACAATTAATTACCTATGGATATTTACTGCAGCTCAGAGTTGGTTCTAGAAACTTAATAATCCAGCTACCCATTTCTCATCATTTTCAAAGATATGTGTAATTTTTATAAACATCATTAATAGTATTAACAAAATGATATTTGATATAGAAATAAATTCTCCAAAACTTTGTTTGTTTGTTGGAGTAACAGTTTTTGTCTGTATTTCTTACACATTGAACACGGTATATACCACAAAATAAACTTATTAAAACAGTTTACAAGCTTTTTCAATTGGATATAGCAACTTATTACAAAATATATATAACATTTTACAATACCAACAACCATTCATCATTTTCAAATACATTTTTGGACAATCATTATTTTCCAGATTGGCAATTGGAAGATTCTTGGTCACTTACAACACGCACCTAAACTGTTGTACTTTAATTCTACGCTATTTCTAGTAACTACCGACCATGTTTGAAAATACTGTACATACAACAGAATTTGGTTCAATAACAATAATGCTCACTTATAATAATTATTGATTTGTAATTATAACTAAAATTATAAATTCAATATTTAAAACTGGTTGACCTTCAGCCCCTGGATGTTTGGAGTGCAACATTCTAACAATCGCGCTATTACAGTCTGCCTTTAGACTCAGTCATAAACAAAATTACTAATTACCACTGAATCTGCTAATTACAAAACTGCACTATACAATTACTCCAGTCATGGAATTACTGAGCATTTTTGTAAATGACTCTAATTTGACTTACAAGTTAACCGAAACAAATCTAATTGGCCTTTACATCACAGCTGTATACAGTTACATGACAAAAGCCAAGTAGCTGCGTGTCATTCATAATTCATTGACAATAGATCAGCAGAGAACTTCCCTAAATAATAGTTTTCACAACTAAAGGCATCAACCCTAAACCAATAAGTTATGATCTTTCTTCTAAACACAAATTTTGCTCCATTCCTATTTCTCCATCGTCATCCCATGCATCTTAATTTTTACAAATAATAGTCTTAATAGAGGCATGATGTACAAACTACTACACTGTTGGAGCAAACCATGGAGGAGGCATGAATTCTATTTTAAATACAATGCATTAAATATAATCCTATTTCTTGGGATCTGCCAATTCACTATAACGTAATATAACACTAGGCGTCAGTGATCCCCCCCCCCCCGAAAAAAACAAACTCACCCAGGTCTATCCTAGAAGTTAGAAATCTTGTCTGATGAATGAATGATATGGTTTAGTCTGTCCTAGTTACATTATGTAACAATGCTGATAAACATCAAAGTACCACTGTCGCTTACATTTATTGTTACACTTGATAGAGTTACATAAACTTCATTATACTTCATTAAAAAAATTATTCTGTTAAAATATAGTTTATTAGAAAACCTGAGAGAAACAAGTGAAAGACAGCTCAATTCCCACACATTGTCCTCAGCCATATTCGAAGGTAAGACTTTTTTGTGTATAATCTTCTTTAGAATAATTAGAAAGTAGCCATCAAGTGCAAGTCAGAGTAGCCGTTGTAAGATATTTTGCAAAGAATAATGTCAGATGTGAAAACTGTTAAAAGTATTGCACATCCAGAATATAAATAATTAACAATCACAAATACCAAAAATGTGAAATGGAAAAATGAGCATCTTATTAAAAAAATTCATAACACCAACATTTCTTCATAACCCGAGATCTATTTTAGGACTAAGAGAGCACACTTGATTATAATTTGTGGCATTTTAATCAATATGATTCACCGGCAGATGATCTTTACTTTCTTGAAAAGAAGACCTTATTCTAGGTTCATCAGTGATATTTCCACCGACTGACACAACCACTGTAATCATTAAAATTCACTTGATCGATATAGCAAGCACACAACTAAGACTACACAAGGCCAGTTCTTAAAAAATGGTCATTCCACAATGAAGACACAAAGAATTCCACTGAAGGTGAACCTGATGACTCACAGACAGAGTTGTAATATTTTAATAACTTTTAGTTCATACACCTGACAATTATTTATAATTTTGCCATTTAATTAAAATAAGCTCCCCAAAAAATTATTTTGAGGTATGGAAATTAAAAAGGATACTCCAGCAAGTTTTATATAATTTCCTGTAATATAAGGATTATACAGGGTATCTCAAAAACATTTTAAAACTTACCTAAGGGATTGTCTTTTTAAACTGAAAAAACGAACACTAGAACACCTGTTTATTCTGCTGTCTCCAAAAGTTTCCACTGATTGTATGGAAAAATCTTTATTAATATTAACATACTTTTTGAAGCAGCCTGTACAAATAACTGGTCATCATAATGTAACAATATAAAGCCTGAGTCGGGGTAAATCATAACCGACTCTCACTATACTCATTAATATTAAACACATCAGCATGTGTGCCAAAATGCTTACAGTATCTTATATTAATTGATTTATACAATGATTACATAAACAAACACGCTATAATATCTCCTTGCCTTTCACCTTTCTAAGACATCCATTGTCTATTTTATTCAAATTTGAAAGCCCCCAATTTTCCCCCTTGCTATACACCAACAATCATACCATTTTTGTTTCCAACAATATATCTCAATCTTCAAAATGAATTTTTCTGTCGCCATCTTTAATGAAGCATCATCTAAAATCATTAAGATCGTATCTGTTTTATTCATCAAATGTCCTACAATATGATTTTTCAAATTTTGTTTGATATTCAAACTTAAGGCTGGTCAATAGCTCTTGTTAAACCTAGACTGCGTTTGAATTCTGCATTTTACCACATAATAATATATTATGTAGTGTTATATCTTCTAGAAACTAACATGTCAGGTGAAATATAAGAGAAGAAATAAATGAAATTATTTGTCAAATAAACTGAATGTGAGAAAAAATCAATTGCCTTCTTGAAAAAAACAACATAATTACAACAGAATACACTCTTAAAGCTCAGATGTCATATGTACATTCATATATATGTATTTAAACTTTTTAATTTATCAGGGCATCTTTGGTTAACATATGATGAAGCTGGCTACATGTCTATTAACATTGGTTCGAATCCATGTTGGGTTCTGTCTGAAAGTTATTTAATCATTCACTTCATCTTATTACTTTTGGCAGTCGCTTATCATGTGCACAAAAGTGACATTAAAACAGTGACATTTACACATAACATTTACTTTCTGATATATTATTATAAGTGAGTAAATGATGTTTTGTCTAGCCTTGATGCCAGTCACATCTTTCATATAAGGCTGAGGGGAACTCTCTGGGAAAGGAAAGTATCACATGAAACATCACACAGATACAGGTAATATTGGGATTGAAACTCAGACATGGAGATCTGCAGTGCATTACACTACCAAATGTGCTATTGTCATATGTGCTATTGTCATATGTGTATAAGTTTTTGCATTTCTCCATAAATATCAGTCTCTGGTTATGGCTACGATGTCTTTGTATGAAGAACTGTCATAATATAGGTATTCTAGTGTATATTTTAATGCATCTTAAAATAAACATTTCCCGCTACACTCTTCCTAAGACAATCATTATAAAGTGGTGAATTCAATTTCTTCATAATCTCTCGTTACGAACACTTGAAACTGCCATGAAGACCACCTGTCATCCCAAAAGTGGTCATGACTATCTATAACATGTTTTTAACCATACACTGGTATTGTTCCTCCACGGATCTCACTTCATCCCCTATACACACACCACACACACACACACACACACATATATATAAACTGGTCTGAGCAGATCACCAATCACGAAGGCATCCAGATGTAGACTTTATTCTCACAAGCTGTCACCAGACAACATTTGGTAGGATGATAGGACAAACTGTGGACTACACCATCTGATTTGTGAAGTAACTTGCCTAAGATTTTACCCTGAAATTATAGCAATTGATTATATTATGTTAAAAGATGAGAAACTTGATTGTTAAGAGTATGGAGAAGTGAAAATTAACTTACAGAAGAAATCATCAGTACAGCCAAATCAAATTGTCACACCTGGGACAAATGGACGAGGGAAAATAAATCCCAGAAACATCGGTGTGAGCCGGATAAGGTCATATAATGGGAAAGTTAGTAAAGATAATAATAGACAGAAAGAGTGATGGGAAAAATTCAAACAATGCCTATTAATCAAAATACTAGAAAACCCATTAATATGTGTACATAGTGTGTAAGAAACCTTATAAAATGGTACAACCACGTTACAACCAGGTTACAACTATCATACAACAGATACAGATACAGTACATAGAAGACAAGAGAATTATATAATTAATTGGATAAAATGACTATGAAGATAACTACAGGATAAAATCTATTTTATACATCAATAACTGGAACCACAATACAGACACACAATATGTTTTCCTTTCCAAATTCATTTCTGGTACTCTAAGAACTTTAAATATGTATTGTTGGAACCATACAATGCAAGACCATTGTCTCCTCCTTTTTAACTGCTATGTAGAGGTACATATAATTACAATATTGAACCAGGTTTCAGTGTATTGTTGAGTCTGCCATTAATCAACCAAGAAATCATTAGGAAGACTTTAAACCAAGGTACGACTCTTTTCTATTTTAACTCCATACCTAGAAGGTGTCCAACATTGAGATAAAACAAAAATTACTTATTTATGAAGAAATCATATTTTACTTAGAAGCCATTTGGCAAACAGTATATCAATTAGGATTCATCAGTGAAGTATCCTGTATCAAAGCACCAATTAATCTCAAATGAAAAAACAAATGTCAGCTCAGAATCCTATCCAATCTATAAAAATTTACTTAGAAGAGGAGACCTGGATCATCAGCCTCAAGTGACTGGTACTGCTACTCTTGTTACATAAAACATTAAGTTGAGCTCCCGCTTTCTTAATTCTGCCTAAAAGCCTCTATTAAAGAAACAAGTGCTCACAATGATTGATGCAGTTAAGAATCTACATGGACTCAAAGGATAAAGTTCTACCAAAATACATCAGAGTTAAAACACGTTGAATGAAAGGTCTCATAATTTTAGGCGATTTGTGATCAAGCCACTTTAAGCCTATTAAATCTGTCTCATTCAGTAGTTGCTATGTTTTTCTGGTGTTATACAACTGTGTTTGAAATCAGACCAAAACAGTGAAATCCTCCCAAACAAGATGCGGACACACCATACACAAATGTTTGCATATAAATTATTCAAGAATTCCTGCACAGAAAGATATAGCAATCTTATAGCTAAAACAAAACAGAGGTGAATACTTCCATGTTGCACGTGACAGAACAAGATGAAACTCACATCAATCAAGTCCCATATATAGACGAAGCCATCTTCTGAACCACTCAATATCTGTCTGTCACTACTACTGATACAACTGTCAATCTTGTACTCTTTATTACTGTGGCCTGTATATCTGTAAATATGGATTACAAAATATTTACCCTTTTTTAAACGGGGTCATTTGAAAATAGTGTTTGGTGGATAATTTTTGGCTTTTCAAATTAATACACACAAACTACTCATCAAACATCCAACCTACTCATTAAGCATCTCTCCAGTGTTCTTGTCTATGAGCTTTAATGTACTATCAAGTGTACTGACTAGGAAGCACTGACCATCTCTTGTAAATGACACGCTAGTCACTGATTCTACAAGAAAATATAACAGTTATACAATAACTTGTATTAAAATAATGATAAGATTAGCTACAAATGTTAATTAATGTAAAATGATAATTACACACAAAAACATTTTTGAAAGCCAAAATAATTGTTTTTAAAAGATGAGGCATTTTTTTAATTTCATTTGGTCATCGGCACACACTTTTTAAAGGCATTTATGAACAGCAATAACTTCTTCTCAGTAATACGTGGACAACATAACTTTATCTATCAGTTAACTAGACATTTTATCTTAAATAGCTCTGATTCTAGCAACTTACTGCCAATGTAATCACTGAATAGTTTTCCCATCCGTATGTCATACCTCCTGACTCTACCATCAGCTGAGCCTACTAATAGCTCATGAGTCAACACCTTCAAGGAAGTGACACTATCTTTTGCTTCATCTAACACCTAGGTAGGTATCACATGAGGTTATGCACATAGTTATGATATGGAAATGATATGCTAGAAGTTCAGTGGACTACATTTTCTATTTATCCCTGAAACAAACTTCTACAGTACTCCCACTGAGTGATGCAATATCTCGTCATCACAAACTTGGCTATGCTGTTTTTAAATAAAGCCTTGATGCAGAACTCAAGTTTGATCCAAAACATCATTATTTTTTATTTCACAAAGCAATCCACATGGTATCAAATCATTGTCATAGAATATATCTGTGTTAACATTGGATGGTAATGGTACGGGTTAAGCCAGATAATAAACAGTAAATTCATCAAGGTTAGTCATAATATTAAGCACAAGGGATTGTCATGATGATGGCTTTTTAAAATTATTTTAGTGTTACCTGGTTGAGGAGATGTTAAATATTAACACTAACTTTTGTATTAATGTTTACCATATACTATCTTTTGCCAGCCACCAGTTTCCTGTGTACCTTTAATGTTTCTAACAAAAATATTACCAACCACCAACTGAGATTTAACTGTGATAAAATTTTGTGTAATTCATTTGTGTCATAAAATTAAAGGCCTTTTCTAATGTGGATGTAAATCTAAGACCTCGGAATGTCACGATGAAGTGCTACAATCCTAACATTTAAAAGCAATGAACAGTAATAATAATATGCACCAAATATAATATCATAATACAATCTGCACCTGAAAGGGATCTGGTTTTCTAGCTTTGATATCCCAAATTCTAACAGTTCCATCCAGTGAACCAGAAAGGACGACTGTTGCTTCCTCATTAAACTGGACACAGTTGACTGCACCTGTTTTCATTGAAACCATATAATGGAGAGGAATAAACGTGGATAAAGTACAATTAAATTGTTATAGTTTAATATGACTACCGTTTCATTTATACATCATCACAGTTAAGTGTTACTTAAAATCCTCAATATTTAATGTTTCCTCCAATAAACAAAAAGAAGTATGCCATATAACATTGCCAAGTTTCATTTATGTTTGAAAAAGAAAGGAACTATTTTCAAATTTAATTACTTACTAAACAAGCAATAAGATAATTGGTCATTAGATACTCTCTATTAATAATATAGGTAAAACAATGGTATGGTTATTTCCTCCCCATTTGATCAAAGGCAACTGTAATTTTTTAAGTTGGCAAAACCATCTACCGATTCAAAATATATTCAATCCTAGCATCTGTGATATTCGTCAAGTTAGGTGAAGAGTAGATCTGGCTTAAGTTCAATGACAAACAAACATCCGTCCACATATTGAACATTCAAGACATGTTTTGACAGTTATCATTGTGGGAAAGGATCATAATAAAAAGTCAGATGTTATTAAATCAAATGTGTTAAGTTTGGCATATTTGACTGGAGTAGAAAATATATCCATCATCTACAGAAAAGCTTAATTCTTCCTTGATGTTCAACTGTTTAATGCGACCAAATATTTTTTATATAATTCTAATTGTCTTAAATATGTCATATTATTGTGCTGTTGAACAATGCCTGAGTGAGAAAGGTAATGACATGTTGATACAAAAAGGTCATTTAATGCTGCTTCCTTTTAATTATCTCTTATGGTAAGGGCCAATTCTAAACCTCAAACCCACATTCTGATATACGCAGATTTAGAAGACTCACCTCCTGTAAAAGACCTTTATTAGATATACATGTACATTATTATTATTATTTTAATGGGAGTACGATCAAATGTACAGAAAGTTAGTTAAATACAGTAATACATTTGGCATCATGGATGTTTACTAATTACTTCAATATGTCCTATAAAAGATTAAAAGTAGGTTAGCTATTAATTATAATTATATGTATAACTATAGCATAATATATTAATATCTGATTCTGAGAAATGAAACATTACCAGCATGACCCCTGTATTTCCGAACTATCTGACCACTGGCAACATCTAACACAGCAACTGATTTGTCTAAACCACACGAACATATCAGGCTGTTATCAAATGAGCCTTCCACATCTAGTACTTCGGCCCCGTGGCCAATGTATGTCTTTAGTAAGACAGCTGTCTGTACGCTCCACAGCTTTACTGACTTGTCGCTGCCAGCAGTTAAACAATAATTACCATCGGCTGAAAAAAATAATACACTGTACATTAAAAAAAAATACTCATATGAACAAGTAAATAATTTGTATAACTAACATTAAATATGTTTGGCCATTATATACCATCATATCCTTAAGAATATCTATAATCCTAATAATGCATATTCATAACTTGATCTACCAACAACTATAATATAACTTACTGAGCCATAATGAACACACAAAAACACAGTCAATCTGCTGCTGCTTACACTTAATTGATATACCACTTTATTTCTGCAGTAGTTTAGTTATTCAAGTTTTAAATGTAAATAATATTTTAAGTATATTTTCAAACAAGGCATCTGGATAATTTATTTATTTCAGTTATAGACTTACTATAGTTTGTAAATAATTATTTAATTGACAGTAAAATGATTGCTTAAATCAGTTATTATTTATAACAAATAAAAAAAATTATAAGCATATTTAGTTTGAATTACACTCACAGTAAAGGTAGATTTTAGCACCACCTAGTGTGACAATTCGTACAAGCTACTAATAGTTAGAGATCTTCCTCATTTCTGATACAATTGATCTTCTAGTTAGATTAATACTGCTACTTAATATATAATGGATAAAATAATTGGACAGTGTTCTGTAAACAGGTCTAAACTGAAATTAACAACTGCAGAACATAGCTCTTTGTTAGTCACACACACACACACACACACACACATTGTTTTAGGTCTAGTCAATAGCATATTTGTTCAACCATAACTAATCTCAGGAATTGATTTCTTATATATATGTTGCACTACAACATAATTGGGGGAGGAGGGTTTATAAATTTATCAGTACAACAATATTAATTCTCAAATGCTCTAAATAATATCGCATTAAGATGCTGGCAATGAGATCAATAAATCTTTCATAAAGGTAGCTTTGGTGTAACTTTCTGCATTACCATCTTAAAACAGAAATTAAGAATTACTGAATAATAAAGCAGGATCAGTAAATAACATCACAATTATCCTTTGACAATAGACTTTAATCAGAGATAACTGTACTCCTGGTCACATTGGGGGGGGGGGGGGGGGGTGGCGGGGGTTAATTATAGTGGCATCCAAACAAAATGTACACTATCAATATGGACAGATATTTGCCTAAGACATTTAGGAACCAATTCAAAAGGTCATTTCATGGCCTTTTAGAAGTTGTTTCATTCCATTTTTATACATAGTAATTGTTTGTAGATATCTAATTATCAACTGACACAAATATTATAAAGCTAAACTGAAAATAATTATATTATATAGATATATTCATGGATGTGCCACCTTATTCAAGTTATTGCGAACAGTACCTCTGACAGAAAGGCATCTTTTATTTATATCCTATCTGTTTTTCAAATGTATACCAATTAAACAATGCCATTTTACACCATGTAGGGAAGATTGTGTTGCACTCTGTGGTTATTATAGTAGTTTGATTGAATGGATGATGTATCGTATACAATATATTTTAATATGATGAATTGTCAATTTGTTTTCACCCGGACATTTTATCAATTGGTTTAATATTTTAATGAGAATATGCCTACTGTGACTGTTTGGATAATAAATAACTTTTTATTGAAGCAAACAAATGAACATAATCCATGCTATATTTTGCTGAGCACACTGAGATTGACTTTAAAGGGGAACTTTGCTCTATTTTCATATCAATAAATGAGGTTTTTCTTTACACTACATTGTCAATCATTAAATAAAAGTTATTATCGAGATGTTTATGTATAAAAACCGCTGCGTTCTAATATAGTTTTAATTCATGGAAGACGGTCTGATTTTCTGCGGCAACTGAGCTTCGAAATTGGCCCCATTTATTTTCTCGACCTTGACCTTACCTTGTGACGTCACCAGTGCTTAGCTCTGTGAATCAGCTTGTAAATCCTTGTATGTTTTAAGCAGCAGAAAAACTATCAAAATGCTGACTTGTTGCGCACCAAACTGTGTGCTTACAGAGAAAACTAATCCTGGATACTCCTTTTTCATGCTGCCATGAGATAATAAATTTAAATTGGATAGTTGGTTGAAGAAACTAAAAATATTTCACCCCCCTGCAAGACAAGTTCGGATCTGTCAAGGTCATATCAAGCCTGAGTTTTTACACTTTTTATTATGGTTACATAGATGGTCATCTTTGTACAGGATTAAACAAATAAGACTAGGTCGATGTAGTTGGTGACTCATTTAGGTAACAGGTACACATTTTTATTTGCCATAGTAACTCCCTTAAAATATGTTTCCTTCAAAGAAAAAATAATTCCTAATGCTTGTACCACATAATAATGTTTGCACTTTAGTTTTAACTATTGATACAAAACCACTTGGTGCCTAATGTGAAATGTAACATGGACTATTTAATTATCTGCCAACCAATTTAGCAAGATACATCTGAATAAAGTTGATTTTTTTGAGCTACAAAATAACTTTTAGCCTACAAATACCTCCTTCTTGAATCTTAATTGGGCTAAAAGCATTAACGTGTAACACCTACATGTTAATTTCACAAGCTAGTGAAATATGTCTATTTCAAATAGGAAATTGTCTAATTACAGCCAATAAATTAATCAAACATTGGGGTGGGATGAATTATATGGAAAATGTATAAACAGACAACAAAATATTGCTTTGTTTTGTGCAACTTGTTTCAGTAGTAAGTTATTTTTATGTATTAATTACCTATATTTAACCCCTAATTTGTACTCCTTTATCATATATGGTTGTAATTAGACAATTACATATGTATGAGATTGATGCAGTCCAGCCCATCTTCATTGCTGTGTTTCAACATTCATGTCATTGTATGTTTTTATTCATGGACCAAATTAGTTGTAATATTGATTGAACTTTGAAATGGAATCATTTGAATTGCCTTGAAATATACATATTAATATTAATGTTGTAACTTGTGAAAAACTAATGACTATAGAATTTGAATGTATTGTGAAAAATGACTTTACTTTGTGAAGTATATGTAGATGCTTATTTTTTGTCTAAACCATATCTCATATTGACAGGGGCATATATTATCTAGCTGTCTCAATAAAATGTGTTGCATGTGTGTAATATCATTGACATGATGCAGCTATGTATCAAATATTGTAATAAGAACAGAATTAAGTCATTTCATATATATATATATATATATATATATATATATATATATATATATATATATAAGGTGTGTAGTGCCACAGAATCAGAATAAATATTTGAAATGTGAAAGTACTGAATATATAAGATCTCAACTGTAAAATATTAACAGTTCATTTATCACTATCAGACTAAATAATTTCAGGATATCCCTCATATATATACCATGCATCTTCTTCATGGTATGTGTTTCTTATTGATTGTTGAACACATGATGGTATATTAATTCTGTTTTTGGGGCCAGGTTTTCCATAAACTCAATAAGTAAATTGCCTATGTGATCTGTAAAGAATAAAACATGAATAAAGTGTTCTTCAGTGATGTGAATTTTGTCTTGATTATTTAAATTCCATAGTAGATTTAAAGTCTAGAACAGATCTACAAATACAATGTCTGAAGTAACAAGATCTAAGGTGCATGTATATGTTTTGATAGTTCACAACAAAATGTGCATTCTATAGACTCTAGCTGTAGACATTCAAACGTATTGCTCGCATGAACACCATTCTGAAATGACAGCTCCGACTCGATGTTGATTGTTATCAGTATTTATGAACTCTGTTTCTGTGTCACTCTTAATTATAATTCAGAATTATAGTATACTGGTTCAAAATCATAAGGTGAAATATTTGAAGCTATGACTGTGTAATTATGACAATATACTAGGTAATTCAACACAAGAATCCGGTATGTTTACGTGTTTGAACCATAACCGGAAGTCGGTACGCTAAGCACTGGTGACGTATCGCTCGCTGATTGGCTGACAACTCTTGGAGCTGGAAATTAATGGCATCTAATAAAACTCATAAAGCTGGTGGAATTTTACTATAAAATATGCTTTCTGATTGCTAAATGCAAAAAATGCCAGTAGTAATCAGTAGAGAAACCCATACACTTTAAAATGGGCAATATACATTGGCCATAGCTAAACCTGAGCCAAGTACTCCTTTAATAAGTATGGCAGTGTCATGTGTTAGTTGAGTCCCGGTTAATAAGACATTTAAACAAAGAAATCAAACATGACACATATACACAAGGATAAATTAACACTTCAGGTACTTGATAGGAAATGGTCAGAAAATAGCCTGATACTGCTACGAAATTTCTTTGTAAAATCCTGATTAAGTTTGGCCAAATTACTGCAGCTAACCCAAAGAAAGAATGATCAACTTCTTTATTCTCTATGTTGCTACAACTATACACACACCCCAAAGGCTTGCATAACTGCCATGTTGATGGGGTGAACAGTTGAAATTAGTCACTGATCAAACTGCTGAGTAAATACATATTTTTCTATAAAACAAATAGTATTATACTGGTATGTGACTAGTAATAGTATAAGAGAATTAACACTAGAAAATAGGACAACGCTGTAACAAATCTCACGTTTCTTATATGGCCATTAGCAAGACTAATCCACTAACCTGTCAAAGTAATAATGCTAAAATGGGTTAGGAGCATGGCCGTGTTTGGTTGATGCAACCAGGCTGCCATCTTGGTGAGACCTTCAGTTGACACTCGCCTATCTATCCCATAGTAAATGGCTCAACTTCAGTAATTAGTATGCCTTTATTAAATTATTAATTTGGGTTTAATAATTTTTATAATAGTGGTATATATTGGCATTTAGCAATAAAATCCTTAGCATCATCAAAATTGAAATTAGTTACCAATATTATAAAATGAAGACTACATGTCCCCAAATGCTAGTCTAATATGCCATGGCATAGCATATGCCAGCATAATATATTAGATATTCAACTTTCTTTGTACAATAATGCATCTAATTTAATCTGAACCATATATTTCAAGCAAGATCATATATAGTAATCCCGGGAACTAGACTATTCACCCTCAATTTTATTCACCTTCCAGTTAATTTTGCCCATTTTATATTCGCCTTCGGGAACCATCACCCTCGATTTTATTCGCATGTCAGATAGTCAAAATTAAAATTATTACCAAATGGTTCAAATACAATTTATTAAATAGAAAATAGATTGACAACAGCAACAAAATATATACTGGTGCACAGTAGAAGCTTAAATCTGTGTGCTTGGTTTGTAGATTTTGCTGACCTCACGAAGAGTTAAGTTCTTTTCCATCCAATTATTTCATAACAATGCGAAGATCTTTGACTGTTTATTTTTATATTTTATGCATTACACCCACTTCAACTGTACTTGTGTATCCACTAAGTTGGCCTTTTGATGGAGCAAGTTAACTAAATGGTAGAATGGCAAGTTGTGTCGATGGAATTTTGAGTTCAGTTGTCAGTGCCAGTGAATAGTCCCTATTACTTAGGGTGATTAACAATAAAGGGCGAATAGTCTTTTTATACAGAGGGCGAATGCAACTGAGATAACATCTGAAACCTTAGATTTTATAACAATCAAATGTAAACGATCATGTATTAATCAACATCTTAAATTATGTACAATCAATGGATAATTGATTAAAAAACAAAGAGCATTTCATACGGGATATAGTAGGCTAACAAAATATAGATATCGGGGTAATTTCTTTGTTTCATAAATATATAATTATCATTATTATGTCTATTGAGTTGACTATTCCACATATTTTAATTTGTCATGTTAGGGGGGGGGGTGCATTATATAAGTAATGCTTCAAGCATCATCCTTTTCAACATTCTATGACTGTCACTATGCGTGTTTGCTTTGATTAAAATTATGAACGTTGAAATAAACAATTTGAATTGAATTTCAATTTGAAAGAAAAAAGTCCATAACCCAGTAATCCCAAGGATATCAAGGTGAATTCTTATTTTGTACAACGATGCCACTATCAAAATCATTTTAAATCACACAGACACACACACACACACAGTATGAGTATCACTGTAATCACACAGACGCACGCACAGAGATGGGCGATATTGCAAGGAATTCCTACATGTTGACATTCTCGTAATAAGTTAAATAACAGTTACCATTAAATCTTACAGCCCTGACAGCTTTCTGTTTGCAGTCAAAAGATCTTTCAAGTTTATCAACAATTTCGTTACTCATATTAAACGATAAACATTAAAACCAGACTACCAAGTTTGACCGGAAGTAAACAGTACCAAAAATTTAATGTCATTTATTACATTTTCATATCAAGGGTGGTTGTTAGTATGTTTTCTACAACGTATTATAGTCTACATTTATATAGTAATGGTATCTTTCATATCGTAATACTAGTTCATAAACAAATATGTTGGAGACATTCCTCTGATAAACAATATATTAAATATATAGCACTCACACCAAACGCTTATTATATATATATATATATATATATATATATATATATATATATATATATAATATGAGTATATCATTAAGTCTCCCTCAAAATCTTGTTAACTATACCCATTACCTACATATATGTTGAAAGAAGTGCTGGAATACCTACTGCCTTTGATTACGGCTATTATAAACAAATCACTGGTGGAGTTCAAGGTTCCACTTTCTTTCAAAAAGGCCAGTATTAGACCACTGCTGAAGAAGCCAAATCTGGATAAAGATTAATTGAAAAGTTACCGCCCAGTGTCTAATCTGCCTTTCTTGTCGAAGATCCTGGAGAAGCTGGTTGCTAAGCGGTTGGAGATCCATTTGAGTAGTCACAAACTGCACGATAATCTTCAGTCAGCTTATCGTACCGGTCACTCTACAGAGACCCCGCTCCTGAAGGTCCATCATGAAGCTTTAGATAGGAAGTGTATGGCGGCATTAGTTCTGCTTGACTTGTCTGCTGCTTTCGATGTCATAGATCACAAGATCCTTCAAACGCACCTTGAACACTCGTTTGGAGTAATCGGAAGTGCCCTCTACTGGATCAATCTTATCTGAGTGACAGATCTCAGTGTATTGCCATAGGAATGACGACATCAGAAGGTAAGTGCCTGAATTTTGGGGTGCGACAAGGATAGGTACTTGAACCACGTAAGTACTATTAGTATTCAAAACCAATTTATGCGTATGTAGCCGACATAATTTGTTCTACCACTGTTATGCAGTTGATATAGGTTATATATAGGTTGCAGTACAAGATTTTGATGTACACTTTTAAAGCACTTCAAAGGACTGCCCTCAGTACTTAGAGGAACCTTCATTCCGTATCAGCCGAAAGGTCTCTACGGTCTGAGTCTGGAGCATTCTTAGCTGTACCAACAACACGTGGAGTGACATACGGTAATAGATGTGTCAGAAAGGCTGCTGCAACCTTATAGAATAATCTTCCAGTAACCATCAGAAAGTGCAAGACCCTTGATACCTTCAAAAAGAAGATAAAAACTAATCTTTTTGTTTCAGCTTTTCCTAGCTGAATATATTATGTATTTGGCTGGAAAGAATTATGTATTTTTAAAGATGTAAATCTGTTACATCCATAGAATGATTTATTGTTAAGCGCCTTATAGTAAGCTTCTTACAGGTTATATATGGGCGCTATATAAATTTTGTATATTATTATATCTCAACTAATGTTTGGAAGATTTACAGGTCCAATCCGAAATGCCATGCCCACCATTGGTGATCAACAATGTAAGAATTAATTTAAGCAACTTTTAGCATACATCAAGAAGCAAAATAGACTTACAGGACGACACTCAGGTTTTTAGTATCTGAAGACATCTATTCAGAAGACCGGAACAGGGGAGACTATCACCACGTACTTCTTGTTGTGCTTGCCACAATGTTGTATCATCTCAACTTCAGCATGCGAATAAGGATACTCCACTACGAAACGAATAAAGACAGACTGGAGGAAGACGCTTAGCCTAAATGAAGGTTTTGGGTATGAAAAGAAAACAGAGTGTGCAGAAAAAGGCAGTAGTTCGATTACACGCAGGGGTTCAATATTAATTGCTTGGCCGTGCATGGGTAATCTGGCCCTGTTTTTAGAAAACTGGCCGTGCAAAACACGACTGCACGGCTGGCCGGCTAACCTTATGACTGGAGGTGAAGCTTGGTTACAAACTCTGTAGATGACTTAATAAGAGTTGGATTTGTAGGACCATAATAAAGCAATTACCAGATAGTGGCTCTCTGGTGAAGGAGGTTTACAATCTAACGATTAATTAAGGACCCGATGTTGATATTAAGTGAAGTTATCTTTTTTCCCTGAATTTAAATTTGTTGGTTAGCAAATTGATGAATGAAATTGTGTCTACATTTCCTGTATGTCATTACTTGTGGAACTGTTTTGATGTTCCTGGACATCACCAAACCACCACGTCCCTGTGTATTAATTAGTTTACACACGATATTATATACTTATGAAAAGAATTTGATTTACACACACACGCGCGCGCGCGCGCGCGCGCGCATACATACACATACTTACGTACACATACACAGAGATATAGCAAGCTCCTTAAATATCTTTATAAAACACACACATAAATACACAGAAACACACACACACACACAAACACACACACGCACGTACACACACACACACACACACACACACACACACACACACACACATTTTAAACAATTAATTCAATGTTTATTACATTTAATAGCTATTGTCTTTTCATCATAATGTACATGAAGATTGCAAAATAACAGCCACATCTTGACTGGATAGCTAATGTATTAAAAAATAAACACCTCCGTGAAATCTGCTGCCAGGAAATGTTATTTGCTGCCTGACAAAAGTCTGGGAGCAAAAGTTTGCTGCCAATTTTTATGGCTAATATCTAGGCCTGGTTATTCATATATGAAACCTGTAAATAATTGGTAAAATAAGTGCCTTAAAAGTGTACATCAAATTGGTATGGTTTTGTTGTTTCGGGGAGAATCCCCAGGCTGTCGCTTAATCAGCACAGCCTCTATGTTGGAGTGGTTGAGAAACCTCCTCCCCCACCACTCAGAGGGGAGCAGTACGGAAAGATGGAGCCGAAATACCATGAGGGTGGTCACTGCCAGAGTGTTTTACGTCCTCAGGGGGTTTTTAACGTCCCCCTTTATTTTAAATAATTCAGTGGAGACGGCAGCGCCATTTAACGTGGTGATGTAGTGAGCCGAGAAATTAATCCCTGGAAAAGTTTCGACCTCTTACAGGGTTCGAACCTGCGACCGTTGGCACCAAGTGCCGACTGCTTAACCGCTAGGCCACCGAGCTCACTGGACATCAAAATATTGTACTGCAACCTACATATAACCGGAAGCCAATGCGGGGAGTTCAAGACTGGTGTTATATGTTCTCTTTTATGAGTGCGAGTGACTAACCTGGCGGAAGAATTCTGTACTTTCTGTAGCCGTGTCATCAGTGTGCTTGGAAGGGCCATACAGGAGAGCGTTGCCGTAATCTAGCCGATATGTTATCACGGCGTGTGCCAGTGTTTTGCAAGCATCCAATGTGATGTAGAGCCTGATGTGATCAATATTACGAATTTGGTAATAACAGGCTTTTGATATTGCATTTACTTGTCTCTCCGTGGTCAGAGATGTATCAAAATATACTCCTAAGTTCTTCACTGACGATGCTACAGAAACAGTATTATTACCTACATGAAGTCGTAATTCCTCATTTACCCCAACCTGATGTTTTGGGTTAAAGATCTCTTGTCTAAGCATGTTTGCACTCATCCAAGTACTAATATCAGCCAAACAAGCTTCCAATTTCTTTGCAACGTCGGACCAAGTTGTTTTGGGCATGATCGCCATATAAACCTGGGTATCAACTGCATAACAGTGGTAGAACAAATTATGTCGGCTACATATCGCACCAATTGGTTTTGAATACAAACAGTACTTAAGTGGTCCAAATACCGATCCTTGTCGCACCCCGAAATTCAGCCACTTACCTTCTGATGTCGTCATTCCTATGGCAACACACTGAGGTCTGCCACTCAGATAAGATTTGATCCAGGAGAGGGCACTTCCGGTTACTACAAATGAATGCTCGAGAATGGTTCATACCATAATTGCCAAACTCTATATCGTCTCAGTACTTGAAATGATGCTCAGATATATTGTTATTGACATATACTGTATCTGCAGACGAATCCATCGAGTTGCGTGCAATCATGTTTGCGAGTCGGGCGTAATTTTATTGGCCTTTGGTGATATTTACGCTCTGATAAACCGGGCAGCAAATAGTTACTGCCGCACCAAATTCTAGTCGGCATTTTGTAGGAACTGGGGTGCAATCGCTGCCTAAGTAACTAAGTTTATTCATTTTAGTCCAAAATTAATGCAGAATATAATGCTTTCATGCAGTTACTCTTTAGAAGACATTTCACTTTTTGGGTAATACTTCATTTAATTATTTATTGACGAAAGGGACGAATGGAAATATATCTCAAAGTGGATGTAAACTTAAATTGGTTGAGCGTTTCTAGCCCAATTTTATATAGTGTAATTCTGACAGTTATATATAAGTTAAACTAACATACAAAACACGTTTTAAGATATCAAGTACATGTACATCATACTCCTATATATTTGATGACGTTACATAATACCACGTACACAGCTTACATACATGGTTTTAGTCTAGTTATTATTTAGAAGACATTTGACTGACCATGGTATTCATATGAACTTACTGACCACATGGTGAGATTGGTAGTACAAATACAAGTCTTATATGACGTACGCAGCTTTGTATATATTGACCATGCACCCAGAGCCATAATCTTAGATTATACTAGTAAATAAATATTAGCTTTACAGATGTGAGCTTAGGAGATGAAATTGTTGTTGTTGTTGGTGGTGGTGGTGGTGTGTGTGTGTGTGTGAGTGTGTGTGTGAGTGTGTGTGTGCGTGTGTGTCTGAGTGTATGTGTGTGTGTGAGTGTGTGTCTGTGTGTGTGTGTTATTTTACTGAATTGTATTCTACTGTATTGTATATGTAGGTCATGGATGGCAATTAACCTATTAAAGATGCATGTTTTGTCTACTCGAATAGCTCTTTCAAATAATTATAACTAATAAAGTAAGATTCCTGCTAACTACTTTTACTTCAAATATCCAGCTCGCCGTTCGTATATCCTTAAAGTGGCTACAGTTTGAGGGAAATTAATGATACAAAGTACTTCGGCATCACAAAACCAAATGATATCCAATGGAAAGTTCACATCACTGAAACAACAGTGAAGTCCATCTGAATAATCGGATTAGTTCGAGATAATTTAAGTCTTGGCATATTTCAGTTTTCAGTCAAATAGAATAGTTTCTTTCCATCACCATTTCAAAACTCACCTTTTTAGACTTTTTGCATCATACATTGACTATGAGATTGCCCAAAGCCTGTACTACTTGCGCGATTGAGCTTGATTCTTTACGAGGGTATTGGTGTTATGGAAGTTTATTATTATTATTATTAATTAATTAATTATATCTCGACTTTAATAATGGTTCAATGCTGTTTATCTGGCAAATTATATATCGAATTTGTTGAACCGATTTAACGTAAAGCTGCATGATTTGTAAGCAATGACTGCCACCATAGAATCAGTGCGATGTATACATCTTGGGATGGGACACATCGATATCCCAGCAAGACAAATCAGAGACGAAGTACATAAATAAGATCATTAACGGCAAGATTGCTGTACCTTATGGTAAATATGTCAAACAAAGCAATATCCAAACGTGGACGATTAACAACAACAGCCAAACGATAAGGACTTCGGTATTTAACATCCAGTCTTTCCACGACCGGAACCAGTAAACGGTCCGCAGCAATATACCGGAAAACGTTATATCTGACCTAGATCTAGATGATGGTCAAACAGCCAACACGGCATCGAACCTTGTTGACCGACCTAACTGCAACAACAGCAGAATTATGTATTAGGCTTACTCCTATTGCGTTTCAACATGTACTGATCAAGAACCAGTACACAACTTGTAACAAGTTTATCTATATTTACTGGTATGCATCTTAAAATGATGGTGTTTCTTTGTTGTCTGTTGTATGAACCTGTGTATACTCTGTTAGTTTGATGATAGCAGTGCTTATAGAAAGTGATATCACAGGATTATAAACGTGGTAGTACTACAATGACAGATTCCAGCTCTTGCCGTTGCCATAAAAAAACACAGTTTAACTGCACTTCAGATCAACGGATCGGGATCAAGTCCTAGATTTAGAAATTTCTGGCAGATTTTCTATGACACAAGTCTAGCATTTCTTATGAATTGTAAATTATTAGTTATAATTAAAATATTAATTTGTTGTTGTTAATTGTTTCCCTCACTTTAAACTGGATTATGGCCTTTAATCGTGTTCTTCAACCAGATGTAGTGAACACTAAATCGTTATTACTTTGTGGGGCTGTCAAGGTCATCCAATTCTTTGAATGCGATATAACTTCTTTGATATTGTGATAAATAAGAAATCCTCCGAAAGTGTTTCTGTTGAAAGAAAAATGAAATACATCATTCAAAGAAAGAAGTCTAGACGAACTACTATCGTACACGATACAGCAATGAGTCATAACCAACATTTGTGCACTAATTACATAACCATGGTTATTATTATTATTAATAGTATTATTATTATAATTAAATTTATAAAACATTTTGATACATTGAGAATCGTTCCTTTGAATTATTGCGGTATTAAGTACTTCGCCGTAATCATAATTACCCAAAATGGCGGCCAAAGCGTAATTGCGAGTGCGACTGAAACTGTAATTTTTCCCGGTGGATTAATTAAAACTGAAAACAAAAATGCCAATAACTAATCTTACATTAATTACCATCTTATTATATTTTTTCCTATTTCACCTCAACTGCTTAAAACCAACATTAAAGGCACAGTTTGTTCACGTTTTCGTAGATGTATAGTTTACCATATAATTAATACGTTTTACATGCATTCTCATTCAATTAATTTTCCAAATTATCCCCTCTTGTTGTTGCTAGTTTAATGACTACAGTAGCCCTTTAGTGAAAAAGCCATAATGCATTCTCCAAAATAGGTATTAATTGTACTGGACACATGGACATGATGAGTTACAGTGATACAGCGAGTCACTTCATCTTTGAGCTCATTTTTTAGGATACCCCATAAATTGCTGTAAATCCAAAATGTTGTAGCTTTTCATTCCAATTTAAGGGGGATGAAGTTCATATCAGGAAGACAATATCTTTAGTTTGTAACGTTTTGTTTAATGCTGTGATATAATATTAGAGTAAAAGTTAGTTCACCTGGTACAAATGTTGCTTGGTTTAAGTGTTTATTAAGTTCTCAAAAAATAAACTTTATTTCCATAAGGACTACATGGTAATTTTCTCCAATCCAACGCAGTTTATTATTACATTATTACTATGAATAATTGATTAATAAATCGAAGCCAAATCCTCACTACTATTAAAAAGGCTATAACTAATTATAACTCTGGTCAAGCTTTCATCTCTCTATTGTTTTTAAATTGTTTTATTTTCTTGTAGAGCGCTTTGCAGATTTTATACTCGATTAAAGACTTTATAAATGCGTATGCATTATAATTTTTTGTTACTGTTGTTCTTGTTGTTAATAATAATAATAATAATAATAATAATAATAATAATATTATTATTATTATTAAATATTACACATAATTAACCACGAATCATATGGCTGATTCCATATTCTACAGTTCCATATTCTGATAAATCACCAATGACAAGTTCGTACAAATGGAAGAAGGCCGATTGGCTAATGGCGTGCCATTCTATCGTCTGCTGTAAGATCTGTATCAGCTTCTATAAAACATCAAAATTAATGCCAGTCGTTATGTTTTGGTAGCAGCATTGTCCTTCAGGATGATAACGCTTTGTTAGATATCAGCACCATCAAGCAGCTGTGTTACCATTTTGTCCGTCTCACATGGATCATCTGTCATGCTGTGTATCTGTTCATCAGACATGTATATCAGACATCTGCGATAAGAAACATCTGTAACCTCTGTTCTATCTCCTGGCATCATTATTTTTTGCGTAGTGGGCAATAAATTAAATTAAATATTTAATTTTTATATTGAATTCTTCTGGGAGCCGGCGAGGCATTATACGTCTCGTCGTGAAAGGGGCTTCTCGGGATTGAATACCCTGATTAATCATTCTCTCGCACGGAGAGAGGGAGAAGGCTGTGCAGATGTAGAAATCTACCTATATAAATTTATTATTCTATGTATGAAGTAGATTAATTTCAATAATTTTATCAACACCCGACGTTCACTTATTAACTCACATTTCTGCCAATAAAGATTGAATACATAAATTAGCAGATTCCGAAATATTGATTAAACTAATCCAGATTTGTCTTCGCCGTTTAACAGCCACATCGTTGTCATAACGCCCAGTTTAGTGTGGTTGTGAGTAATGTGTGTGTGTGTGTGTGTGTGTGTCTGTCTGTCTGTCTGTCTGTCTGTCTGTCTGTCTGTCTGTCTGTCTGTGTATGTCTGTATGTGCTGTGTGTAATGGTATGTATTGGCGATGAACATAGATTAGTGTAGTTTGGCAATACGAAGTTTCATAATATCATTGTGATTGTTCAATTTAGACCGAAAGGAAAAGTTTAGAATAAGATAGTGATTAGATTAAAGTGATTAGAGTCTATTACTATCTTTATATTGTGTAAACAATCTATCATCAAATTTGACGGGCGCTCCTCTAACAGTAAACGTTGCTTTGAGGTTTAATCGTTTTAATTTTCGTTATGTAAGTAGCTGTGTACTCTATTGTTATAGAAACGTCTTATAGATGTTCCGGGTGAATATCTTTATGAAATGATTTATCGGTGTCATCAGTCATATATTGTATGATTTAACTGTGTGTTGTTTGGTGTTAGGTAGACATAATTAAAATTGTCAATATTACACATCAGTTTAAAGACTGCATAAGAGTAATAACAATAATTTCATTAATACAGGGTGTGTGTGTGTGTGTGTGTGTGTGTGTGTGTGTGTGTGTCTCCCTCTCTCTCTCTTTCTCTCTCTCTGTGTGTATATGTGTGTGTTAGTGCGGACGTCTGTGTCTGTTGCGTTGATTCATATTTTTGGCACCGTTATCTCTTTTTTGCATCGCTAAAACTTCATTTTATGAAAAAACGTTTTCAAAAGTTTGCCCTATCTTACTTTTTTCCGTCAAAATTAACCGAAACCTGAAATACAGGATCACAGAAATATTACATCAAATATCTTTAAAAGGAGTTTTATTATGCAAAGTCAATTGGCTTATAGCCTTCCTGCTGACATTTCTCTTAATAAACAGATCAATCAGTGATGTTAACTGTATATCGGAAGAATGAAAAAAATACTTCAGTACAAACCAGTCAAACCAGAAGAAAAAAACAAGTCAAATAATCATAGTTTACTCACCAAAACACAACTTACTCCTGGTATACAAACTCCTGAACACGGAAGATATCAGAGTTCAGCAAATGACACCCACAACCTCTGATCCCGGAAAATATTCCCATACAAAATAAAAATATACATTTATGTATATATATATATATATATATATATATATATATATTTGCCTGAAAATATCGCTTGAGTGAGATATGGCTCTGTTTATCCACAAGCCACCATAAAGTCGTTATCACAACAGAACTAGTGTTAACTTGTATATGAAGTGAAAAATATATTAGTATTACAGTATTCGTATATTCCCAAAATGTATTACTATTACTGATTCAACTACAGGACGGACACATCTACATAATACTAGTACGTGTACTATAATGATATTGGAACATATAGTATATATCGCTATATCACGGTCATTGGGGGTATATTACAATAAAATAACTGGTGCCTTTTATTACGATACATACAGGAGTCTGGGCATATATATATATATATATATATATAAAACCTGCGTACATTTATTTACAAGAAGCGTTCTTATAAGCATATTATATTATACAAAGATCACATGGAGCACCATTACATTGATATCAACAATAGTAATAACTACAGAAGTTACATTTAAACTTCAGACAGACAGATCTGACACGCTGCATTATTAGATTCTCTCTCTCTCTCTCTCTCTCTCTCTCTCTCTGTTATTAGTGTATCATTCGTTATTTCGACGTCTTTAGTTTCAGATGATAGACGATTTTAGCATAAATTGTTTTAAGCATCCGTCGATTGTACACGTAGGCACTACCAATGATGGCCTTTTAAATAAAACCGATAAACTTCCCACTTTCTTAACAAATACAAGAAGATGGCATCTACAAAAGGGTAGATTATTTGATCTTAAAGCTTTTCCATGATTCTCACGTCGTTAATAGCAGGATAGCGTCGGTTGTATAATTCCAGGAGCTGCCACTGCAATAATTTTTCATGTTATTTCACAAAAATATCGAAATACATAACTTAATTTAACTGAACTTAATTGTGATACTATATGTAATATTTGGCGTGTGTGTGTGTGTGTGTGTGCGTGCGTGCGCGCGCGCATGCGTGTTTGCGCGTGTGCGTGCGTGTCAGTGGGCAATTGCATTCCACGTAAACGAATACTGAACGTATATATATATATATATATATATATATATATATATATATATATATACAGTTAACCAATTTGTGATATTGTTGCTGAAATCCATTTGTCGGCCATTATCAGCTGAAATCACCCAACATCACAATCAGATGATCACCATTAGCTGATGTCACAGCATCACCATTAGACGATCATTAGCAGCTGAGGTCACCGCATCACCATTAGACGATCATTAGCAGCTAAGGTCACCGCATCGCCATTAAACGATCACCATTAGCCGTACAAATACTATTTACTCCACCAAGTTTAACATAATATAACGGACAATGACCTCAAGCAGCGTGTCACATACAAATAAACTAATAACGGCCTGTGTTAGAAATTGTCATCAGTAACTGTTATTGTCTTCAAACCCTGAACAGGCGTATATAGCAAATGATATGTAGTTACGCTGTCCACTGAATATTTTCATTTACTAAGTCTGATTAACATTCGGTAAGATGTAGCATACGATTGGAAAAAAACCTAATATAGAATATTGAAGTATCCGAATGTTTCCCAATGTCGTGTACATTAACACCGCATCGATGTTTTCATGACGCAACATTACATCTTTCTGTGACAGTAAAATGTTACTGGAATCGTGAAAACGTGAATTAGACGAGTCGTTCATCCTTAAAACGAACAATCATGATCCTTCGATGAAATGAACAATGTTAGACATCAAAATGTTGCACTTACGTTGAACCCAAGTTGTTCAAGTCAAGTAATATCAGGTAAGCCATCAGTGTCTTATCTAATATTATTATACAATATAATAATTATTATCCAGATTTTATCTGCTAGCTGTGTTAACCTTGGATTAAACTCACCGGACGAAGATTTATTCACTATAAGTATTCAAATAGAGCATCACCAATCCCGCTCTCCCGGAAACGACGAGTTTTGTTTTAGCGGAATAGATTTAGGTTGGCCAATTATTTATCAATTATCAACCATAGCAACGTCTTACCTGACGACATTGTCGTCTGTAAGAGGGTACCAATCCAGAACCGGACAGGATCATCCGATGTTAGCCATGGTGATTATACACGGCTGCGGACGCAGCGCGATTTCTAAACCCGAAATATTCACCAACATTCGTACTCATCAGGTATGTACACTCATCGTTTAAACACCTACTGGGTGTATTTAACCTCGTTTAACCCAGTACACGGTACTGATAAGGCCAAACATCTCAAAGATGACGACTCTGTGCTATTTCCGACCGACCGTACACCAACGAAACACAACATCGGCAACAACCGATTTATATCAGGTCGAGCGGGGGACACCTTCTTCCCATAAATCTCAGGACGATGGTCGGAATGTCGGATGCCCACCCGCCGCAGTGCACCTTCCTTCTGGATTCCGGGTATCCGGGCAGCATGAGCTTGGCCTGTTCGGCGCTTATGAATTGCTGCTTTTCGTCCCTCAACTTGGTAAACGTTCGGCGATATATTTCGTTGAACAGCGACTCCCTCGTCATTTCGTGCTGGTGTCTGGTCTTCAGGTGTATGCCTACAGAACGAAACCGGAGAGCACGATGTAGATCGCTTATCGCAGGCCACAGGTTGGAGGCAATGTCCATTTAATTAGCATAACGCGTGGCCATCGTATTGGCTAAGAGTTATGAGTCTAACAAAAGAACACGTGATCATTTACGTCGAATGCGCTGACGGCATCGTGCTACGTGCCATTATTTAGAAGATCGTTTCCGCTGTTTGATTTGCTATGATGGCATTAATTAACTGGCAGCAGGAAATCCATTCCGAAGAATAACCAGTCCAAAATGTCGCCTTCCATTCCATCTCGTATAATTAGGCGTAACTAATTTTTAGCCCCTACCCGTTAAGAGTAACCTCATCGCCTAACAATTGGATTAACTTAATGGGCGGAAGCCGCAACGCCGATAATACGCTATTTTAAAACTTCACTCGATTCATTGCTGGTGTCGCGGAAGGCTACCGAGACACTTATCGTAAACAAACAAAAATGTATATTTAATGAAGAGTGCTTATTAATAGGCACCATTTAGGTGCTTTTTACTCCGATACCCGAATAAGATGTAGCTAAAACCCAATTCGACTGACAGGCCTTCGATGGAATGGGACAAAAACATTTTGAGGATAGTTCAGCTGTCAGATAGCTCACACGGCGATATTGATGTATCTCGATTTAAATTTTCTTAAACATACAATTCATATTATACGTACTCGCATTGATCCCCGATGCCCGAATCTCGGAAACGTGTTGTTCTCGTTTCGTAGACGACGGAACGACGGTGGCTGCGAAGAGGAAGAAGACCACAGCACCGAACATCAGTCCCCGAGCGATCCGTTCTTCCCAATCCGTGGATGGACGCTGCCGTCGTGTTGTTAGGGTCATCATCCTCACAGACGCTAGCGAACTCCCTATCGCCGGGCGGAAGGCTTCACTGCGAAAACAGAAGGAAGCGATTCATCAGGATCGGTCGGCACACCGCGGACAGGACAACGCCGGAAGGAAGCGAGGGAAGCCCAAGTGTGTTTACTGCCAACGCACGTGGAAGCACTCAGAAGGGGAAGCGGAAGTTATTTTTAATAAGAGAAGGAGAACGGACTAAAGGCAGAATATTGCTCAGAAAAAGAGGGGGGGTGGGTGGGGTTTGTTTCGTTCTTTGTTTTCAACCCCGACATTATGTGTTTAACGAGTGAAGAAGATCCGAGCTATCCGTTCATCTGTGGACAATCTAAAATATCTTTGTTATGTGACCTTTAAGACGTTCAGAATTACCGATGGCTTCTTTCCACCAAGGTAACGTTGTCGCCACCTAACCGATCACCTAACAGAACCGGAAGTGACGTAACAATTTGTCTTACGTCACAGGACGAAATGTGCTTCGAACGTCGTATTATCACTAATAATGACGTAAAACGGCGAATACGCTGTACCAGTCGGCCCAAATATAAATACTTCATATAAACAACACTACGGCTGTATAGAGGCAATAGTGTATACATTGGAAGGACGGGAAGATAAATTGTAATTTTTTGGGATGACAAATGCAGCAAACAATGTTTACCGATCTCTCAGCTGTCGTCATCATGTTAAATGGTCGAGTCATGGATTCATCAGTATGCGTGCGGTCTTCTTTGTGGTCTAAAGTGGGCTAAATTGTTATAAGATAATTGTTTTAGACTTTATCTCTTGATTGAGATGGAGATTAATGCTCCATGGTAGGCTAATATAAGTAAACTCGAAGAACAATGTATCTATATCTGACTATAAACAATCTATAACTTCTGGGGAATCTGATTATAAACGGAATTTATGTACGCGGATCAAATAATATTGTATTTAATATTTTCCGACCATTAATATTACTCATACTACTACTACTACTACTACTACTACTACTACTACTACTGCTACTACTAATACTACTACTGCTACTACTACTACTAATAATAATAATAATAACGCTTTGGATATAAATTAAGCGATTTAGCAGGTAAGAATAGAAGATGAAGTACTATAGTTGTCCTCCTACTGGCTCCATAGAACACACACACACACACACACACACACACACATATATATATATAGAGAGAGAAATTAGTTTTAAAATCCCTCTCTAAGAATACTCTAAGGTGGGCGATAATTGGGCTGGGATGACAATATGCTAGCGATTTCAGCAAAACACCGGATTGAGGATAGAAGGTGCGTCAGTCGTTCCGTAGAGAAACTGATCGGCACCTATTCGTCAAATAATCTACTCTCGGTCATCACCGGAGTTCAAAGATAAAAAGCCGAACGAAATCAGTTTCCCTTCGACGTGTCCTCGTAATCAATCAGCTACTCCTCTCCGTAATCTACTACGTTGGTTAGACGAAGTGATGGATGAGTTCTCACCGTTCTTTTGTGCTAACCTTAATTTATCTGCCACCGTCTGGCGGCCTGCCTGGATCCCATCACCTACCGCCATTAGGCCGAAGGATGAAGCTCGCCGCACTAATGTATGACTGGCGCTGGTAAAGAGAGAGTCTTACGTCCGTAAGACGTGACATTCCGCGGGATGGTCCGGAGTTCGACGCTGTCCATTAGACGACCCGCGGTTCCCATTCTGTGGCCATAGGTCCGACATTACGAACGTTTCTTGCCACGACCGGGATCAAGCAAACGGATAAATTGGACGTCCATCGGCCAAACCGGAGATAACATCACCGATGGCAAAGATATTGTATTTTGCTTTTCTCAGTTGAAAATTATGGCCAGCGATTGGCTGTTTAGTGATACGAGTTAATCCAGAAAATGCACGCCGCCTCCATGTCGACACGTCCGAAAATAAGTTCTTTGAGCCAATGAGTACTAACTAATTACTAAGGATACTATTACTGCATTGTTATTTTTATGATTTATTTATTTATTTATTACTTTGTAAAGCATCCATAAACAAAGAAAGCCAATGAATCCACATAAAGTAAATAAATACAACCATTTAAAACGGACTTACATTTATAACTATGCCTTTTAATTTTAACTTATTCAAATATCAGTCCAATACGTCGATAGTTAAACACGCCATAAACCCTATAATATGAATAATTCATTAATTAATAAAACTACTATTAATCAGCTACTGTCGTATTTCAACGAATAATCGAGCAATCAATTACTGAAAACTGTGGCTTGTTTATTAATATTTCAGGAACGTCGATAAATTATCTAATTGCTAATTAATTTATCATCCAACGATTAATAGACGTCTAAGGTGTGTTTTTTACGAGGTCCGAGTGCAAAAAATGATGCCGTTTGCGGTTAAAAAATAATAAACACAGTCTCGTCCGTTCTGCGTGAAGTGGGACAGCACAAACACACATCGGTTAGAACAAACAAGAGTCCCACAGGACTGATGTGTTCGTATGATTGAGTGGACTAGCAATGGCCACGTCGACGCGCTTCACTGACGTACCGGGATCGGTGCGGGAGAGATGGAGAGGAGAACAAGCAAGCAGTTCGTGTAACATTCCCGAATGATTATGTTCTGTTCCGAGTTAGATTTCCTAATTTGTTCTTTGTTCTAGCCAAGAACCTCCCCAAATGTTTTGCGGCTGAGTTCGCTCAAGTTACGCTCTTCTGGATGATGAGCGAACTTCAAAGCTATCCGGTTTTCTTTTCCATTTATCTTGCTCCATACAGATGTCCATTTAGCAGTCGACTGTCTCAAACATACGCCCAGCTATTCGTACCATGGATCAGGTGTATAATGTTACCTTTGAAGGTGGGAGGACGGGGAGAATTTCAGTAGGATAAAAAAAAAGCCTTATTTATGTCGAATGCCGATACTATTAATATTAATGGCTTTCAGCGAATTCAGAATGCTGCAGCTCGGATCACGATAAATACTCGAAAATATACTTAAATCACTCCCAAGTCTTCCAAAATCGGCATCGATTGCCGGTGAGCTTAATATTATTATCAACTTAAATATCTATATAAATTATTGTTTGTTATAAAGTTATCCCTAAACCTCGGGTAATTCAGTCAGATACTATCAGATATATGTGTATTTTGGTTCAGGTCATAAGGCGATTATATTTTTATTAGAATAGGCTGTCGGTTTCGGTGACAGACCTTTTGAAGGGCTACTACTTGTAAAAGCTTTACTAAATCTATATTATTATTATTATTATTATTATTATCATCACCATCATCATCATCGTCATGAGAGAAACGATAAACGAATTAATCTGACCAACAAGGGAACCGTTCTTTCATCAGATAATAATTCATTTTTACAACAACAATAAAAAACATTACTAGAAATGTTTACGTATACTTGTTGAACTCAACAAGATTCTCTGGATTTGGAACTACACATTCCATGGAAACTGACTGGAATTTTGTTGCGCTTTATATATATATATATATATATATATATATATATATATATATATATATAGAGAGAGAGAGAGAGAGAGAGAGAGAGACAGAATTGGCCGAACAAACTCCAAAGATAATGAGGCGAAATGAAAGATGAAACACTCTTCAGACATAGCCAGATTGGAGTTTGATCCCAGGTACTAGAGTTCTGTAAACACACACCACACACACACACACACACCCCACACACACACACACACACAAACAAACAAACAACACACACACACACACATATATATATATATATATATATATATATAATATTTGGCCAATCAATCTGTGACATGAGAGATCATTTAGTTTTCTAATTTCGAATAACAATTGAAGCTCCGCCTAGAAATTATCTTTCTTAGTTAAAAACGAGCATCAAAATATCCGTTTTTCATTTAGATGTGTTCTGTTATCATATTAATCAGTAAATTGTTCATTATCAAACCAGCAGAGGTTCAGAAACCATAGCTAATCATCATTTGCATAAGGCGTAGCGGCGATTCTCTAATACCTTACAAACATATTTTGTGAGAGTATAGTCCATCAATCAGTACACAATGTTGGCTCTTGGATTTCGCGGACTGGTGAATAATGGGCTCCCATGGGGCACATGGTAGCGGGATATCAGGCAGACCTCCATGTTGTGGGATCGAAACCACCCTCGGCCAGATCAACCCATTTCTCAAGAGAGTAGTGAAACTAGGACCGAGGTTAAACAACGATATCACGTACTGTCAACTCTGTACTATTGGGTCGGAGTTTGGGATAAAAGATATCCATTTCCAGGTTAGCCAAACGCGTACAAGAGTTCATCCATCGCTACGTACGTACTGAACGAGGCTAGACTTAATTCCCTCGACTGATTTCAGGATCCCGACACTATCTCATTCTCCCCGGGCTGGTTGGGTGAGAATCTTTCCCCTCATCCAATATCATTCATTCGGGAATAGTAACCCAAAGGGAACGATTTACAACTGAGCGAACTGAGGCATACATAAACTGCAAGAAGCCAGCTAAAGCACAACAGGTAGCAATAGGAAGTAAGCCTTTCTCCAACGAAACCACATCCCCATACATGAACTTGAAATATGGCGTCAGCTTCTGTTTTCCATTATATTTTTTATCAATCTGAAATGCTATCACGTGACTAACATGTCCCTACTATCCAGTTCTAGCCATATATATATATATATATATATATATATATATATATATATATATATATATATATATATATACATATATATATATATATAAGCTAGAGAGAGAGGGGGGAGTCTACGAGACAACAGATATGAAAGAGTGGGTATAGGTCAAGAGATCCATCTGATATAACATATATCAATATGTAGAAACCCAGGAATGGCATCTATATAGCCAGATACACGAAAGTGGACGATCCTGACATTTATTAGCAGTGGAAAGAAGAAAAAAAAGGTTGCACTACCTGGAAGACAGAGCGAAAGCAATATTTACGATGACAACTGTTAACAGATTCATTTCCTGTCTGGTATTGATTGCAATCTACTTTCGGTCTCCTACGACTCTGGCCATCTGACAGCGAGCCGTTTGTCCTTGCAGCACCAATTCCCTCTGATCTCATCTCATTACAAACGGCTTTCAGCAGCCGCGGCACAGCGAGCTGTCGGCAGTCGCGGCCAGTTTGCGTCCGCGACCTGGATTCTGATCTCTGGGAGGATTCGCCTAATATGAACGGACCGTGTACCGATTGGGCCTTTGGTTATTCGGCGCTCTATTTGTGCGGATTTATTTGCTAGAAGCGAACAACTGCCATCGAATTGCTCTACATTAACCCGACTCAACGCCGTCACTCCACATGGCTTCGGGATAAAGTGAGAGACAAGAAAGTCGGGTTCTTGGTTCGAAACCATAAATTGCTTATTGATCATCTTACGAGGCAGTGGCTAGTCTTAATCGTCAGCAAATAGGTACATGATTGGAAGGTGGTATGTTATTGCAGATTATACAGCTATAATTCCAAGCTAGAAATAATATTATCCTCATGGATAATACGTAATATTACCGATGAAATAGATTAAATGTATGGCTCCATGCCCTAAGGCATATAAAGTTGTATAAGACTTAATAATAATAATACTAATGATAATAATAATAATAATTTAAAAACATGGATAGAGTGGCAAAAACAATAACAACAATAACAACTGTAATCTGCACAATCTGTATCCTAACTGACATATCGAAGAGCGGTATGGGCAGACGACTATTTTATGAGAAACTAATGATAGATTACTGCTAACTCAGTATTCATGAAGAATCGCTAGCCGCCGGCAATAATAGCTGCGTAGTTCGTCTTTATTTAGGGGCTCCTAGAGCAGTTTAATCTTGAACTAAGTACATTATGTAGGCTGAATATTAGATTCTAGGACATCAACCACACGCCAATATTCCCTGGGCAAATCCCTGTAGGAAAATAATCTCTTGGACAACACACCCGCATCTTTCCTTCTTCGGTCGAATTATAAAGATTACATACATGTTACGTGTCAATATTGATGCTACATTTTATTCCTACTCAAAGACAATTATAAGCCATTTCGTATTGAATAGTTCAAACATTGCTGGTTATAATGACCGGAAATCAGTAAGGTTTTCCTGGCTTTCACGAAAGTTCCAAATCGCCATATGATGCCTATATTACTTTTATGAAGCTCTAGTCGTGTAAGTTAAGTATCGGCTAATATTGCAAGTTCACCACTTTCCCGTTTTGTACGTAGGCCTATAGGCCCCAGGTAGGTCCTTATTGGTTTTCACGGCATTTTCGGAGATCTTATTAGAGCGAGGTTGTATACATTCCAATTCAAATGTGCAAATATGTTTGCAATCACTAGCTCTCATCGGTATCAACAACTACATCACACAGGTGAGGACGTTCTAAATAAGTAGGAATAAAGGTGAGCGAATGATTAGATGCACGCCCAGAGCTCCATTGTTCGGCAGTGATACCGAACAACATAAAACATGTATTATTACATTATACAGACATTGCGGTGGAGTTTATTACCAGACATGAGGATGCCGGGAAATTGGTGCACGAAAACTATTATACAGTTAGCAAAGTTTTGAATAATAACCTCTTCCCTGATCTTCTCCATTTTATTAAATGTATAAAGTTGAAAAGAATATATAATTTAATAATTTTATATATTTTAAATAGTTAGTCGAAGATTATTATTCGCAGTTTATATTGTTATAATAATGTGTGTCCTACAGGGGGATATTGTCCAAGGTTATTGTTCGGATGGTTTTTATCGCGGGATATAGCCCAGGGGGATATAGAATCAATACTGATTATTACGGCAGTCACGATGCGTACTGTTTGACTTTTCTGCAGCGCTCATGACAAAACATTACATTTTCTCTATGCGCGCGCGCGTGTGTGTGTATATGTGTGTGCGTGCACGTGCGTGAGTGAGTGTGTTTTGTAAATGCAAATGTAAATGCTGCTGTTTTAAGGCCACTTTTGTAGAGAGTGGGCAACAACGGTCCAGGAACTTCGAACGGCAATGAAGCAAAATGAAAGATGAAAGACTCTTAAAACGTAGCTAACTCTTCATTAATCATCTATTTAAAATATTGCAGCTACGTCTATATATCAAATACTAAGTGAACCAACAAAGTTGTCAGCATGGCGAGGCTCTATCTACTGAACAACTTCAAAATCTCACCTATTTCAGGCATCATACTGAACTGGGTACAATACCTTTGATTTAATGTTTTCAATGTTCGACATGTTACAATAGAAGGTGAAAATAGATATATATGCTTGTTATATTTTACCTGTCTGTTACTCACATTAGATTTATAAATTTTTGCCCGAAATAGCTTACCGAGTAATTGCGTACTATCGCCACAGGCTGTGCACTTACTTTTAAAAAATCGCTTATTAAACATTCGCGCGATCAGATCAATAAAATGTGGAGAAGGAAAGTTGGGGGGGGGGGAGACAAGATAATCGTGCCCAAATCATGAAAACTAACCGGTAATGCCGTGACGTTTGGCAAACGAAAACCTGGAAGATGCCAAAAATTGGCAAATAGAGTATATATACCACTGAAGAAGCAAAAATCAAACTGAGTTCTAATTTGCTGATTCTCTCATGTACGCTACTGAAATATTATCACAGTCAAGCAATTCAATCTAGCTCAGTGAGGTTCGATTAATTAAGCATTCGAATGTGGGGGTGCGTGCGTGTGCGTGCACGTGCAAGTGGAGCGAAAAATCAGCTTTTCCCCCGGGTGAATTAATTTCAGGGAAAGCAACATGTGCGCCACGCCATGTCACACCACGCTACACCAAACCACGCCTCACCACGCCACACCACCCAATGTCATGGCATGCCATGCCATGCCATGCCATGCCGCAGAATGCCAAGCCAGAAGAAGACAGCGACGTCATCCGTATTGATCTCGTGTCGTGGCCTACCCTTTTGCCATTTCGTGCCAGTTTTACTCGCCCCGTTGCCAGGCAGCCAGTGACATAAATCGTTCTTTCACCTACAGACGCCCAGCCACAGATCGAGTCTACTCTCTCTCTCTCTCTCTCTCTCTCTATCTATCTATCTATCTCTCTTTGTCCCACGGACTCCGCAATCCGGACCACGCGAACAGCTCCCGTTCTGTCCAAGCGTCCGGCGCGCGAATGGTGGCTACGGTCGGCCAATCGGGTGGCGCCCCCTAGCCGAGTGTCGGTAATCAGATTTTAGCCTCGAGCCATCGCCTAGAGAGGACGTGATCTGGATGCCGCAGCAGCCAGTCGCAGCTATGCGCACAGGTAGCGAGAAGGCGCTGCACAGGCGCACACAGGTAGCGAGAAGGCGCTGCACAGGCGCAACAGGTACAAAGTACTACTAAGGCGCAAACAGGTGCCGAAAAGGTGCCCAAAATATTTCTTTTCTATACGAACGTATAATTATAGGGACCGCTACAGTGACACTTGGATAGTGACATTTGTTGTCGCAGTCACACAGTCACGCTGTCTGAAATAGTAAGGAGAAGCACAGAAACTGACGGACAGGTGGGTACACAGGTATCGACGAATGAGTAACAGACTGCCGTCATGCGTCACGACAGGCACACCAATACATAGTACCAATAGGAAGATGACCTCTCAAATACAATGTTAGTGTTACACAAATATTATCTTAATGATACACAGACCCACGTATAAACAAAATTGATACGCAAGCATGATCTTACTGAAGAACTGAAACACAAATACGCATTTAGCAAGAAATAAGTCCGCTACTCACCAGCAGGTGAAAACTGGCATATATGTGCGATTTAACTTGTACACATGTATTCCTGTAACCCCCCACTCGTACACAAGCGTAGCTGGCTTGAATATTTGGTGGATAGACTTACGCGAATCGAAAATTGACACATTAATACATAGGTACTATCAGCAAGCTAACAGTACACATTTTAAGCATGCAGGTTAGCAGGCAAATTTGTATAAATGTGTGTGTGTGTGCGCGCGCGTGCGTGTGTGTGTGTGTGTGTGTTCAAGCTTAGACGGGGAGGGATGCATAAGCATACATGGTTGAGTACAGTACTCACACCTCCTATTGTTGCCTTCGTGTAAGATAACAGAATTACCTATAGT
>JAODUP010000211.1:0-325000 GCA_025642065.1 Paralvinella palmiformis | reverse complement strand
GTTGCTGGAATGCCTCACGAAGCCTCTGTATCAACTAGTCATCACATTGTCAAGTCACGTGATCCTATCTAGAGCAAAGAAATATATATATTCTATAATATTACAAACATTTCATAATCTATTTATATTGCGTGTTGTTCGGTTGCCATCATTTCTATGAACATATCTGTATCTTAGGCCGAAGACCTTATATACTGAAATAGACATTAGATATGTTGATGAGGCGGCAGAAGTGTGACCCAAGACAGCGGTCGTGTCATATTAGGTCTGATCCATCTGGACTTAATGACTAGAGGACGAATACCCAAATCTAGTCACTCTCATGTTAGATGGCGCTGTTATTGTTAAAACTAGCTTCTAATACAACAATAACTTGTAAATAGTGGAGCGGTAACTAATACAACAACAACAACAACAACTAGTGAAACGGTAACTGGTAGATTAACTTGTACAACATTGAATTACAACAGTTTGATATACTCAATCTATGACATCTACCGGTGTCAGTCCCATATGACAACAATTAGTGTCGGTGCTGTATGGCAGCTATTAGTGTCGGCCCTCACATGCCAGTTACTGGTGTCAGTACTACATGACAGCTATACTGATGTCGGCATCACACCAGAGCTACAGGTATCAGTTCCATATGGTAGTTACTGCTACTATGACAGTTACTGGTGTCGGTCCCATGTGACAGTTACTAGTGTCGGTTCCATATGACAGCTATTGGTGTCAATTCCATAAACTGTCACGGATGTTAGGGCATGTGAGCCCTACTGTTATCCGTGCCATATGACAGCTACTGATGTCGGCCCGATATGACAAATACCGGTATTGGTGCTATATGACATATATTGATATTAGTGGCATATGACAGCTAGTGGTGTCAATGCCGTATGATAGCTAATGCTGGTACTGTATGACAGCTAATGATGTCAATGCTATATATAGTAGGTACTAGTATGGCTCACATGACAGTTACTGATATCAATGTTATATGACAGCCAATGATATATGTAATATGACAGCTACTAGTGTGCTATAAGACAGCTACTGGTTTCAGTGTCACATGACAGCCACTAGTGTCAGTATCACATCCTAGCTACTGGCTTCAGTGTGATATTACAACAACTGGTGTCGGTGCCCGGTTTGTCAGATCTTCTCCCTTATTGTGTTGCATCAATTGTAAATAGAAGAGACGCACAACCTAAGCGGTTCTAGATTCAAAACCTCCCAGCAGCCGGTGATATTTCGGATGTGACCTGATTAACAATGCCATAAAGCAGTTTAAAGAATTACCGGACTATACATTTGACAACTATAAATAATTTACTCCCCGGTGAGAGTCGGTTGTGGTACGGATCTATGGTACCAATTTTTTAGGTCTAACCAAGACAATAAGTTCTTTGAGTAGCCATACTGGTTTCGGACTACAAAAAAAAATACAAAAAATAAACAAAAGTAGATTGCCTCCAATAACACGATGATAAGCTCTACTCGCTAGATTAATATTATGTCTTTGTCTAAGTGGCACACCTTACACTAACACTAAGACCAGCATCACGAAATTATTGTTTATATATATATATATATATATATATATATATATATATATATATATATATATATTAATAGATGTAGATATATGATAGCAAAGTCTATCTATCTATCTATCTATCTATCTATTTATCTATCTATATCTATATTTCTTTATCAATCTCTCGCCCTCCCCCCCCCTCTCTCTCTAGCTATCTATTAACCGAAGGCCCCCCTAGTTCTCTATTCATCTTATCGGGATAATGTGCCTTAATCCGAACCGACACCTGCGTGATGCCGTTATCAATTATGAGTCAGTCCACGCCGCGGCGAAAACCCTCAAGTCTGTACGACGCTGGCTGGGCCCGAAGGAGATGTCGCATCTAGCCACGACAACTACCACGCGGCTTGAAGAGGACGAGATTAATACACGTCGACAACGGATCGAATTGTACGTCAGCCAGCATACGGGCGATCCGGAGGCATTAGAGTCAATCAGCGAGTTAACATCAAATGGCGTCGTTACTGCGGGGGCGTTCGAAGGGCCGAGCTTCTGGAGAAAGTACGTGAATTATTCACGAGCGTCGAAAGGGCGCCTCGGACCATTATGAGTTAATTACCTAGGCGGATCTGGCTGGCGATCTCCAACGGGGCATCCGTATTTTCCCCTCTCTATCCCGTCGGAGGATCTGCCCAATTCTAAGTTGATTGGGGAGGAAATGTTTGCCAAACTCGGAATGGTGCTGAAAATCGGTCGGGTATTTGGGTAGGGTGGGCGTGGTGGATCGACTGGCGTATGTCTCGGTCAACTTGGGATGTTAATGGGCGTTATGGGGACGGGTTTTGAAGAAAAAACTTCGCCCGCCGGCTGGGAAGGGGAATCTTGAACAAGTCGATATTTGATGTAATTGGGAAGACGTGCCAGGCCCTCCGGCATCTGTCAATGTTTGGTTTCTATTTGAGGTGTATGGATGGGTCTCTCTCTCTCTCTCTCTCTCTCTCTTCTTTATATATATATATATATATATATATATATATATATCCATCTCATAAGTTAATTACTATGAATGGTCTGACGAGTAAATGTTATTCATTAATAGATAAATACTTAAACATTCCGAAGCCGGAAAATCCCGTGAATTACGTAAAGTGTATGGTTGAAGGGAGTACACACACACACACACACACACACACACACACATACACACACACACACACACCAGAAGATAAGGTCTGGGTCTAGTTTTATTATAACATCATTTTGTAATAATTGATATCAAACACTTACACCAATCATCATTCTAACATATCTGTATATTATCAGTTATATCAACATTGCACTTTGCCAGTCAATGGAGAGAAAAAACAGCGTTTGTTTCATTTTTCTCTCATTCTTTTTCTAACCGTAACAACACAGGGATGATCAATAAGCCGTTCCGTTCTTCCTAGCAGCCATTACTCCGGATCTTCCGGTTCCGTTTCCCGACTATGACGTATCGGGTGGGCCACAGCAGGCGATATAGTTATCGTTGTAGATTCGAGACAATAACGCCCGCCATTCCCTCGATCTCTTCCTGGATGTCTCTCGGCGACTCCCCATTCTTCTTCCTTATCATGTCGATCCCCGGGATTCATCTCCTTGTCGACCTTCGTTAATGTCACCATCAGTCGGTGGAAGGATATAGATTTTCGAACACACATTCCACCCTCCCGCGTAGACATCAGACAAGATAAAAGACGAGCTGTTCGTGATACAATCGCCAATCAGCTACAAAGAGAAATACTTCCCCTGATAGCGATACAATTATTTGTCCTATGACTAGCTAGCTTCATGATATCCGAATAATAATAATGAACTATTGGCGTGTTTATTCTACAATATATACCTTTATGTACCTTTTCAGAGTGTTAAATAAAGCTTTATTTTAGTTATTCCTGGAATTACCTAAGAAAGAACTTTGATTATCAAGAATCTGGATTAAACAAATTCTGCCTGGGTGTGTTATGTTGTAATATATATATATATATATATATATATATATATGCGTGTACGTGCGTGCGTGTGTGTGTATTGGATTATATATATATATATATATATATATATGCGTGTGTGTGCGTACGTGCGTGCGTGTGCGCGCGAGTGCGTGTGTGATGCACTTTTCAGGATCATCCCTGTTTATGATAATTAATATTGAATCATAACACACACACACACACACACACACACACTAATATATATATATATATATATATATATATATATATATATATACACACACACACACACAAAACATACAGAAATATTCAGTAACGATATTCCATGCTGTATTTCCAGTTCTACACTGTAGCTGCCATGTTGATAATCAATATCGCAGTACATACTCTACAGTAGATGACACTGTATCATTCTTATAGAATACATATTATCCATTATTAGTTTACCCACATGCATAACCATACCCACCAACAGACACACAAACACACACACACAAACACGCACGCACACAAATGCGCGAGTGCACATAGACGATGCAGCATAGAAACATTATAACCATATTAAATTTTGGCGATCCAGGTAAAAAGAAACACATTTCTGCTGAACTGAATTTTAAACGGGATGTAGTCGATGTAGAGGTTTATAGAAGTCTAAACTGGTGCGGAGGTGAGTACGCGTGTCTAAAGATAAGACATTTTTAGATAAATGGAATAAACTGTATAATTTTGTTTAATATAAACTTCTGGTTTATTTATTTATGTTATCATCTCGTTCGTGATAATGGGATGATATTATGTTCTGTAATGGCTAATGTGTTGCATAAAATGATATAAATAAATTGTTGATCAGATTAATTAATATTCATGGTATCCAGAAGGCATCATAACGTGCAGCAATATCGACTAGGAAAAGTTCGATGTTGCTGTAAAACAAGAGATTAGGATACAGTGGACAACAAAAATCGATAATTATTCAATTTGTGGATGAAAATGATGAGTGAAGTCATACCGAATAATAATAATAATAATAATAATAATAATAATAATAATAATAATAATGCAAATTAATTATACGATCTTACAAGCAGGAGCCATTCAAATGCGTCAAAACAGTGATATCCAAAATAAGAATTATCAACATTATTTACCACTGAAAGAGTTATTAGAATATATTTAAATATTTTATGTAACAAAGAACTTCTAATCTAAACTGGCAACCTGTTGCACGAAGTGGAATTGTTATACTAACCTCACAATGGCCATATATCTTGAGCCAAGACACGGGTTTCTGTAATTGTATCCGACTGAATTACCTGTGTTTTCGGAATGTGTTTCAGGCACTGATAGAGTTTTAAGTAGATAGTTGAATCTCGAAATAGATACAGTTTCTAGAATTGGGCTTATTTGATTATATTTTCCAGTTGTTGTCACTATATGCGAGCTGTACCAATCTGAATTCTTTAAACTATGTTGATGTTATAATCAACTGTGACGTACAATAGGAAGTTACTACAGTTTATACCAGACGTAATGCAAGAACCACAATAACAATTGATTGTGCCCATTTCGGTGTTATAGAAGATGCACCCATCTGTAATGCTGGTATTTTTTTAATGAATTTGACATAATGTGCTGAAGCCAAATAGATAATAATAGTTTTATTATCATTTAATTTTAGAGTAATTTATCACCAACAATGTTTTTAGTTTTTCAGGGAAGAGGAGAATTTAACTCTTTGTCAGGATCCAGTGATATATATATATATATATATATATATATATATATATATACATAGCTGTGTATCATCGGTATCAAAAGTTGTACTCATTGTTTTATCTCTGTGCAGGGATTCCAAGAGGATGTGAGCATATTATAAAAGACCAAGAATTAAACCCTGATGGACAGTATATTAGACAACCTACCATAAACACAAACTGTGAACATTGTTCCAAATAAGATTGAAGCCGTTCAATTACTTTCCCGGTAAACCAAACATCTCTTTTAACCTAGGGAAGAGTACAATATGTTCAACTGTATCAAATGCAGAAGACAAGTCCGGAAGATCGAGTAACACTGGCTCACCTTGATCAGTTGGCATCATGATATTTGATGTCAACCAGAACCAAGGATGTTTAAGTGTTTTAACCATGATCGGTGTACATGTAGATTATTATTGTTGACGTATCCTGGTGATTGCGCATTTGGTGTACCATCCCGACCCTTCCAATTCTAGTACAGTTCGCCAGATGATACTTACAGAAGCGTATAAACTATTAACTTTTAACTCGGTTCTAAAGACTAACCTGGTCAAGGTTTTGTTCCCCGGAACCTGTCAAAAACCTGACACGTTGTCAGTTCTAATTCATCAATTCCTTTCCGATATCTTATCCGCTGCTTGCTTGTGTCGGCGACAAGCAAACATTTTATTGAAGGTCGTTGGATTAATGCGGATTTTGTACACGTAAATGTTCGCTAAAATGTATACTCTCCGGCAAGGAAATGACAAACAACCGCTAGTTCTAACTACCACAGGTATGTATAATAGTATACAATATGTGCTAATTATGCAAACAAATGTCCTTAGAGCAGCGATGCTCAATTTTTCCAGAATACAATTATCTGGAGTCACGTGTTCTGTTGGGTCGTCGTACCACTGGCAGCCAGTTAATTATAGTTTCTCGGTTAGAATCCGTTCGACTAGGAATCACTCAGTTATAAATGTTAATGAACGTGGATGCAGTTATTTACAATTTGTGGGCTGAAACGGAGAGGGTGACATTTCTCATCCAATATGATTTATGTTGTATATACTTCCCTGGAGGAACGATACAATCTGGAAACACTTATATGATTGAGATACATAATATTCCGTAAAACTGAAACACAACAGCTGGGATGTTGTGAATAGTCTTGTCAATATCTATACATAATAATTTTTATGGAAAACAAACGTATAAAAGCCTCGCTCCGATCTAACTTTAAAGCTGGATGAGCGTTCGACCCATATACTTAAGGGCTTAAATAAAAATGTTAAACGAAACTTAAGGAGTAAACATCGTAGTCCCAAACATGATCCCAACCAATGTCAAATTCATCGCTGTTTAAGACTCCTTTGTCAGAATGTTTTGCGAACGTACAGAAAAAACAAGTACACGTTCACTTTTATTTATATATAGATTTCTCAAATGTGTAGTTATTAAAGAATCCCTATGTGTGAGGTGAAACAACGGAATAGGGAATATCCTCTACAGCCGAGTTATAGTTTCATGTATAATGAAATGAGATTATTATATTTTTAAAGCTCATAATATCATCTATAATCAACTATTGTCCTGAATGATCTAATCTGATTATTGTATATGCGCTAATTAGTCGATGTATTCTCACCTACACACTGTGGAATATTGGGTAAGAACGTGGGACTTCCGTACACCATGTTTCATGCTGTTCGGGAGTCCGGAGGTTCGTATCCCGGCCGTGGCATTATAGTAGGAGGAGTTTTTAGTCCAACCAGGCAACTGGCAATGTTTTTCTCCCCCGAACATGACATTTATAGTAAACTGAGGTGCCACCATTTTAAAACAACTGTCATCATCAGGATAACAGAAATCAACACCAGGTGGCTGTGTCAAATAGGCATTTAATAGGATACTAGTTTTAGTTGTGTGACGTTGAGTTAGTGACGGAGATGTTTACATATTTACATCTATAGACAACATAACAATAAAATATCCGTCAATAATTAATGTATCCGGTGTGAAGTAAACAACGAAACTAAAACTAAATAATTACTCACAAAATGTTTACTAAAATTTACAAAACTATCATTTCAAGACTTAACTGAAAGTATTTAATTAGAGAATGACTTGTAAAACTTTATAGCGTTTATTTAGTTTTGAAGTAAGCCATTGTCCCAAAGGTGTATATATGAACTACCACCCCCACCATCACCACCACTACTACTACCTCTAAGACTAATAATAATAATAATTAATCATATACATTTAATAATATATATATATATATATATATATATATATATATTCAACATTTAAGCCATATATTAGTTCTAAAATGTTGACACAATTTATCATATATTAAATTTAGTGTAATAAGTCATCAGGAGATTTTTAGTGTCTCCCTTTTTTAAATCAATTCATTGAGACGGCAAAGCCGTTTTAAAGTGCTCAACCACCCACGATGTTGTGAGCCGAGAAATTAGTCCTTGGAAAACGTTCGACCTTTTGTCCGGATCGAACCTGTAATATTTGCCGGTAGGACTCATAGCAAATCCATCTTTTAACACAAAGTATAATATACTTAACCGCTAGACAACCGGAGCTTCTTTTCAATAATATATTTATGTCTGCTTTGTTATATGCGGCATAGTTATCTGTTTTATGACACGATTTCTATTTGGGTCAATACAAAATTATGACCTTACCTTACATTTATCAAAATTGTGTCAATAATGTGACTAATGTCCATTGCTAATCCGATTAATACTGAAGTCCACAAATGTTGAATGTTTTACCCTAAAGCAATATTGTCCTGCATATCTAACTTTCATCGTGTTTTATGAAAGAAATTAGCTCCTCATAAAATGACGTATCTGAGATTTTGTATATTTTAGATAATAAATTAACAGGTCTATTATTAGATAATTGTTCTCATTCCACAGTTTTTATATCATTTAGAGATGTGCTTAAAATAAATAAAACTTCCAACAAATATATTTATAAGAGCTTTACAATTTTGCGATTTGACATTTCTAGAATAATCGCTTTGATATCAAAACAACCAAAAGACTACTTGATTCTAAACCTCGTCAGAATATTCATATACTGTAAGGCAATCTCTACCCAAAAGTAAAATAAAAAATACCAGTCGTATGCATAGGTTTGACCAGCAACAACCAGCGTCTAATGGTCATAATAACCTCATGTATATTCTGCCATATTATTAATTGGTTTGTGTACAAGACAATATGTGAAAGCAATGCATACTGGATTGTTTAGATATTTGATTAGTTTATATGAGAGGAAAGGGGGCAGGATCAGTGATAATTGTCGCAGTCAATGTCGGTATGCATGTATGCTGTTTTGTTGTTGTCTTGGTTCAGACTGAGTGTCAGTATGATACAACAGGTATGGTGTGAGAAGGTTACTGTCAACATTGTTGCTGGCTAAAGACAACAAAAATATTATATATCACTCACATATATAATAGATTATATAAATAATATAAAGTTAATTGATTATTTGAAATTCACACACACACACACACACACACACACTATATATATATATATATATATATATATATATATTTGCTGATAACACCATGTTGGGCAGCTGATCTATTTATTCACAAGTCAGTACAAAATAATGAACAACAATTTAATATCCTTAGTAAATATTCTCTGCATTTAAAATTATAAACACCTACTTAGAATTACCTATAATATAAAGATAAAATGAACCAATCACATCTCATGATGACACGAGTAAAAATTGTATAAATCATATCATGTTTACACTGATAGTATTCCTGTAGTGGCTCTATAAGGCACAGCTTACTAAATTTGTTAGCTAAGTAAAGAGCTATAAATTACATAGAAAAGTTTAATGTAACTCAGATTTTCAGTTCTAAGACACTCAGTACTAATATGGAAGACGTAATGACTATAAGTGAATGATATTAAGTCTAGTTGCTAGATTCAAATTAAGGAAACACTGACACTGACTATTGGTATTAGCTACATATACCTGATGTGTGCTTTGTTCCTCACTGTGTGTGTGTGTGTATTTTATTCATATAAATTCATGAGCATATATGATTTTTAACAGCCAATTCCATTTAACAACAACACCAACAACAACATTTTTAACAGCTTGAACTAAAACAATCCCAACATGCTAGTCTTTAACTTGTCACAGCTGCCTCTTCATTGTCTACCTGACCAACATAAAGACCTGTTAGCTTCACACAAACAAACTGGTATTAAACAACAAAAGCACATGGTTCAAATTTTAGCACAATTATTACCACATTGCATCACCAAGTCAAATTAAACAAAAGGCAGGATTTCAATTAAAAATGATCTTTTCAGCTTGAAGCATGTTCCTGCATAGAGTCTGAAAACATTAAAATCTCATCAATAATATTATGATACTGATATAGATAATGCTAGCACAATATTCTGCATATAAGAAATTGTAAAATATCATGAACAAATGACCCAGGAAGATAGCACCGATTCAACAGAAAGTAAAACCTGTCAAAAGAGTAGGGCCATATTTAAAAGTGATCATCCACTAAGGCTATTGAAAACAATAAATGGCCAATTGGTAAGTGTTAACAGAGGACAAGGCTACGTAATGAAAATATAAACTTAGTTAGCATACAGCAACGGTGCATAAAAACCCTACGTAGTGGTTGGATAGGTTTTCATATTACCGGTAGTTCTCTAAAAATATACATTTATTATCCAATTGTAAGATATTTGTAAATAAGAAAATAATACTGAGAATTTGTTCTCAGCAACTAAATATATTTAAGTTCTCAGAGAAAAATACTGTTGCAGTTGTTTTCTCACCAGCACATTCAGACTGTAACACATTAATCTGTATTTTCATTTGATGACGTAGTAAAGCAGTCCCATCTAAGGGTTCATGGCCTGATCAGGTGAACTGACAGGATAACATGGCTTGCAAAACTGATGATTATGTAGTTTTGTTTTATATATGTGTGTGTGTGTGTGTGTGTGTGTGTGTGTGTGTGTGTGTGTGAGTGAGAGAGAGATGGAAAGAGATAATTGTCTTCAAGCAAACACATGTATAAGTTTTAGAATCCATTTGATAAAAGTTGTGTGACAACATTTGCTAACAACAAATATCATGCCATTAAAAGCGCGAATAACCAACAACAAAACTGTTAAAGTTAAATGCAAAGTACAAAAAGTGACCAGTGATAATTTGGTTTGAAAAGCCTATCAGATGACTCCATATTTCCCTAACAGGAAGAACTGATCCTGTCACTGTTCTAGAAACTTGACAATATTTAACAAATGACACTCTCCTGGTTAGGCAAGTGACTGGTGACTAGATCAAAATATATGCCTTGCCTCAGGTGTCAGTGCTATATATTTTATGCCACTTATATATATATATATATATATATATATAAAATATACACTCACATCTATAATAAGGCTTAACCTTTATAAATAAAATATACATATTTTAGACTGTTAATAAACAACAGTTTCTTGACTGAACTTGCTGTAGAATGTTAAAACTATTCAAAATAACTGTAATATTGTGTTCATATTACTGACACATTCAAAAAGATTATTGCTTCAAGCAATTTCACCAGAGATAATTATGAACTACAGTCAATGAAGATTTATTTCTGTTTGTAGCAAGTGATGGCAGGAAATGACTTGAGACCACAGAGTCATCACAGATTGATGTAAGATCACATGACGGAGTTAAAAGAAAGCTTCATTACCATGACAACACTTTGATACAGCAATTCTTATAATGGCCAACTGGTGGATAAGCTGATGAGCCTCCTGTACTGTTTTGTTGGTCACTGCCAAAATGATTGCCACTGGCACAACCTACTCCAGAAACAAAAACATGAAAACAGCAATTCAGAAATACAATCACAAAAAATTACATCAATTAACAATTCGCAGTCTTTCAATGTATTTAGAGCATCTTTTACATTTTTCAACTCGTTAGAGTTATTTAATGTTTAGGAAACAGAATCAAATTGATTAGTAACATTTATACAGTGTCTATTTTATGTAAACAGCCTGTGATCATGAAAGTTTGAACACCTATTTCCAGCACGGTGCCCTTCATTGAGTTATATAAAGATGGATCCAAAATTATCTGAGGATGGTCACTAGATCAGTGATTTACGTCCTCATAGTAGTGTCTTCAATATCTGAGCTATTTAAGTTAATTGAGTGAGAAAGCATTTTAATAATTTTGTGTCAAGAATTGCACCAATTAAAAAACAAATCATTATCCCAATTTTACACATCCTTCAAATCACTCACAACACATTAACCAAGAGGGCTCACCACACTCTTTGCATGCTGATTGACCTTACCCTGCTTTCTGTAGTTGCCTTGATAATATGATCACCAACTTGAGCGTTGTAAATGGTGGGTGTTAACTTATCCATATCGTATATAGATCTCAACAATGACTTCTCAGCATCAGCTTTTAATGTTGGCGTAAACTTCTAAAAAACAAAGAAACATATTTTGATTTCTGAGTGTTGTTCTAAAAAGACAATTGGATGCTACACTTCACTGATTAACAACAACAACAACAGGAAATGGATCTAATTCAATTATATGTTTAATTTGATAGTATTCCAATACTGCATGGAACATTCTATTCCACACCGGAAACAGAAATGTTAACCGAGTCAAAAGGAAAATCTTATATCAAACCGTTTTATGAAAATAATTATTTCTTGCAAGACAAATTTATCATCTTTGATTTAACTAGAGATCTTAATAATCTTACCATTATAATAGCTATAGCTCTGTGGTACAATTTCATGTTGCTGTAAAGAAACACAGATATCAAACTTCACTTACCAAACAGTCAATGGTGCCATAATACAGATTAAATAGCAATTCTTACATTTATTTACTACAACATGGCATAACTTTGTCATTAATTGTGCCATTTTAAATGTAAACATTGGTCGCAACGTTCCGGCTTCTTAAAACATTTATGTAACAACCTGACTCTAAGGTCAACCATGTAGTTCCGGAACACCTTTCCCTTGTATATGTGTGCTCCTGTACTAATTGCATTCAGGATCCATTTACAGGATTGTTCCACCATGTGTCTCCACATGTGTTTGGTGACCGTGCCGTCAAGAATATCCTGAATAGCTGACTGAGGTAGCTCAATGTTGATTACATTTTCACCTGTCATCGCAGTCATCTCAGTCACCTACATTATGTAGGAGAAATGAAAGTGGCCTGATGGTAACTTTTGGGCTTGGTAATTAATACTTAAATATGGCCTTAATGTGAGAAAAACATGACATACAAATGTGGCTTAATCTCCGTGCATACCTGCTGGTCAGTAGTGAAGTTCAACGTACAAACATGCGCCTTACTGGTAAACAGTGACTTGGGTGGCTCAGGTTTGCCATCTTAGAAAGAAAACATTTTGGTGAGGTTTTATGTTGTTATCCTCACATCTGATAACAAACCACACCATGCTCTATGCCATAGAAGGTATTCTTGTTAAAATCATGGTTCCCACAGCCAAGGAAATATAATTTTTCAGGACATTTCTATGAAATAATTACCATTTTCCAGGACAAATTATACAAGATTTAAAGGTAATATATCAAGATATGTGCAAAAAGCATGTCATATTTATTCAATGTATGATTGATTACACACACGGGGTCAATTCCATTTTGTCAATTCCAATTCCATTTCCACATCAAATTTATCAATTTCAATTCCAATCAGAAATGTATCAAATCTAATTCCTTTTTTTGCCTACTCTTTTTTTAGCTATTTTTTTTACCTACTTGGAATACCTACCCCAAAGTAGTTTATATTCCAAGTGGGATTGTCATAGAAGAAATATTTCTGAATTAAATAATTAAATGGTAAATTAATCTGTGAATTAAATTTTTTGTAGCAAACTTCAATTCCAATTCAAAATTTATCAATTCCAATTCCATTTTTTTTTAAATAAGTAATTCCAATTCCGGAATTGAATTGACCCCATCCTATATATCATTGATTATTGACATTTTATGGTACAGCTTCCTCCTCCGCCGCGTCTGATCCACCAATTTGTATTTAAATTTTAACTGACATCAGATATCAGGACTCTTTTTTTTCAAGAATCAAAGTTTTCTTTTACAGGCATAATATTTATTCATGTTTTTGGGAAGTCTAAGTGGATTTTTTGAAAGGCAATATTCTTTCCATGATATTTCCTGATTTTGTAAAATTCAAGGACATTTCCAGGACTTGAAAAATGAATATTATTTTCCGGGTTTTCCAGGACATGTGGGAACCGTGTAAAATGCTAATCTTAATCCTAATAATTTACATATTCAATTTTAATAAACTCTCACGTCCTGGTGATATTTAATACATGCACGCTGCAAACAGCAATTTAACTAATCCATGATTTGTTGTCCACAATATCAACGTTTTGACATATTTTCTCTACACCTAGGCATGGCCATCTAAATGCCATAAAAAGTTATAATACAGAACCAAGACAAAGCTTTCTGATAATGAAATATGACCTTTTCAGCGACTAAAAGCATACCTTTTTAGATACTGTTAGTTATGGTCATGGGTCAATATTTAGATTGGAAAGGCGTTATTAACTTCTTTAGATATCAACAAACCAGGATTGGAAAAAATCAAGATTTAAAAAAAATCAGTCCCCGCATTTCTTTGCCACATCTCTTGCATGTTGTCCTGCTTTCTCCACAATTTTAGCCTTATCGAAGCATAACCACACACAATCCTTTTCTCTGCCAGACATTGTGAAGTTGACAACTATCAAAACATACTGATAAATTACCAGCTGTAAATTACACAACACCGTAATCCAAAATGTTGCAGAGTCAGGTTTGGTTTCTGGTGTGTATTCAGCATGAGATAACTATCAATAATCAATCTATGCGAACGAACACCTCGTATACCCATCCTGGCTAAATTTCAAGTGCTTAGCGTTAACTCAGTGGTCTCCTAAATGCATAGAAAAGGTGCGACTTCATGTATCAGATCACACCCAAATCTATTTAATTTACTACATTGAAGCAACATGGCTTCACTTTGACATCTTCTGTTGTGTTGATTTCCCAACGTCATCCCAACCATAGATTTGGGAGAATTGTCACTGATTAATATGACTTGTTAGACTACATGGTGTTGAAATCTAATTGCATTTCAATTATAAATATATGGATGTTAATTGATAAATGTACATTCACAAAATATTCAATAAAAATAAATGCAACAATCATAAAAATAAAAAGCAGTCACTAAAAATTTTAAAATAAACATAATAAATATTTATAAATCTAAATGCGTGATTTATTTTTATTTTTTGGCGGTGATTTAAATCAAACAAATCCACAACTAACCAAAACATGCAATTATTTTTGCCTTTCAGATATTGAAGTAGGATCTTTCCAGTGATTCTACATCCTATTGAGTATCTGTGTCCATGGTCAAATAATGCACTTTTTCAGATTACAATAAAACCTATAGGACTATTAATGACTGATTATTGCTCACAAAATATAACTGACAGATGACTAAATGTTAGTCAGAAGCTATCAAACTGGGGTTTCTTTTAATTATATTTAGTTAATTTGTTAATAACATCTCTCTTATATTTTACAGTGCCTCAGAACAGCGTTACCTGGTTTTGGGACGTTATAAAAATGCATTATTATTATTCTTATATTATTATTTCCACTTTATCCTAATTAAACGCACAAATCAAATTCTTATACTGAAAGTGGCTAGTGGGTACTAAAAATTGTCAGAGATAAAGGAGTCAATGAGTAAATATTTTTGAAAAATGCTGATCAAGGGAATCAAATTTGGTTGACATCAGCCAAGGCATTAATGCAACTTCACATTTCCTTTAGGCATTTTACATAATCAAAACATGAAGCAGTTTGATTGTCAGTGTCAATGCCATTATATACAGTGGTGAAAGGTGTGATTAGTCTAAGGATTTGACATTTTGAAACGGGTAGAACAAGCCAAACATTTCTCAACATAATAATCAGTAAATTTTACAACTCATAACTAAATAGATTGATCAACAGCAACTGCATTCAATATCCTCCAAGTACTCTAAATCAATATTCCTTACTACAGGGGTGCACTTATTGGTAAATTAATAGTTCATGAAATTCATTTGAAATCATTTTCATCTTATACATAAATTGGGTTTAATATTATAAGTACTGTATTTAAATATCATAAAATAAGTGTGGTCTGTCAGCAAATATGTTACAAATTATTAGCTTGATTTTGAGTGGAAGGTTGAATGCTAGATTAGAATATTTGCTTGGACCTTTTTCATTAGAAAAAAGGAGTTCTGGTAATAAATATGCCTTATATCCCATATACATACATGCATATATATATTTTATAAATGATCATCTAGACAGTGAAGACATTAGTAATAACAGGTAAGTGTACCTAATTTAAAAAAATTGAAAATGAAAGAAAATAATTAATGGAACAATAAATTATGAGTTATTAAATTTTGTAGAAGTCAGTGTGAATATATATCAATACAAAATGATTCACTTTATAACATACATCTACATGAAAAATGGTAGTGATCTGTGGTCCCAACTAGACCACAGAGGCACCCCAATTTTGTAACTGGAACCATTTTATTTGTTTTGTTTCTGAATCTGTGATCATGAAATAAGTAGAACACAAACAAATGCCTGTTCAGTGTGTTCTCAATATGGTCAGCGGCTTAAACTATCTCTTCTCTCAACAAATATTGGAAGTACAAGTCAATTGTACCTTATTAGTCTTAGTGCTGAACACATTTGGGACATATGGACAAAACAGGTATGACTGAGATTTGAATTGTAACTGGGAGATGTGAAGTGCAGTGTTCTAAAAACTGTCCCATAAAATCCCCCCCCCCTCAAAATATATCCTAAAATTCACAGCAACTGAATCAGAATATCAAAATATTCACATTTAATTTGACACACACACACATATATATATATATATATATAAAACTTATGGGTGAGGTGTCAATAATTATGGTTAGACTAATCTTAAACATTCAACCTATGTTGAACAGATAAAAGCTGAATTAATAATAATTAAACTTCTTAACCAATGCAAGACATAGAAGAAAATATATTTCAATCTATTTTTAATAGGATCATCTTAATTGAAAGTAATCCAACTTTATGTGTATATTACACATCTAACTTCCAAGTATTTTAACATTTTACCTTTTATTATCAGAGATTACTCAAAGCCCAAATCTTTCTTGCTATTAAATAATATTTTATTACTTTTTATTTGAATAAAGGAATAACAGGAATGAGACACGAAGAAAAATAAACAAAACTAATCTTACCCAAACAAAGGAAGATAATCATATCATCTTTCGTTAGCTCAGCTAATCTGTTATTTACAAAGTAATCAACTGAGATAGGAATCTGAAATAAATAATTAGATGTATTTGTCTGTGCACACATTCGCACTCGCTAACATATCAAGAAAAATTGACGCACAGACAAAAAAAGATGAGATTAACAAAACATACAAATATCAATACCAGGCAGGAATGACTCGGTATATAAAAAAATTCACCTTTGTAGATATGTCACCCTCTTTGTTTCCAAGACAAGAGAATCCACCATACAGGAAGCCACGTACATCTTCTAAATCTGCAGATAACACGCATAGTAATTTTGTAAAACTAATTCGGCTAAAATGGGACATACATAGCTAGTGATGTGTGGCATGATTGCTGAATACTGAAGTGTTGGACTGGATTACAAGATGGCCTGGGTTTAAATGAACTAATTTTCTATTGATTTTGCTGTGACATTATTATAATATATTTAAATTTATAAAAGCTTGTTCGGTAGTTGGTTATGGTGATGTCGATTATATATATACGGTAGGTATTTACTGAAAACATGTTCAAACAGAAGAGCTTTGTAACTGCTCTTTTATCAGTAATACGGTCATCAACCAATATTATCAGTCATATATACATTAATAATACAGCTAGTCCTAGTGATACTGTCATTATCATCACCATTGTGGTTGCTCATTACGTAGGTTTTTGTGCATCAAAGATGACGATTGATGTTTTACGGCCACTTTTGTGCACACAGTAGGCTAAATATGTGATAATAAAACAAATATTTTATATTTGGCATCACCACATTGTGTTAAATCCCTAAAGACACCAGCATTACAGATGGGTGCATCTTCGATTACCCCTAATGGGTCAGTAAAAAATCTAGGGGTTATTTTTTACTAATGTATTAACATGCATGAACATGTCACATCAGTATGCCGAGCTGCCTACTACCATCTTAAGAACATCCACTGTTTAAAAGCATTCTTGACACAAGAATCACTTGTAACTGTAGTTCATGCCTTTGTTACATCTCGTATAGACTATTGTAACTCCCTGTTATATGGCATATCTGATTATAACATTAATCGCCTTCAGTGAATTCAGAATAGTGCAGCTCGCATTGTAACAAATACTAGAAAATATGATCATATCACCCCAATTCTTCAAAAACTACATTGGCTACCTGTTAGACAGCGTATCCATTTTAAGATTCTGTTAATAACTTATAAATCTATTAATGATATGGCGCCAGAATACCTGTGTGAACTGGTTTCCATTAGAAAGTCATCCCGAAAACTCAGGTCATCCAGTCAGATACTACTGCAGGTGCCAGTGTCTTGGCTCAAGTCATATGGTGATTGTGTGTTTAGTGTTGCAGCCCCCACTTTATGGAATAGATTGCCGGCAAATATTAGAAATGTGTCGTCTCTTGGGAATTTTAAGTCTCTTCTAAAAACACACCTATTTAAGGTTGCTTTCACAGATAAATAATTATTATCTTTTAAATCATTACAGGGTTTTTACAGACATATTATTTGGGGTATTATTATATTACATATTATTTGTACAGTGCCTTTGAATGGCTCCTGCTAGTAAGGGCGCTTTATTAAATATACATCATTATTATTATTATTAAATGGGCCGAGAGACCTCCAAAGGTAATGAGGCGAAGTCAAAGATGAAACAACCTTCAGATATGCCCACTCCGAGATTCGAACCTGGGTGTTAGTGATCTGTGGTCCAACACGATACCGCAGATCACTACCACCCGGGTTCAAAACTGGAGAAACAACTTCAGACTTAAGTGGGTAGTTAAAAGTTATATATATATATATATATATATATATATATATAAGTTTACTCAGCTATAAGTATGGAGATGGTAAAGAGAATGACAACATAAATATTATTGTTTTATTGTCACTTTTATATACCTGGTATACTAAACTGGCCAAGCCATCTCCAAAGACAACTATCAGTATGTACAATGGAAGCTGAATCATATTTTAGACATAGATAAGTTGAGATCTGTGGCCAAACATGCTACTGGTTCAGCCTCGGATAAAGCTCAAAACACGATCAAGTCACCTTGATATATTCTCCACACTTCTATCAGAGCAAAAAGAGAGTCAAAATTTGGGAAACATCAAGATATTTTTCTCAATTATTAAACACAAGATGTGCTAATAATATAAAATATAGACTGATTCCTTACTATAACATGATATTTACCATATTACAATTAGGCCAAACAAACTGGTCTACGACAGGAAGCAACACATGGGCACTTTTTTAATAACACACTGCAAAAACATGTATTCATCAGCCAGATGTTTGTAGCAGATACTTACATTAATAAATTACCAGTACATGTATTTAGACAAATAAAAAAATTAATGCTTTAATTAACAGATGAGAACACAATGTAAGCTTATTTATTTGAAGGTGAACAGATGGGTAATGATAATTTAAGCAAATTCAAGTGTGTAACACCTGTCAACCCAGCAATTATACTAATTGTTAATTGATTGATTTAACAAAGTCCAAGGAAAATGGAAATGTATTCAAATTAAATTAAATTTGGTTAAACCAGTTTGACTCTGGCCAAGTCTACTGATCCCATTGATATTTATGGGCATACCGTTAAACTAAGATTGATTTAATGAGCTTTTACCAAAGTTTGTTTTTAAACATAACACAAATGAGTTACTGGGTAATATTTCTTTCAGGTGAAATAATGACCTGTGGTGTTTATATTTTACCTGAGCCAAATGTTGGTGGACATTCTGAGGCATCTAACAATGAAAACACACCAACAATGTCATCACCAACATAATACAGATGGCCATCTTTGTTTAAGCTGAAACAAGATAAGTATCACATTGCAGCATATAGTTTTGTGTTTCAGTGAACATCACACACATATGTCAGCAAAATGGAAATGTGATACCTGGTAACAAATCTGATTTTGTTATTCTATTGGAATCAATTGCCAACTGATAATTGTCTGTTGTTTACTTTACTAATATTATAAGATAAAATATAAACACACACACACACACACACACAATACTATAACTTAATACTATCACACACACATATTACAGGAAACATTAAACATACCATTGTCCAGCTGTCTGAATAACATTAGCAATATCAGATGCATAGGAGTATGTTTTATTCTGGATCAGCTCATATGCTTTATACAGAGATGGTATATCCCTGTGGTAATTAAATGAACACAAATCTATGTTACAAGAAATAAAGATGATAAATAGAATTAACAAATACAACTAACAGATAATCATCATAAAGTAACTTTGTATTTCCTGATCTGGAATTCAACTTACAGAGTTTGACCTTTGACCTTTAATATGCCTGCCATAAAAATGGTATCCAGAAGAAGCTTTGTGGCACTGCCACCTTTCATTCTAGTAGATCCCGTGATGGGTTCAGGCTGAAATAATCATAAGATCAGTAAAATGGTGCTTGGAAAGAAACCTGATTCCTTGCCAGATGTAAAACAGTCTTTATTCCTAAAATATTTCTGACTGACAATATACATTTGAATAATGCATGTACAGTACAGATGTGGTGGTGGCAAAGGCAATTTACAGGCACATAGACTACAAACAGTATTCACTAGTGTGTTAGTTTGGTAGTATGACTGTCTGATGGCTTTCAGGGTATTAAAATGTTATGCGCAGGCACATGTGCACACACACACAATACTGACCCCAATAATTGGATTTAAGAGGAAACCTTTCTTCTCCTTTTGAGCTTCTTCCAATCTATTTACCACTGAAATATATTAACACCATGTTACACAAGAGGGTAAATGAGTGTATTAGGTAAAAAATTCATAATCTAGTGCAGAAAAGGCATTTAATGGAGATTATATATATATTTTACAATAAAACAAATTATGCCTTTACCTTCATAAAAAGTCTTATCCCAGTCTTCAACTGAGACATCCCTAGAAAAATTAGTTTATTTAATACCACGTACTGTTGTAAATGAGTTATTTAGTTACAAACAAGTGTCTGAAAATTTATATTTTAACTCAGCCATCCTATAAAAATACCTATTCAGTGATCTGTATTATTTACATGGTTTGTATTCATATTGAATAACAAAACAGTTTCTCAATTTATCACTGTCCACAACAACTAGTATACACATCTATACAAGAACAGTCTGTTGGGTTAATAAATATAATACGTCCTATCAAGTTGCTTTCACTAGTAAATAATGCTGACTGTTCAAAGTTCAACTACGACTACTACTACTAATAATAATAATACATTTATTATGATCTTCAAACTAATAATAGTTTATCTGATAAATTGTTAGATAAAATAGAGATGGGTTATATTTGTTCAAATATATATATCAGATTAATTAATTTAGTAATTTAATATTTTTCATTCAGTGTTTACGATTTATCTTATTTACTTCCTTTATTGGTGAAAAATTTGAAAGTCTTATTGGAAAATTCATGATTAATTCCTTTACTGCAATGAGCATTTTACATGTTGAGTAGTAATAATACATGTTGAGTAGTAATAATACATGTTGAGTAGTAATAATACATGTTGAGTAGTAATAATACATGTTGAGTAGTAATAATAGCTACCAACTGAAAATTCATTACCTTGCCAGATTGGCAGGATTAAAGCCAACAATGACGGGAGTGAAGACATCTAGATGATCCAGGGCATAATCAATCTGGCCAGCTACGTATGGAGCTGATAAGCCACATGTAATACCAATCAATAAAACATGCTTCTTATCACCAACCACCTGAGATAGAAACCGCCAAAATTAAATATATCCCTAAATTATAAAGAAACAAATCCACTAAATGTATGTGTGTTCATGTGATCCCAATGTGTCACCTGTTTCAAATCTGTTACCCCAAGATGTGGGTTATCCTCTGCTCGCTCCTGAGAGGTAAAAAATGCTCTAGAAAGAAAAAGGCAATACAAAATTAAAACTGTAAGAAATCCTAGTTAAATCTGGTTTGTTTTGTAATTAATTGAATTTCATATCTTCTAAAGTCATGTCTATTGTTCAATATTTAACTCAGAATGAGTCAAAATAGTCATTAATAAATTGCTAAATAACAACAAAAAACAAATATTTGGCAAAACATATCACTCGTAAACCAAAATGTGTTGAATTTACAAATAACCTGTTATAATGAAATGTTTTACTGAACATTAAATAGCTAAAATGTTGATGCAAAGAGGCAACAAGTACAAGTTTGTGAAAATTAAACACTACTTAATTGGTTATTAGTAAGAACTAGTCATATACAAATACATACATATCGCCTCCTGATATGAGATACTGATATATCTGAGGAACTGGTGGATCTAAGCACTGTAACATCTTATTGAAACTTCTCTGCAAAAAAGTGAGTATGAACAATCATATTGTGGTAAAAAGTAAACAAATGATTCTGACAAAAACGCAGGGCAAGGTAGAAAAGCTAATAATATATCACAAGATATGTCACAACTATAGATGGTAAGACAAAACAACCATTAAAAAAATTATGTATGAGTATATTATTCTATTAAATATCATTCGTCAAGAAAGGTATCAGATGCTTTACTTTCGTTAAGAATCTTATGGTATGTGACATGAAAACATTAACCAAAAGAAGCTGACCAAAGTAACTTTTGTCATAAGCATCTCATTCTTGATGTCAGATAACAGAGGGGGTAATACTTACAACAGTTATGAAACCAATGCGCCCAGAAGTACCACACCCACTAATAACTATCAGAGAATCATCTGGACTCTGAAAAATACAAGTATATGACAAAGTACAAGTCTGTAGCCTGCATCCTATTCAAGGTTTGTGATTGATTGCTTATAGTTATAAACACTTAGCCATTAGAGATTAACAGAAGGCTAACACTAACATAATATATTTCCAAATACTGAAGTCTAATTGCACTTTTGATTCACACACACACACACACACACACACACAGACAGACTGAGTTTATTTCTTTGTTTATTCAATACCTGAATTAAATTGGAGACCACACTGATTAGATTTTCAACAACTTCCATGATGGTTTCATTATACAAACCCTGCCAATGAACACGTGAAATATTTATATTTTATGTACAATAAACTAAAAACATTAAATACAATTGTACACTGCAATAAATTCCTTAAGATATATGTAAAGATATATTCAGATATAGATTTAAATGACTGGATGATGGCACTATTAAAATAAATAATAGAATGAAAAACAGTTACAAATATTTGAGGAATACAAAATATCATTCAAATATTATAAACAAATGTTAATTATATTACCTTTGAGCCATTCCAGCCTTTAAACAGCTGCTCTTCACACTGATAGATTTGCATCACAACATCTAAAGAAAGAATTACAATAGCATTCTTTAACACTATAATTTACATTAAAGGATAGAGTTTGAACAAAATAATTCATATATCAATAGAGCTATACCGGAGCATCATATAAGCAAAATTACCTGATTATCAAATCGATGAAAAGATATTCGTATATGAAGCCACCAGAAGGAAACTACAGGGAACTACAGACCAGTTAGTCTTACCTCATTTATTTAGAAGTTGGTGGAGTCAATTATCATGGACCACTTACTCAGACATATGGTAGAAATCGTATTACATTATACCAAATCCAACTGGAGATGTGTCACAAAGACAGAATAATAATAATAATAATAATGTATATTTAATAAAGCGCCCTTACTAGCAGGAGCCATTCAAAGGCGCTGTACAAATAATAATTTCAATATTTCAATAGATACAATATGTAAACCAATTGCCGGAGGAAGGAGCTTACAAAAATAATCTACAAATTAAATTACGTTTAGCAGCGGTGTATTTGTGTTATTACTGCTTTCTTATCATATTCTCTATGTACACCTCCTTTGCTTCCTTTTTTCTTGTTCCTTTCTTCAAAAAGAAACTTATTTCTGATGATCCTCTGCACTATCATGTCAGATGTTAAGTCATTGCTGCTGTCAATGCGGTGAAATATTCCAATTTCTTTTGGTATTTCATATGGATCACTACCATCAACATCTGGTAGTATGGGGGTCATACCATGGCACACTGCATCAATTTTAAAATCGTTTATCATCTGCATGGTCACTGTGTATGGCGCACCAATGATCACCTCCGATACATACTTATTGGTTAGAACACTGAGTACCCTTTCATGAAGGTTCATGATTGGGTAGTTGGAGCCCTTGTATCTATTTACCACAGGATCTGAGTGGATTCCTACAATAAGGTAGTCACCATACTGAGAGGCCTTCTCAAGGAAATCCAAATGTCCGACATGGAAAAGATCAAAGGCACCAGCAACATAGACTATCTTATCATTAGGCTTTGGTTCATGACCTTCGGAAAACTGTGCAATACGTTTTGTGGTTGGCACAAACTGTTTAGTTCCTGTGTATGGGCTGCGACCATCTTGTGACAGTCCAACTTCCTTCAGGTCATTTTTGTTTGGCCCTTTTGTTTCATCACGTTCATGATGAGATTTAGTCACCAACAACATCCTGCCTACTAAGTCTGTAGTAGATATTCCTACAGTCCTTTTGCACTCTTTATATCTTTCTGCTGCCTTCACTAGATGATAGGTGTCGGTACCATCACTTGTAGTCGTTATATCATCTCCATGTACACAGAAGTCACAGTTATAGGTGTTGAGTGTTTCCAGTGTCGTTACATATGGCGCATTCTCTACAACTTCATCAACCCATTTGATAGCTCTGACCATCTTGTAACGTTCTTCTTGACTAAACACCGGGGGCCCTTTGTGTTTCATAATTTCCTCATCAGAATGTACTCCTACAACCAAGTAATCACCCATCTGCTTAGCCTGTCTCAAGGCATTGGCATGACCAAAATGTACCATGTCAAAACTTCAGCCTTGGCCTGTGCTGGTTCATATACATATTCATAGATATAGTGATGTTCCCATAGATTTAATATACCTTGATTTCTAGATACTGTGCTTCAGTAGATGATACTGACGAAACTAGGAACATGTAATATGAAGGATATTATATTGGGCAGTATACAAACAGAACTTTTTCCCAGTTTTCTTAATGTGGTACCATCGTATATTTGTAATATTAAATGGTTTTCATGTAATCCATAGTGAACAGCCACTTTTTAAGCATGAATAACAATCAACAGTGAATCACCTTTTATTAGATGTTTAATTTGGGAGTTATATTTTTTTTGAGGCAAAACATATGGATGCAGTTCTTCTTAGATGTAGAAACAATTTATTTTGAGCTAGCCATTTATGAAGTTCTGTAATTCACCACTTAGCAGTTTTCTATGTTAATCACATACAAGCATCTCTCTCTCTCTCTCTCTATATATATATATATATATATATATATATATATATATATATATGAAAGAAGAAGAATCTATTCATATTCAGTATATATTTGGTAGCAGTTATGTTATGTATAGGAGGAATCTATTAATATTCCATACATTTGTCTGATTTGGTAGTTATAAATATAATAATTATTTAATGCCAAATTAAAATAATTTCTTTAAAACTATTGAAACCTTGCACGAATAAGAACTAGAGACAATCATAGTTACCTTGTGGTGCAGAAATATCAATATTCTCTGTGAATGGATGACTTCTCTCAGTCAAGGGTATATCATAGTTTGACATCCTAACAATCACAACACAATTATATATAATTACAATGTAATAGTTACATAATAATAAATATAGAAATATGCTAGTTAGCATTTAGTCGAATACATATAGTATCTATGGTGAGTTGTACTAATATAAATAGATATTCACCTGACATCTGTTCAGATCATACAAATATCAACTTATTGCAAACACTATGTCTATTATCAGTACATGAATCTAGGCCAGCAATCAGTTGTTATTACTAATGACGCCACCTTGCGAATCCATGCTGGATTACGAACAGATTAGTACGCAGTCCGTTCGCTAGATGACTAAATCACAAATAAATAGTTCCCCGTTTCTTTTATAGATGTATTTTTTAAATTGAACGAACTTGGTATTAAATGATAGTAATTACAACATACATACTTTAGCTATTATCTGATGCCAAATATATGGTATAAAATACCATATTAGAATGACGAGTATCGCACAAATAAACGGCGCTATTTTGAGCGACATAACTTCCGCAGAGCTAATTTTGTCGTAAATCGGCTTGATTCTCGATAGATGGAATACATCCTGTAATGATATGTTTATTATAAGAATATTGAGTAAACTCGTTTGATGATTGCTGAGATAACGTAGTTCGATGTTTCCCGCTTAGCTGTGCCTGAGGCATCGCCGGAAAATAATGGGTAGCTGTCTTGGAAAGGCGGATCCGGACATTCGGCGCTCGGAATTGAACAGTGGGGTGGGCCCTCCAAACACATCCCCAGAGTTACAGAATGGAAGCATTGTGTCGTCGTCGCCAGCTGCAGCTGGTCCGAGTGGTCCAGCTGGGGCCGAGGCGTCATTCATCTCCATGGAACCGACGCCTCTGCAGTCCGCTTCCAGAAAGGACTCGTCGCCGTCGAGTTTGAAACTGTTCGTTGCCTTGTATGATTATGATGCTCGGACTGACGAGGACTTGAGTTTCAAAAAAGGCGAAATACTAGAAATACTGAACGATACCCAGGGTGATTGGTGGTACGCACGATCTAAGAGTACCAAACTCGAAGGATATATACCGTCAAATTATGTGGCCAAAGTGAAAAGCTTAGAGTCAGAGCCGTAAGTAGTCTATGTCTATTATCATTCACTGCTGATTCACCACTCAGCCGTAAGGAATTTTGCCTCAAATAGAAATGTCCCAACTCCCATCATCATGATCATGATAATGATGATTACAGATTAGTCTATACCTTCTCTGATAATAATTAGATCTAGCCTTGATATCACATAATATACATGTTATCAGCTTACTAGTTAGTGGGTGGCAAATGATATAGATCTATAAATTCTTGACTTGAGACTTGGGAATTTGTTCTAGATTTAGTAGTACTAACTAGAGTCTAGATCTAGTTGACTGATTTTGCCTGGTGACACGATCCGTGAAAACCATTTCTCCACCCTGATGAATACTAAACACTTTTCTATAAACGAAAACAATAAAATTGAGGAGAATTTGCTGGTGAAGACATCTTTAAAAATTAAATAAAAAGAGTATGCCAAGATGGTAATTAGGTAGGTGCTCTAATGAGTCTAAAGCTATACTCTGGGCTGAGTTGTCACTTGGGCAGAGCTGTCTAGGAACCATTTCTGAGGGATGCCACCCTTTGATCAAACATTCCAGATGTGATATGTGTCCAAACTAAGAAACACTTTGTTTGTAGAATGTTGTATTTATGCATTTTTAATTACTTATTTGGTTTTACTTGTTTCTTTTTGTTTACATATGCAAATTGTTTTTTAAGACTATAGTTATGTAGATGTAATTCAGATTGGGGTCACCAAGACTCTCATATACCTCACATCATGAATTATCAATCAGTGCTCACCTCACATTCCACATCACATTCGTCAATTCTGACTTTTTTTACCAACTACTTTTTACCATGAGTAGGTACTCCGAATACCTACTCCGAGTAGTTTATATTCCAAGTAGGATTGTCATGGAAGAATTATTTCTGAATGAAAAAAATTATTTTTGGATTTACTTTTTGTAGGAAACCTCAATTCAAAATTTATCAATTCCAATTCCATTTTTTTTAAATAATCAATTCCAGATTTGAATTGAACCCATGTCTGAACAATATCAGGGAAAGGCTTTTGTATATTCATGGTGTTTTACCATTACTGTGCCAAGCACCACAACAATGGTACCAGTATTCATAGTCTAGTTGTTTATTGTACTATTTTGTATATATATACATTTAATAATAATTTTAAAACAATCTCAGGTTGTCCCTTTGGTTTTTAAATGTGTATCAGAATGTCAATGCCCATATTAAACGGTTGTCACTAATAATGGTAGAGGTACAAATTCACTGGGTTAAGTTCCTTTATACTATAAATCATGGTGTCAAAAATAACCGAGTCCTCTTAGGATTGACAGAATTCACCATTCCAAATTGGAAGTGGTCAGATTTACCTGTTACTCATAAAAGATATGTTGTAGATTATAGAAATTATATTTAAAAAAATGGATGATCACATACATGATCAGCTAACTGTGTATGAAATCTACCATTTACCTATCATGTTACAAAATATGTACTAATTTTGTGAATGGTAAGAACTTCATTTGACAAAGTAAGGAAGTCAAGTTTTATATGGTTGCTCTTAGCAGCCTATATTGATTAGAATATAGTTTTATTTGTGTCATGCACACAGGCTAGGATTGTACAGTATACCTATATTCATATGGTGGTGTGTAAATTGGTTGTTTAGGGACACTTCAGAATTGAAAGAACATATCCAGTGTTTCCCTTGGGTAAAAAGGCAGGTGAAGCAGTACAAGAGAGCGGCAAAGGCGTGAAGTCAGTTATAGGGGTAACCCCTGGAGTCCAAACTATCATTTATTATAAAGGCAGGCGATTTGTGTGATTCCATATAATCATTTTCCTGTGCATTTTCAGTCTTTTTGCCGAAGATTTTCATGCTAAGAACATGACAAGACAATAGAAATACAGAATGGGTAGCAAAAAAAACAGCAACAGGTGTTTGTGTCTCAGTTTACTGCCAAAAAATACCTATTAAATTATTATTCAGGAATATGCCGAAAATTTTGATGCCATGAACATGGATAATCAGTCCAAATTGCAGTTTTCTCTGTTGGAAATGGAGCAACATAACGTGTTACTGATTTCTGCTGCATATAAATTTATGCAATTAAAAAAACGTAATAAGCAAAGAAAGCACCACTGGTGGGTGCATGACTTAAACAGGAATCGGCTTCAACAAGGAGCATACAATTTGGTTTGATGGGGAGAAATTCCAACAATACTTCAGATTGACCAGAGAATCTTAAATCCCGCCAAATAGTTCTGGAAACACCTGCTCCTGACATCATATTCTGGATTCCCACATCCGTTTTTTTACAGTTGTCATACGAATCACCGCATGGTTTCAGTTTCCTGCATCAATACGCAGCTGCAGGACAAATCATACAGTGGCGTAGTGTCGTGTGTGCAAAGGGTGGGCACTTTGGGGTTTGGCCAGCAATACTATTATTTTCATGTGATTTTGAGGTATTTTTAGGTAATGGTTCTTTTTATGAATGGATTAATTTTAAAGTTGTGCTGTCCTCCCCCGTAGGTAAATCCACGTTTAGCCCAGTGGGCGGGTTAAACCTGCCAACCCTGACCAAAACCCATGCTACTCCACTGAAATCATATGCAGCATCAGGACATATATGGAAGTGCTCTCGCCCATTTAAATGCTTTTCCATTTTTCCTATATCCGCATACCACATATATGGAATCTTAACTTAAAATACATCATTGCTAAATGCTTGATGTTGCAGAAATATAAGTGATTTTGTGCCGAAATACCAACAACATAGCTACTGCTGCATATTTGCAGCGAGGCGGTGTTGAAAATCAAGGAGGCAGGCAGCCTCGCTTGTTATATAGCAGGGGAAACCCTGCATCTTATAAGGATTTGGAATGAGTACACGAAATGTTTATGAGGGTGAGTACAAGTACTATTTCTACCAATGTACTCACTCATTTATGGATGATATGAAAATAGTTGCTTGATTAATTCATACACAGACTTAACTCATTTTCTTAAACTTTTATTCTAATGATGTTTCAAAATAGCAGAAAACAACTGAGATTATACAGCTATTATTATAACCTATTTCTGCTATCTGTTTCAACACAATTTATTGGTCGAATGAAAATCTATCCATTTGTTGAAGTATTTAAATCATTTGGAGACATGAGATTATGTTAAAACTAATAGAACTCACTCAAATCAAGTAGTCCCTGCCCTCTATAAAACAAAAGTTTCTGAAACAGAAATATTCTGTGAACATGTACAAATGTATGTACCTATTCTAACACTAGAATGTGACAAATTATGTAACCAAGATACAAATGAAACTGATCAGGTGATCCACAAGATAATTGTATTGGAAATACAGTTCAGAATGATTCTCAAAGGAAATATTTACCCCCTCAATCTGGTGTGCCACTGAGTCATGCTGGTCACCATTGTTGTACTAAATAGACCATGTATATGGATTTGTTTGGCATCAGTAAAACACCAACTATAATTGATTACTAATGTGTATCTGGATAGACTAAAAATGTATAATAATTAGATCACAAACGTGCATAATATTCACAATTAGTGGTTATCAGAGTTAATTTATGCTTCACATCTGACTATTTGTTAGAAGAAAATTCAGTGTATACATATGTGGGTTGGCATAATAGCCATGCTTATTTGATTAAAATTAATGGGGCCTAATAAGTAAGGGTTCTCACTTAAAATTAATCTGACTAGATTCAATTAACATGATTTTATTGTGATGTATTTTTATTAGGGAAATAGGTATGAATATACACCAAATTGAAATCAAAGATTGGAAACAGTTACCTGTTTATAATTATAGTGAAAATACTAGGATTGTATTCAGAAAGTTTAGTTCTTCATGGTTTTACTTAAGGATGGGTACCTATTACCTTTATATCATCAGTATATAAGTATGTCTGAGTACTTACAAATATGTATTAGAGAAAAATGTGTATGTTGCCTCAATATGTTTTAGCATTATATATATATATATATATATATATATATATATATATATATATATAATAATAAACAATTGAGAACACCACTGCTCATTTGTTGTGGAATTTAATGAACACTAACTGTAAGAGAAATTTACTGTCCATCTTCAACTTTTAGTTATTGTATTTATTTTAATATGTAGCCCAGAAAAAAATGGCCAACTGGATTAATCCCTGAAAGTCATTGAAATTGTCTGAGACATAATACATTTTAAATCAATGATTTCTGTACTGAGATTAGTCAGATCCCACATTGAACATGGTTAATTTGCAACAAAATTACCCAGTTGGCTAAGTGGATCAATTCTGAATGTTTGTAGATTATTTTGGATTTAAAGTGCTCTAAAATTGTGTTATTAGCTAACCGTAAATTGATCCCAGGGTTGTTTTGGTCAAACTTGAAAAAAATTGACTATTTTCTATGAATAATATCATAAATCAAATATTCCTTTCACTCAGGATAAAAATAATATACACTAGAGATCTGGCATTTTACTCCATGCACTTGTGAATGGAATAGTAATTTATGCTTAAATTTGTGTTGGTTAAAATGTAAACTGTTCAACTGATAAAAACAAAGCAGTCCACTTAGCAGTTATGTGAATTCTATGAATATTCCGTATCAGATGACTGTTGCAGCACAAATCAAGCCATTTGGTGAAATGAGAAGGAGCTATACACTCATCATTTTTATAGCTACATGTAAATGATCCAGTTGATATGTTAAAGAAACATAGACATATTGGATGATACTAGGTGATGGCATTACTGATAAGCTAATTTTGCACACGTTTTATATAAATGTAAACCTTTGAAATATAATGCATTTGTTACCTGTGTGTGTGCAACAGTTTATTATTTACAGTTAGCTTAGATCCATGGATAAATTTTGTACCATGAAATCTCTCTGATTGAATATATATCTAGTAGTCTGGTGAATGGGACAAAATGTTGATTTGGATCTGTGATTGAAAAAAGGTGCCAATTATTTGTCCTATGTCCTAAGACCTAGCCCGAGAAGTTATAGCTTTGTAACCCAACATTGAGTTTCAGATATTTACCACATGGTGTCCCAGTAATAGTAGGATTGGCGTATTAAAGTGTTAATAAAAAGTGTTAAATGAGCTAAATATAAGTATTGTGCTCATGTCTCAACCAACCTCCCACCCCACCTCCGGTTACTTACTTAGTGTTAATAAAAATTGTTATACAACTGGCACCGCAGGACACAACTGGTTGATGTGGCTTAGTACAGCCATATGCCTTTTTGATCTTTTCCACTACCACCATCAATCACTCATAGTTCTGTATTATGAATTTTGTGCATCAGCATAACCTTTAAAAGTTTAATTCCAGTAAAATTTGACCAAAAGCTTCAACTAACTTTCACATATAACTAAGCCTGTTCATGTATGATTGGTTTGTGACTTATTTCAAGAAGATGAGCCAAATGTGTTTGACACAGCAGGTAATTTTTTAACAAAAAGAATAGGTTTCCACAGCTGTTGCTTGGCCTTTGGAATGACTGCTTGTATGTGTACCAGTAGTTGATAACAAGCTGTATTTTTAAATATCATTAAGTGGATGTCAAGATTGAATATATTAAAGCCAGAATAATTCCTCTCTGTGTGTGTTTGTATGTGTGCTTGTCCACGAGTTCAGATCAGTTTTCTCTTATGTAGTTGACATGAGTACACAGCTCCCAACAGAGTAAACAAAACCAAGCAAAGTTTTTTGCCCTCGGACTTGCTTATTAATTTCACAAAAATGGATTCATATTTAAACAGTACCTTATGCGTCACATGAATATTGTCACATACATATTTTTACCTTTTATTGAACAACAAGCTAACAGTAACAATGAACCTCTATGTGCTTCTTTGTGAATATGCAAATTTGTGAGGCATATTATTTGTAAAACCTATTTCTATATAGGCTGTTGTTTGTATTAGTTAGCATGATGCTAGTTCCACCTGAACTGTGGAAGATGGCTGAAGTATAAAAAAAAGGTTCAGCTATCAGTGATTAGTTCTGTTTAGCATTTAGGACTTCCGAAATTGATTGTCGGCTTTGATTCTCATTCAGATTATTTTAGATTAAATTTATTAATTTTTATCGGTGATAAAAAAAAGTTGACTCAAAGGATAAAACTGGAAAATAATGAATAAAATGTGATGTTGCATTAAAGGTGTTTCTGGAATAAGGAATTGTAACTTTTTAATAAATTTTACAGTTATGGTAATCGATTTTATACTGCTAACTCTATGTTAGTACCACCTCCAGGCATGCATTGTAGAGTTTAAACTGGTTTAACCCAGCCTTGTGCGTTAAACGTGGCTTTTACTAATTGAACCAAGGTTACTTTGAGTTTTTCTCAAAAACGCTGTTGATGTAACAAATTGATATCTATCAAACTCGGAAGTACATGAAAATTCAGAATGACCTGAAATGGTAAGATGTGATTGTGGATCAAGTATTAATGTTTATACTATAATGAAAATATCAATGCGCCATCCAACACAATCTGTTATTTGAGATATTCTACTATTGGCGGAAAAACACTATCACACTATATATAATGATCATGTACTGATTTGCTTTATTGGTGGCCTGACCTAATTAATCTCTTCTGTGATTGGCTAGTCTTGTTTGTTAATTTCTTTTGTAGCTTAGGTGGTAGGGCTAAATGAATAAGATGACCAGAAATGACACATAACTTTGTCTGGTATAGATATATATATATATATATATATGTGTGTGTGTGTGTGTGTGTGTGTGTGTAGATATGTAGATGTATATAATTTGGTTGATCATGGACTGGAGTGGTGATTACTTCACTTCATCATCAATATGCCAGATATTTAGTAATTTACTAAAATAAAGCTTTCTCCCTGAAATAAGAGTTACACATAATTAATTTCATGGGTGGATTCAGAACAAATAAATGTATGAAATAATATGCAAATCCCTCTTAACAGTTTCCGATCCCACTTTTATAAGGATCTCTTTTGATTGGGACTGCTGATATCCATCTTTATTCTATTCAGGTTTTGTTGAGCAGCTAATGTCCAGTTGACTACCATACAAGCATTATGCTAAATATTACTATTTAAAATGAAAGTATGGTCAGGATTCTCCCTGGATGCAGCCATTTTTCAATTTCTTTATGATGGATGTATTGATGAAGTGTTTTAGGTTAGGTTCAAGGGACATCCATTTGTTGGGTACATTTGCCAGTGATGATTGGGCATATATTCTGACGCTATAATGTAATTTTTCATTGAAGTAATTTTACTTACCTTTGACAAATGAAAGTAGCCAGGTTTGTCTCGTACTATAAGTAACTGTGGCATAAACCGCCAACCAAGTTATTTTATATCATTCATAATTTGGTAAATTGTGCATTTGGAGTGTCCTATAATTGGAGATTTTGGTGACATTCCAATTTGTCCTATACGCTATTCAAATGAAGTTATACATACAGCAAATTGAAATTGAAAAGGAAAGTAGTTTAGAAAGAGTCCCTTTGAATTATCTCTTTAGTTTAGGGTTAGGTATCTGTTTCAACCCCGTTAACTGTTTTGGCAGGCTAACACTAACAGTCAGATGTTGTTATCAACATTAGAGGTGTTACATTTAGCAGGAGCTAGGCGGAGAATATTTTTCAGATTACATTACTTCACTTAAAGGTTGAACAATTCTGTTTACATCAGTTGTAAACATCTGCTGCATTTGGATCTTTATTATCTTGTGTTTATGGACAGCCAGATGAACAGATGTTCATCCTTTATGGAACCAGTTCTGATTTCAGCCAGATTTTTAGATAATTTACCACCATTAGTTAACAGCTGAGGTTGTGGGAATGTTTTGTAAAATTGAAACTTGCAGATAAATCAGCACGCTGTGGTTTTCTATCTGCGCTGTTTTCCAGTACTTCCTAGATGGCACAGGCGTTTTGTCGGCATACTATTTTCTAAGCTGGAGACTTAGCAGGAAATAGAATACAGCAATTAAATAAGTGCACATCTCTGATACATTCCAGTCTTCATATTTAAAGTGATTGGTTATGTAATGTTTCTGGTTTAAAAAGCTATGTACATACATTATGTGTGAATGTGTGTGTCGTACGTCAGAATTTCTAGAGCTGTAAATGGATGTGTTTTATGCCTTCATGACAGTTTTTCTTGTTGTGGTACTGTGACAGATTCAGAGATATACTGAAGTGTGGACAATTATTTGCTGAGCACTAATTTTGAACGAAGCCTTGTTCCGTTAGAGGATTGGTTCTCAAGTTGGGGGCCATCTGGTAATCATAGCAACCACCCCACCCCCCTATTGTTCGATGACCCACCTTAACATGATTTTTTATTCTTTACATACATACTAGTAGTAGTAAAGATGCTTGTTTATCTTATGTAGTGTTAACTATTTCATTGACAACAGAACGTTTTAAATGGAATTTTGTTTATCTCTTAACTAATTTATATTTCGTAGTAGTTATTGTTTATTTTGGATTTGTTATTTATGAAGGATTGTTATAATGAGAAATATGGGCCATAGCACACAGAAAAACAATCACTAGATTAGAAGTAATGGAATACCTGACATTCGTGTTTACTGACCGTGATCAGCTAGCCCATAAGTCCAGCCATGACCTGAAGGGTCAATGGCAATGAGTGACACCTGTCAGTGTCAATGACCCAGTAGCATTTGTTAATGGCTCACCTGACGTGACACTGTGTACTGCTGAGAAACATTCCATTGTGTTCACTTCAGCGATTATTTTCTGTACACAGTCACACGTTTTTGCTTCATAAGATTGAGTGAATGTTGTTGGATATTATAAATATAATTTTTATTATTATATATCTGAGACACTGATTTGTTTCTAGAATGTAGGTAATTGGTGTTGGCTATTTTTTAGGAATCCTCAACCACTTCCCTTTTGATCCTCAATGTTCCATATATATATAAAGCAACAGACCTTCGGTCAGAAAGTCTCTCTACCATCCACATGGATAACCAGAATAATTTTGCCAGACATAGGTGTATCCCTAAAAGGTTAAAGGGGCTGAGGGGGGGGGGGAATTTTTATAAATATAATTAGATTGCAAGGTCCCATGTGGCTTCCCCAGTTAACCATACTTAAAGGGTTAGGGTGGGATGGGTTCTGGGTTCATCATCAAAGGGGGTTAAAACATGTTAAATAGGAATATCAGGCCGTTTCTTAAGTCTACTTATCATTGTCATTGATTGGGGTGATTATATGATTGGTTAAGGAAATATGAGTTTGAGTTAACACTTACACAAAAGAGAAATTTGTCCTGTTATCTCAGTATCTGGGTGTGTGATATCTCTAAACAAAATGACACGCGGAAGTCAGTAACTTTTAACATTTGGAGATGGTTGGACTATCAGGCTGGATTCAACTTCAAGGCAGCTGACATCATCACTTGGGACTTGTAATATATATATATAATATATTAATATTGTTTTATAATTAGATCAATCAAGAGAGTAAAAAATGTGGTCCAAGGCAGGCACCCTAGTTCACCATAATGGATGGTCTGCTGAAGCATAAATGAATATCATCGTGGCAGAGTTCACAATATAGAAAAATTATGTTTGGTTTGCTGTCATATTACATTTTTAGTAACATTTGAAAAGTTAAAGTTTTGCTATTTGTGTAACAATTTGGCAGATCACCGAAAGGTATAATGTGATCCTTATCATGTCATTCTCTTCCAGATGGTATTTTGGGAAAATAAAACGGATAGAAGCTGAGAAGAGATTACAACAATCTGAAAATGACCACGGAGCATTCTTGATACGAGACAGTGAGAGTAGAAGGAATGATTACTCACTATCAGGTTGGTGCCGGGTAACTGAGCTTTGGTGCTTCAGCGTATAGCATATTTCAAGGAATTTTTAAACACAGTTCTGACATTACCTCAGTAATTAATGGCTAGTTCGGGTATAGGGTATTTGTGTTTGAATATTTGCAATGTATTCATCATATTGTTCATAGGATTGGATAATATTCTTATATTAGTTTGCTCCATATCTGATCTGTGCCAATATAGTAGGGTACGTCAGACAACTTGGAGAGCTACTATAATATCATTTAAATTGTTCCTGCTTATCGGCTAACGCCTGTATTTCAGTATCCTAATTAGCAATTAGCTTCTTGTCAGTAGATAGACGTAAAGACAAACATAATATACTGAGTTTGGGAGAATATATGGAACTAAACTAGGAGGGATATGTGTATTGCTTAAAATTTCCCATCTAAATAAAACAAATGGGTGGCTGAGTGGTGGGTATTTCATTTTTGACAGTAGTTCAATGTGTTACTCATTCCTGGGATAAACAGCCAATGGATTGACCAGATACACCCATGTAATGAAATGATTTGTTACCACACTCACTGTCCAGTGAAATAATTAATTTGTGTGTATGTGTGTGTCTGCGTGTGTACATCCACATCACATTCAACCAGCATCAGCCTATATCTGTCATGGACACTATTGTCAAATCATATTTCAACATAAAGTCCATGTATTGTGCTATAATGACTCAGATTCCTGTACTATGACGCTGACATGTCTGTCACTGTCTGATATCATACAGGATTAAACCATCTTATTTCTACTGATAGCATTCATTCCAAAGGTGTGTGTGTGTGTGAGAGAGAGAGACAGAGAGATAGAGATAAACTATCCAGAATGAAGTCCATGTGTTTCTATTGATCATGTAAAAATTTGTCAGTTTTTCTGGTTAATGCTTCGGGTGGTTCTTTATGGATGACTGGTCACGTGGCTAGTATACTCGGTCTGTTGTTGGTGTACTGGATTATTTAGTCGGTGATTTGTGTGTGCTCTGTGGTAGGTTGGGACGTGACTGGTGGCTTCTGGAATCGGCATAGTGTATGGAGCATGCAGCTTGTATAGATGGCAGTTATTGCTGGGTGATCCTATTGTGGTATGCCAGGATAAGCATTGTCTGAGATTGGCCTATTTGACATGGCTCATTTCGTTATATCTGTTAATGGTGTGTGTGTGTGTGTCTGTGGAGGGTCTGTTAGTCAATCAGTGTGCTTGAGAGGGGAGGAGGGAGATGCCTGAACTAGTGGTATCATCAGAATTTTTGAACAATTAGATTCTACTAAGTTTAACATCATGCCACGTCCTTTCCCAGTGAGTGAGTGAGTGAGTGAGTGAGTGAGTGAGTGAGTGAGTGAGTGAGTGAGTGAGTGAGTGAGTGAGTGAGTGAGTGAGTGAGTGAGTGAGTGAGTGAGTGAGTGAGTGAGTGCTGGAAGAACAGCCATGTAAATGATATTTGCCTCCTTCAGTTATTACTGTTATTTAGATACCTGATTATGTGACACTGTTTATATATTAACGTGATACAATTGACATAAATATAAATAGACATAAAGTTAATAATGATTTCAGGATACAAGTCGAAAACTGACATTAAAACAGTGATTACAAATACAGTTATTATATTAAGTGTAGTTTTTAACAAATTCTTGATTGTCTACTCCTGTGGGAGTGGGTTGATGTCAGCAAAGGAAATAATCTCTTAATATTTGCTTATCCTTTGGGTAATTTGTCTGCCAAAGTTCTTAGAACAAACCTGATCTACGAAGAATAGCTTGAACAGGCTGGTGGGTCTTTCACCAGTTTACCGCTTGACTGAGCCATAGAGTACCTTGTCAGACTGTGAATTACGCAGCTGCAATTGACAGTCAGAACGGTGTGCTTCTTGGGGGAGTTAATGAGAGGCAGTACCTTGTACAGATCTGACCGAAATAAATAAATATGAAATCCTTAGAACTGATAATTATGGAACTTTTGAATAGTGGCCTCGTGGGTAGAGTGTGGAACTGTTTACCTGTGATGGTTATGGTCATGTGTGGGAGGTCGGAAGTTCGAATCCCAGCCGTGGCACTATAGTAGCAGGAGTTATTCATCCAACCGGACAACTGACAAGGTTTTCTCCAGCGAATATGCCATCTAATGTAAATTCTGAATTTAATTAGAAATATTTCCCGTAATGATGTTGTACATTATAAGTAGTCGTCTACTTACGACCTTGATTGGTTACTGCCGTTTGGTCGTAAGTTGATCTGGTCCTAAGTCGACCTATTTTATAATTACCTTACGTATATTATACCATGTTATGATACTTTTACCGTCGGTCGTAAGGTCGAACAGGTAAGTTGTGTAGGTCGTAAGTCGACGACTACCTGTACAGACCATTTGCGTCGCCCTCATTTGAGGTTTGCCAGCCACGTAAAATAACTGCCATTTTGGCCATTATTATTATAGGCTACAGAAAATATCTTGGAAGAAGATTTCTTCTGAGTTGATATATTTGTTGTAAATTTGGTTAGATCACCGTGTTGGCTGATATGACAGTTCATTCTGTTAAATTGGTGTTTATGTTCTATAAAACCTATCTATGATGTTACTGTCATATTAAATTAGACGCATTCATTTCAAACTGTCCACGTTATTGCATTTCTAGTGTGAGATATTGATTTGTTTAAATACAAGTCATCATTGCAGGTAGCATACCACTGATGTCATCATCTTATCTATTGAGCACCCTCTGTATACATAATTTATATTATGTAGTTGTGTGGCCTGGCTTTTATGATTAAGGAAATCATACTTAACTAATGACTGGCTTCTGTTTTTTTTAACTTTATTTGTTCATTGTATGCCTGTGAGGGCATTAGGTTCGTGGAATCTGGTCAGTGTGATACAAGGAATGATAGCGGCATCTCCGCAAACGTGAACAAAATAACAACATACTTGTTGTAATGTGTCCTCTTAATTCCACAACTGTTATGAGTGGTCCAGCCCAGGAGTAGTTGTTACCAGTCCGGCAGCAGTTGCTATCGGTCCAGCAGTAGTTGTTATCGGTCCAGCAGTAGTTGTTACCGGTTCGGCAGTAGTTGTTACTGGTTCGGCAGTAGTTGTTATCGCTCCATCAGTAGTTGCTACCGGTCCGGCAGTAGTTGCTACCGGTCCAGCAGTAGTTGTTACCAGTCCGGCAGTAGTTGTTATCGCTCCATCAGTAGTTGCTACCGGTCCGGCAGTAGTTGCTACCGGTCCAGCAGTAGTTGTTACCAGTCCGGCAGTAGTTGTTATCGGTCCATCAGTAGTTGTTACCGGTCCGGCAGTAGTTGTTACCGGTCCAGCAGTAGTTGCTACCGGTCCGGCAGTAGTTGCTACCGTGTTTTAAACCCAACTGAATCATTCTATTTATGGCTAGACTCCTAGAGATATAAACTGACGGACAGCAATTAACCAAGGTTACTGCACCATGTTACTGGGTTCATCATGTCTATCTATTGGAGGGGGGTGGGTCTCATCAATGCTACGTTACTGCACCATGTTACTGGGTTCATCATGTCTATCTATTGGAGGGGGGGGTTCTCATCAATGCTACTCATCAGAGTGTGATCACAGTATTGGAATATTATTATTATCATCAGATATTCACAGCCATGTTTGGGGGGGGGGGAGTGGAATCGGGCTTATTTGTGGTGGGGTTCCCAACTGGCAGATTTATTAAAGAAAGCCATGTAATATGTTAAATTAGATTATGTGAAATTAGCAACCTTGTCCCTGATCTGCTGCTCAAGACAGTAGTTGTAATATTGATGGCTATATTATTATTGTTTGTAGCTGTGTTTGTAGCCAGAACCCCCCCCCTCTTCCACACACACACACACACACACACACACACACAGCGTTTGATATTATAATCAGCTGCTATTGTTGCTATTATCTCCAGTAGAGAGCACTACTTCAGCAGAAATCTGGCCTTGAACATCTGAGCCTGATTGTAAATTATCACTGACTGACTGATTGACCGATCCAGGATGGACGTTAAACGTTTCATCCGGCGCATTGGTATTATTACCAGTAGGAATTTCTCATGTTTATTTTTCCCCTTTAGTCTTGTTCTGAGTATTGGTATCAGGTCACATTTTATTTTCTCTATCTATATATCTATCTGTCTCTTTAGGGAGGGGGATGGAGTGCGGGCGCTCTACCCAGTTTCATCCCTACAAGCAACCCAGCCAGTGTGTGGTGATTGTAGCAGTCCACACAGACATATTATATGTCACATATATAATAATTAGTTTAAAGTTAAGGTCCCCAGGGTTCACATCAACATGGGAACTGGGGAAGTTGCCCTGGTTTATCATAATGCCAAAGGATGGGCCTTATTCTGCTCTTGTAGCAATTACACAGTAGTTTTTTTAATGTATATAATACTTTATTGCCTATTCAAGTTGTTTATTATTCTGCTAAGGATATAAAAAAAATTAAATGTTGAAAAGGTGAGTCTGTTTTAGGTGAGTTTTACAAGCCTTAATACTGTTAGGTGATAAATTTAGGAGCAGAGTTCATGTTCAAGTTCATTATGAGGTGGGTTGGTCATGATTTGGTGAGGTTACCTGTGCAGATTCGACCATTTATGAAATCTACTAATTTCACCATTTAAATAGATCATGATGATATAAAATTAGTGTTATATGTTCTCTTTCATGGCTATAATATTGGACATGCAGTAGAGTATTGTATGTAGTTCACTAGAGATAGGATCACGTTTAACAGTGTATAAGTGTTACCATTGGGAAATGAATATGGGACTTCCAAGTTCCAACCATCTTCTGTAAAATAATGTATATACTACTCTGTTTGTGTGTGTGTGTGTGTGTGTGTGTGTGTGTGTGTGTGTGAACACATACAGAGATTTAATCATACATTGTTTCTCTTTGTTTGTCTGTCTAGTTCGTGATGGTGACACAGTCAAACATTATCGCATCAGACAGTTAGATGATGGTGGCTTCTTTATTGCTCGCCGTGTCACGTTCCGTACCCTATCTGAGCTAGTCGAACATTACAGTCGTGATGCTGATGGTCTGTGTGTCAACTTAAGAAAACCTTGTTCACAGGTATGTTGTGTTGTTTCACGCTTGGTGTGTTACTTTTGTGTGTCAATTTCTGTTAGTTGACACATTAATAAAAATAGGTTTGGCTATTCTAGGTACTTGGCTCATAAGTCATATAACACTGAAGAAACTGACTGGGGGGGGGGGGGTTCTTATAGGCCAATTTTTGAAAAACATATATTAGGGTTTGAAATTTAGAACAATCTAGAGCTGGACCAAAGACATTTTTGTATGTTTTCAGGGTCAGCATTGTGCAATTACAGTAAATTCGTAATAATTATTTTTTAGTGTTTTAACCTATTTTGGTTGGGGAAGAAAGGAGTGACTTGAGGATATTTTTGGACAAATTGGTTACATATTTAAAAATACAGGCATGGATAGGCTGATTATATACTATGTAAAAATTTCAGTTTGTTTGAAGTAACTAATTTTTGTCTGTATTTCACATAAAATTTAATTGATGCAGCATCACCAATTACCTCTTTCATCTGTTACATAAGTGGATATGAAGGGACATATATGACAATGTACTCCCTTCACCTCTTCTGATGTAAAGGTTGTTTATCTGTACCGACTGATAAAACATTTCTTGTGAGTTTCAAGAAAGAAGTTCACTCATGTCATTTAAATTATATGCCTCTGTTGATTTTGAACTATTAAACAATTTCTCACTGCTTGATAACAGTCCTGTTTGAAAAGAATATTGAGATTTGTGCCATATAATTATTAATATTAACTCTGCTTGAAGTAATTAGCTATAATGGATTACGGTCTAATTATGACAGATGTTGGTACACATTACATGACAATATAAATGGAATAGTTCATTTTTATTATTATTACTGATTTCTGTCAATATTTATGGATTTTTTCGTTTATAAAATGGAATAGAATTTGTGAATATGGAATATTTAATTAACTTCTTGGAATGTCTTTGATACAAGCATTATGCTAATTTGATAGACCCATATAACTTTATGCTTCACTTCCTCGTAGTTGTTTTGTAGCTTTTGGAAAATTGCTAATTTTCAGCTCCAAATTAGAAAATGAACTTATTACGCCATTCAGAATGACATATTCCTTTCACATATTGTGTATATTATAATGGATTGTATATAAACGTGGAAGAATCTGATTTGGCAGATGATGTGTTATTGTGTGTCTTATGAACACAAAATGACTCAGTTGATTTTAGTATATCTATCATATATATATATATATATATATTGTGTGTGTGTTTTAAATCTCTGACACAGAGTATCAAAATTTGAATATTAATAAAGAAAGACTACTCCTTATACACAATCTAAGGTCCTGAAACAACATCTATCTAGCTTTGTATATTTGGAGCTAGAGCTACCCTTGGTAGCTACACTTAATTATTGTTTGCCCAGTGGGGAACATTTCAAAGTTGTTAAATCGCTGTGAGCTGGCATATAGCAGTATGTGAAATTACAAGGTTATGTGGACTGTACTGATTTGACGTATAAGTCACCGGTTGGTGAGAAGTTTTCTGCTGAAGGGTCACAAAAAAGTGTCTCGGAATATATTTTGATAAAACAGTAGAGTCAAACTACGTAATTCATGTACCAGTGTGTTAGATATCTCCAAGGTACTGTAGCACATTTTGCACACAAAAAATATTTGGAGAATTTATATTTATTTTAACTCATTCATGTTTTCTATATTATATAATTTTGTCAGGACTACATAACTTTATACTATTTTTATTATTTTTCATAGCATATGTTAATTTTACTGTACGTGCCACTGAATGGATTCTGGTGGTAGCAGTGCTTCATTAAATTTATGTTTTTATTATTATTATTATTACTTAGCTAAAATGACATTAGTACTTGTGTTAATTGAATCATCAAGTTTTTGGTGATTAGTATATCTTGCTGAACGGGAAGTACAGTCCATAATTGTTACCCACTGGATGTTGTACAAAGTGGATACGGTTGGCTTTTACCAATAAACACCCAATCACTGAAGCAGATGTTTGACTTTCACTAAACAGGAAAGCCTCAATGCTAGAAGCGTACTTGTTGAACCCATCCATGGCTGCTCTCAGCTCATTAAGCACTGATTTGTGAATGTGTGGGCCTTTGGTTGTAAACAATGGAGGGCTTGTGTATAACACCATCGTTGATTGGTCTATTATGTTATTACAGAATATCTAGATCTTTCCCTAACGTCACAAACATGTGTGTGTGTGTGTGTGTGTGTGTGTGTATCAACTACACTACAATCCCTAGTTCATCGTGCGTTATTATGGTAGCAGTACTTAGATCACTTTGTGTTCTAAGTATTGCCATAGTTCCCAAATTATTATGTGGTCTGCACTATCAAAGTACTTAGGTCTTTTATATTATGGTCTGTATTGTCATAGTACATAGTTCATTGTGTTGTCATTATGGTAGCCGTACTTAGTTCACTGTGACTTCTGTATTGTCGTTGTTCCCAAATTATTATGTGATCTAAATTGTGTAGTATCTAGACCAATATGTGGTCTAGATTTCCATAGTACCTGGATCATTGTGTAATTTGTATTGCCAGGGTACTTATATCATTGTGTGATCTGTATTGCCATAGTACTTAGATCATCATGTGGTCTGTGTTGTCATAGTACTTAGATCATCATGTGGTCTGTGATGTCATAGTACTTAGATCATCATGTGGTCTGTGTTGTCATAGTACTTAGATCATCATGTGGTCTGTGTTGTCATAGTACTTAGATCATCATGTGGTCTGTGTTGTCATAGTACTTAGATCATCATGTGGTCTGTGTTGTCATAGTACTTAGATCATCATGTGGTCTGTGTTGTCATAGTACTTAGATCATCATGTGGTCTTTGTTGTCATAGTACTTAGATCATCATGTGGTCTGTGTTGTCATAGTACTTAGATCATCATGTGGTCTGTGTTGTCATAGTACTTAGATCATCATGTGGTCTGTGTTGTCATAGTACCTAGCTCAGTATGTGACAACTCAGTATGCAAATCATTATATGGTGACACAGGACTATATCATTACACTCCCCACACTTTACATAAATTATTGTCTATCTTCAACCATAAACATCTTCGGCTATCCGGAAGAATGTTATTAATGTTGAACTGACGGCCTAGATTCACAACAGAGCGCGACCAGTAATATATATCTTATATCAGCTAGTTTATCAGTATCTAGAGAAGTGCTAACCAGGCGGATGTGCTGATAATCAGTACAGCACACATACTAAACTTGTGCTGATAATGATAATGATATATAGATTCAGTTCAGGATGTACCAATTCTTCCTATAGTTTACACCATATCCTGATAATCAGTACAAAAATACACTTATAATCCGGATCTAATGGCCCGATGTTGGTGATCAATGCAGCATATGGAGATTATTAGTACTAACTGACCTCCTGTCATTATCCAGTAGCTGTAGGCTTCAATGTATCCCTTTTGACTCAATGGTGTTATAGATAGTCAAAATCCAGAAACATGGTTCTTGTAGTTTAATATCAGTACAATAAAGTTTATCCTAACAGAATTTAGTCACACTCAAAGAACATTATAATATATATATATATATATATATATATATATATATATATATAAAATATATATAATACCTAGTATTAAAGTTAAACTACTTATTAGTCTGTACACTTACTTGTGCAAACTTGTATGTGGCACAGAATAGCTAGTCTACTAAAGTGTAACATACACCTGATTCAAACATCTGTTTGATTGTATGAGAAACATAATTACCAGCAATTTATACTGGTTACCATAGCAATATATATTACCTTTGTGTAGTTACTTTTTTCTGGTGTTTATTGTTTATTATAAAAACTATCACTCATGGGAACAGTATAAATCCATTTAGTTTTAGTTAATTTCAGGGCTAGTAAACTTGAGTCTTTCTTGTCCAGCTATCTAATCAATGATATGGCGTTTGTGTGTGTGTGTGTGTGTGTGTGTGTGTGTGTGTGTTTGACACTTGGACACTTACCTGAGTTTTGTTCCTGGCTATAGCGTTGTTATAAATTCCAGAGTATTGTAGAACCTGTGTTTGTTGGCTACTCACTGATCAGAGATATATAGAGTCAGTGGTGTGTCTTTATTAGCTGCTCTTTCTATAGCAAAGTTCATCTGATTAAATAAGGTCAATCACACACACACACACACACACACACTTCTGGATTCTCTCATTTTGCTGGTGAATTGCCAATTGACGTAAGCATAATTGTTAAATGTATTGTTTGTGCTAGTTTGAAAAATACCTTTGTGCAGTCTGACCAAAACATATAATCATGATTTTGTTCTCTATGTCACTGGCCTTTGACACACACACACCCACACACACACACACACACACACACACACCGTGTGTGTCAAGTATGTTGATACAGTAAGATATGATATCTGGCTAACAAAGTTATTTTATATAACAACAGTTTACTGACCTTGCTGATGAACAAACACTAGTCTGAGCTAATTACAGAACAGTCAAATATTAGCTCTCTCTCTATTGATATTATTTAGAGTGTTATCTCAAATATTTGGATACATAGACTGTCAGTAGCTTTAGCTGGTCACTTCGTCACTGAGAAAGTATATAATTATAACATGCCCAGGAACATATGGTTGCACAGACAGGCAAACTGATCACATCTTATCTGAACCCGAAATATTGGTCTCCAAACATAATCACATCCATGAATCATAGCTATAAATCTGCTCATCAGTGTGTAACATACATGTCAGTACAGTTAATAAACATCAATAATCCATTATATGGTTATTTATAACGTGTTATTTGTCTGATTGTCATGGTAGATCTTGATTATTTATTACAACAGAATGATTCAGTTCGGTGAATCAGTTCTACTAATTTCTGACAAATGCATCATATCCCAGGATGTTGTGCTGGTTATTGTCCCAAGAATATTACTGGCTCTTACTGACTTAACAGTTCATCGTATCACATTCAGCAAAAAAACATTTTGAAAAAAATATACAGTCGGTTTCTTTGCAGTGCATCATTTATCATAGATTACCTATATATTTTTTAAACCAGTGAATAAATTTGTCAGTCAGCATAAATTACAAAGTTTAGTTAATTAAGTTCATAACAGAAAATTATATTACTAATAATGTTTGTGCCTCATAACTCTGACCATTGCAGTTACACATTATGCATCCACTATATGACAGATAACTGACAGTAATGTATCCTCTCTGCAGACATGGGATGGGGTTAAATTCATTGAAGAGTATTTCAATACAAAAACATGTGCTTTCCATTAGCTCAGATACATTCATATGTAAATGTAACTAAATACAAATATTTTAAAGGTATTTCAAACATAAATGCAAATACATTTCTAATATAATATTATAATCAATAAAATTGTTGGTTTTTTTTCCTTTATTTCTTTTGATGTGCATACATTTTGTAATACTATTGGTAAAACGTCGCATATATTACCTTTTATGCCGTGATATATCATCACCTAACATAACATAAATGATCAGATATACAATCATACAGCATCACCCGCATTATCACATAACCATGATAACCAGGTCGTGCTTGCTTATAAATCATGTTAATTACATTTAAGGAATGTAAAATTCTTTGGCAAAAGGTGATGCTGATATGTACAAACTGTTGGGAGGAAATAAGGTGAACGATAGGTACTTCTCAGTCTGGAACTTGCAGAAGTTGAGTGGATTAGTTTCTTCTGGCAGGCATGTTGTTTTGAGGTAGTCATCTATTTCAATTTTTAGACCACTACCACCGGTAATAGTTATAGAATGGTGAGAGAATACCTAGATGGAATTAGCCTTGGTAGAAGCTGATATTTGAGCGGGAAAATGCTTGCACTTATTAGCCTTGAAGTTGTCATCGCCCATTCTCTGTTACTTCAAAAAACTTGAAAACCATAGGCTGGGACTTTCCGGTCATGTTCGACGTAGTTGAATTCTCTGAACATAAATCTCAATTATTTGAACAATGTCAGAATGTACCAGCTGGAGTATACATCAATAAATGAATGATAAATGCTGGAAAGTCAATATTTTGTAGGCAAGACGAATTTGAAATGTATCTAAAAATAAATTACTTTGTATTTAAATACAACTACAAATACTTTTCATTTGGGAAAACTTGAATAAAAATGTATTTTATGTATCCTCATAAAAGTAGGTAAAGTGGGTTTTTCCCCATTTACTCCTATGTCTTGCGGGCATGCACTAATAATTTTTATCTGTTCTGTTATTTTCAGGTTGAGAAACCACAGACAGTTGGTTTGTCATACAAGACAACAGACCAATGGGAGATCTCAAAAACATCACTGAAACTGATCCGTAAGATTGGCCATGGACAGTTTGGTGAGGTTTATGAGGGACTCTGGAATAACACAACACCAGTAGCTGTGAAGACCTTGAAACCTGGTAAGCTGCAATTCTTTAATGTGACTTTATCTGTTGCAATGGGATAATCTCTGGATTGTTGGTGTGACACAGTTAGATTACTCCTGGCCAATTTGTCGTTTATTAATATTGATTTTCCGTAACAAAAATTAAGATTTTTTGCAATTCTTATTTTTGAAAAATTAGAAATGATGTGATCAGCAAAGAACCTGTAGAACAATTTAGAACATACAGCGTTATGACATTAGGGAGGTGAAAAGATTTTGATCTGGAATTACTGTGGACACCTTAATAATCACGTAGCATTAAATTTAATAATCATGAAATTATCAGGAATAGTATTTAAGTCTATTGATGTTAAGATATCTAAATTTTGAAATGCTATAACTATAAGTAGTTGTTTAAACCCAGATCATTCACTGAACCTATTAATAGTTTTATCATGTGTGTGTGTGTGTGTGTGCACACACACACACACACACACACACACACACACACACACACACACACACGTGTGCACATATTTATGGCCATATCAGGTTTAAGGTTATTATTTGCATCAGCTGGTCACCTTGAGGCCTTGAGAAATTAGCATGATTATTGAAGTGCCACTGGTTGTGAGATAGCTGTATGATTTCTTGTATTCTTACAACCACTAATAACGGGTTCATTGAGTGAGTTCACATATTATAATACAAATACTTTTTGCAATTCATTATAGCGTACGAAAGAAGCCTTATACGTGATATTAATTAATGTAATGGTAATTAAAATACTTGACCATCTTTTACTTTTTTGTTGTAAAGATCATCCAATCCAAACCGTAATGGCATTGTGATGATTGATAGTATTTTTGTTCAGTGTCAGGCTGAGTAACACAGACTTCATTATATCCATATTAGCTAACACTGTCTGATACTGGCAATTACTATATGTGGTAGCTCTAGGCATGTTTATGAAATTGTCAATAATTTGCATTAGATTATGTAGTGTCAGCAGTCCAGAGCACCAATTCACCACTATTGTTGTGTATTATAATTTTGGTTGGCTGACAGTCTTTGTCCTTAGTATAGCATACATTTTCCTGTTTGGGGTAAACCATGTAATCTGTAACAGAAGCATTGGTTTATTTCTGTTAGATGGTTAATGCTGGTTTCCAAAGTAATATAATATTAAGTGATATTATATTAAATCTTCAGTTTATTTGCGTGTGTGTGTGTGTGTTCGTGTTTTATATTACATATAATAAAGGCGTTGGCTCAAGTTTTGTGATGTTTATCAATGTTACAGAATTGTGACCAAATGACCACTATCTAAATAGAAAACAAAGTGTGTGTGTGTATATATATATATATATATATATATATACACTACTATTACTAGTACATATGATTGAAAACGGAGCATAGATACTAGTACATATAATAACATCTATTGCTGTGTGTGTGTTTGTGTGTCATATCTTTGTTAAACAATTCATTTATGTGCATTCAGGTACTATGGATCCTAAGGATTTCTTGGCTGAAGCAACGATTATGAAGAAACTTCGCCATCCAAAACTGATACAGCTATATGCCGTGTGCACACAGGATGAACCCATATACATTGTCACTGAACTAATGAGAAATGGCAGTCTTCTGGAATACTTACAGGGTAAAATTAAATTGCTTTTACTTGTTTGACAGATTATTATTCACTTAGTATGTATGAGAGTTTAGGTGCTAGTAAGATGCTGCTTAAGATAGGGATAGCATGAGAAGATCTTAAATGTATTAAAGTGTATCAAAAACAAATTGTGTTTATAGCATACCAAAATGTGATATTATTGATTTGTTGATCCTCTATGCTTAATAAATATATACAATTTACAGCATATAAATTATATTTCACCTAGTTGACTTAAGTAATCTGATTTTGACAGATGGTGCAAAAGATGATTGCTTACAAAAGTTTTTTTTAAATATTTAAATATACATTATAGATTCAGTGTTTGATTCTTCAAATTATACACACACACATAAAAGGAATATTTCAGCACAAATAAATCTGAGTTTTAATAAGGTATCTGAAATTGTTTTATTTGATAATGTTGTTTTCTTAAATATTTCTCATGTGTTTAGGTAAGGGCAGAGGTCTGAAATTACCACAACTGATTGAGATAGCAGCTCAAGTGGCTAGTGGTATGGCTTACCTGGAGAGTCAGAATTACATCCACAGAGATCTTGCTGCTAGGAATATACTGGTTGGTGATAGCAACACTGTGAAGATTGCAGATTTTGGACTTGCACGAGTCATAAAGGTGAAGTGTTTAATGTGGGCAATCTGTATGAATAGACCTAGCCCGCTAATTTTCATGGGCTTTTACACTTCGGGTCACCACTCAGGACAGTGGAGGCGGAGTTTCATGGTTTTCAATATAGGCCGGATTCATGTTCTGAACATCTCGGTTTGAACAATGATCTACTGCATAATACAATTGCAATTCAGATAGGAAAATACCTCTAGTGATAGTTTAGTTTCTTGTTGTTCAGCATGTTCCATTATTAAATGTTGTTATTGTCAACAAATGAGAGTAAATATTTCTTTAACGAAGTCCGCTAGTATCAGTTATCGCTTGAAAATTGAAATGGCGACAGACAGGGTTTGTTTACATTTTAAAATCAACTCATGGTTTGCATTAATTCACAAGAAATAATACCCAAATGTAATATATCAATGCCGGATTATTGCTCTATCAATCAATACTTTTGTGTATCACAATATGTCTCTGATATAATGAGTATTTTCGATCCAAATAGCACACCCATTTGTTTATTAGAATTATGCCAAACTATACTGGTGCATTATCACTGACGTGCGCATGCGCGATGAGTTTACTGCTAGACGATGATGAATGTTCTACACGGAAAATGACCACATCCATATAAAACAAATCGTTGACGATATCTCTGAATTGTCCTCATAAAATGATAGTGTTACAACTGCTTTGTCCATTTTCGATATTATAAATGGCCAAAGATGTGTATTGAAGAAACACTATGGGAAAAGCCACTGCCTATACATAAACTTTTGCTACGAATACAGCAATCCGCTTGTACACAGGAAATGTGTTCTGCTAACTACCACATAGACCTTCCAATTTAATCTATTTTGTTTACTAAATCAGTCTTCTTTGAATAGAAATATACTAAATATCACCTTTTCCTTTACTGACTGTTGGAATCGTGGAGTATTATCACCGGCAATGATCGTTGAAATATACAAACAAATCTCGCGTACACACTGAAAAAGAACGGGGATCCAGAATCTGTGATTAACACAACCCAATTGTAGTAGTTCTAAATCCTGCTGCCAGATGTCACTAGCTTAATTGGCAAGGTCTATTGCTACATGTATTTGTGTAATACAGGTTATATTATTACCTGTGTTATCAGGTGAAATAAAATAATGTCATGATTCACTCTTACTATTCAGAAGCTAAAACACATTTGATAAATAACTTAATAAATAATAACATTGTTAAATAACACTTGTTTGTATAGCTCTGTGTATCTTGTGGGTGTGTTTGACTGATGATACTTGTTGTAATCACAACTTGTACACAAGCTCTGGAGTTAAAATAAAGAAAGATCTTAATATTTGGACCTTAACATCTGCAGCTAAGTTAATAACAACAAATATTAATATTATAATATATTTATACAGGAGGATGAGTATGAGGCTCGTGTTGGTGCACGTTTTCCAATCAAATGGACGGCTCCCGAAGCAGCCAACTACAATAAATTTACCATCAAATCTGATGTCTGGTCCTTTGGCATATTGCTGACAGAAATAGTCACTTACGGCAGAGTCCCATATCCAGGTCAGTAACCATTAATGAGACACTCCTCACAGAGCTGTTTTAAGCAAATTTATCATATTTAAAGTAGACTTAGACATTTAAAGTAAACATTAAAAAAATGTATTAAATAATATTTGTGTTATCCAGGTATGACCAATGCTGAAGTATTACATCAGGTAGATCATGGCTACCGCATGCCTTGTCCACCAAACTGTCCACAGGCTCTCTATGACATTATGATGGAATGCTGGCGTAAAGATGAGATGGAACGGCCAACATTTGAAACCCTTCAATGGAAATTGGAAGAATTCTTCACACTCCCAGGAAGTGATTACAATGAGGCATCAATCGTGCGATAATTCTGATTCTGTTAACCAAAGTGTTCGTGAATATCAGGAGTACCATAGATCATCCGCAGTGGACATGTATCTGTGTCAGAAATGTTTACAGCATATATATATATATATATATATATATATATATATATGTTATACAAGACACAAACAGATGGGTTGTTTTTGTTTTTTTATATGGGATTATATCTATTATATTCTTTCCATGCAGATGAGGAATGTTGCATAATCCTCATGTCAGGGCATCTGATAATGTATCAGCGTTATTTTCCTTTCTTGTCATCTTACACTAAATGATGTTCATTTTGTTACTTGCACAGTTATATACATTGTAATGGGAGATGGAGGGCAGTGCTTGTTTACAGTGTAACGATGTGCTGTGTTGGGTGACCTTTGTAAATATCAGCATTTATGCTGTCAGAGTGCTTAATTACAGAACTGATGATCTTAGAAATTTGCAGAAAAGATTACCACAGTTATTCTAGTCGGCGAGCTTAGTGTGTGCTGTGACACTGTCTTACTTAGTAGCACTGTGACATCATTGTGAACTGTGTTTGGTGTTTGTGAAAAATATTTCTAAAGGCTAATAGTGTGCATAACAAATTGTGCCGATTATTTAGCACCGAAGATTGGTGCTGAGCAATGCTTAAAAACAAATTTATAGCCTTGGCTGGGTTAGCTGTCATTGCTTGTAGATGATGCCAGCTGGTTGAGGTAGGTCATAGGTGATCGATTAATTTGCATTTATTTTATAATATTGAAGCAATGTAAATTTGTACAGGTGTATATTTACAGATATGCATGCCATTGTGTGTACTTGTGCACACACAAACATACACACACACACACACATAAATACAGAGTATTTTATTTGCAGTTAATGTATAAATATTTATTTCCAATTTACTACATATTAATGTACAGTACAATGTGATGTGCTGTTTACAGTTTGTGTACTTGCTGCCTTAATGCACACATAACTGTGCAGCTGCTTTATTCATAGTTAATTAAATGTGCTTTGGTAGACATAGTCCTTGTGACATCATTAATAATAATAGCCGTCTTTTTTAGAGATGATCACTGTATGCACACACACGAATAAGTGAACATGCGAAAGAGGTGATGATTGAGTCTGTAGCTTTAACTGACAGTTATGCTGTATGTCTGTTATACACTAGCTAATACCTCTGGCATGACTGTTACAAAATGTTGGTGCATAAAACGCAAATGTTGTCTCTAATTGTGTGTAAAAATTTGGCGGATCATGTTTTTATACTGTAAATTTGTTATGTTCAGACCATGGCTAGTTATTGTTTAATTTCAGGTAACATCTTGATTGTGACTGTTCTGTGTGGATTAACAGACTGTACAACAAACCTGTGAATCTCAGAGAAATAACATATTTCTTATTCTCCACACGATGAAAACTGAATATATAATTGTGACATTTTGTGCTTCAGATTGTGAATAAACATCACATATGGCTTGCTTTTGCATGTTTGTGTGTATCTACGTTCATATATATATATATATATATATATATATATACACACACACACACATAATGAGCACACTTGTATATATGTATCATTCTTTTTTTATAAGAGATGTTTATAAACAATGTTGATGTATTGTCTCCCAACCTTATAGTTAGCTGTGCCACCTTGCATACACAGGTTTAGAACATGTCCCTCACTTTATGAATCAGACCAGTGCTGTTTCAGACCCCACAGGATCAGTTTGTGTAGTGTACTCTTCATTTATGTGCCTAACCATCCAATCGCTGTTTGTGTTACTCTAAATATGATGAAACCTCATCAATTCAAATGTTCAGAGGTCTAAAATGTGTCAAATAATCATCAGCTACTAGTTACTTTGAACCAGTAGGCCTTTCATTTAAAGATATGGAATTAAAAAACTTCCCACTGGTTAGGATCAATGCAGTGCTTGTGGACACTCGTGTGCATTTGTCACAGGTTGCCACATGGGGGAGGACCAAGTGTCCATCTTTGGTGATCTGTTTCTTTCACAAACTTGACAAATTAGCTTAGCCATACCTGGTGCATAACCCCATTTACCAAAATGTGACTTGTTGCTTTGTTGTTCAACTTCAGCAACTGTTTCTCAAGTTTAGTCAGTCCTAGTGTTTGTTGGGACTGTGTGCACAAGTTTACTAATAATGAAATTCTAACTTTATTAGCTTGCGGTTGTTTAAATTCTGCAACACTGGAGCAACTAGTGAATGGCTGCAGCAGAGCAGTTTTACTTGATGGCTGTTGCAGTGATAAGGCTTATACATGTAGGTTTTTCTGATGAAGTGCTGTCTCTGCTCACATCCTTCTGACAAAACTTGATTTATCATGGGCATTTTTACCTTGAAAATTTTGAAGTTTAGATGATAAATTTCCTAAACTATCTGTGACACAAATTGGCACAATATATGATACCATTGCGACACCTGTTCTGTCCCTGTTTGCAGTGTAATGGAATTAGAGCTACAACTCGGATCACATTTCTGATTATCCTGTGCTACCGTATGTTAGTTTAAATGTATTATGCTACTAAGCCAGCAGATTAAACCCTTATTAATGTGGCTCTGTCAGAACTTGCAGATGTCTGTAAGGCTGGTGTTAACAAGGGAATAAATTGCAGATGCTTGTTGTGTGTGTGTGTGTGTGTGTGTGAGAGAGAGAATGCTATGCTAAGCCACATGTAGCCAAAGGCTTGTTGTTTGCATGTGATACCATTGTGGTCTGGTAAAGTTATTGTCTTCACAAGTCTGTGTCCATGGGAAAGTACTGCAATAAAATATAAAACAAACATTCTGGTTGCATATGTGTGTCTATACTGTTCTGTGTACAAAGTAATGAACATCAACAAATATTTGCTTGTATCAATTTATAATTGTGTAAAAGAAAGCTCTATTAACAGAATCAAGTCATTACAATTAACTCGTTCCACCGCTATGAATCCTCATGTTCTCCAAAGACTTCCGTGGCTATGACTTCTTCGCCGATTTCTTTCAATGCACTCCGTAGCAACTCCACTGTTGCTTTATCTGCTTCATTCTCCTAGAAATACAGTGAAGACTTGTCATGAGACACACGATGTGAAATAATACCTTTAAACACTAAAACAGATTGTTGGGGGTATTAAGTCAGGTTATGAAGAACAATTTGTTGTGATAGTATTAACTGAAATACTGACCATTAACTTGACTGCATTTAAAACAAATGATAGCAGTCAGTTAGGAAACAAATGGTAATATATATCTAGTTATACTGGTAACATGGTGGGCAACAGTCTCTAGTAATGGTGTTTGACTTCTGAACCTGGATCTGAAGCATGCTGGAGGTTTGTAACGCAATGCTCTAACCATGGCATTATTGGAACACTCATTGCTTCTGGGAGACAACGTACATAACCATCCACAACTTAATTAGTTTCTACCTTTAAGTGACACCTTCGGCTTCATCAAGGTGTGACACGACCTTATGCGTCATGGATCACTATTTCTAGATTTTATCTGGGTTTTTTTTGTTGTTTTGTTCACAAATCAATTATGTTCTGTTCCTTAAGAACGGTCATCACTGGTGACCATTTTATAGAACATTCCAGAGAAGCACATCTGCTGACATGGTTTTGTTGTTCGGGGAGAACCCATTGCTACATCTAAACGAATGAAATTTAACCAGAACTTAAATTCTTCTAACAGGGGAGCAGTACGGAAAGATGGAGCCGAAATACCCTGAGGGTGGTCACTGCCAGAGTGTTTTACGTCCTCGGGGGGTTTTTAACGTCCCCCTTTATTTTAAATAATTCAGTGGAGACGGCAGCGCCATTTAACGTGGTCAGCCACCCACGATGTAGTGAGCCGAGAAATTAATCCCCGGAAAAGTTTCGACCTCTTACGGGGTTCGAACCTGCGACCATTGGCACCAAGTGTCGGGTGCTTAACCGCTAGGCCACCGAAGCACATCTGCTGACATCTAAACGAATGGACAAATATTAACCAGTCCATACTAAATATTCTGTCTATAACACGGCACTAATTCAGCAGACTGTTACCCAAAATGCCATCTAAGACACCCAATTTTCAAACCCAAGTCATTAATTTTACATCATGTATCTTAGAAGCCCACAAATCTTTTATGGTCTAAAAGCTAGTTTCTACGCAAACATCTAAAAATCACTTGCCGAGTAGCTGCTGGTGTTGCAAGACGTTCAAAATAACTTACATTTATGAATTGAAAAATTGTTTACTCGTGAATCAGATTTTACCAAATGTGCTCGGCTGAATTTGAGAGTTTCAACAACCTTATTTGAACAGTGAATAGCATATTCCACCTGATACAAGTTATTCAACACGTTTGGCATATAATCCCACTTTAATTACGCATACCACTTACAATCCATACAGTAAGCATCCTGTTTGCCTGAGCCTCTTTTTCATCCGTCTTCCTTTCAGTGTCCTTCATGTCATCCTCCGAAAATCCCAGCTCCGTGCCAAGCTTTTTCCAGTCGTCGGCTAATCTCTTCACAAGCTCGTTTATGTGCTCCTTCGTTACACACACCGATGACTCGTCCTTAGCCTTGTGGATCAACATCGTTGTCTTGTTTGTTATCCAACTGATCTTCATGTATTGCCGAATCGGCAGATTCTTGTTCTACGCTGTCATCGACCTCATCAGACTTGGCATCTTCTGTCTGCGACTTTAATAAAATGACCATTATTCACAGTTGGGTCAATTGTAAAAGTATTTAATAGCCAACATAATTACAGACTGGACAGCAAATCTGCTTTCTGGTGGCCAGATCCTAACCAATGGAACAGAGCTGTATTTGTATGGTTCTACTTGTTTAAATATTGATAATTTATCACATATCAGGTTAATAATATTTCTGCTACTGCATGCACACAAGTTATATAATATACAGTTTTACTTATGATAAGAGGAAGTTGTTGTTTCATGGACTATTACTAAGAAAAATTAACAAAATAATAGTTGACACAACCCACTGAAAGAATGTAATCATTCCACCAATTCTATCTAAAATCTTGCCCATATTATCAACTCATTGTTGCCCATAACAAGTAACCTTAATACTAACAGAAGGCATCTCCTTGGCCAGTTTGTCCAACATGCCCTCCAAATATTCAGATATTGTCTTCTTCTTCTGTCTGTTCGGTGTCTGAGCAAAGAAGTGAGGACTCTTACGTGATAACAGCCTCAGTGACTTCCATGCAAATGTTGGATTCTTCACCAACCTGAAAGTACATTTGAACAGGTATCACACACAGTCACAAATGCACACACACAGTGAGAAACAAAGCACACATCAGGTATATATAGCTATTACCAATAGTCTCTGTGCCAGTTGCCTCTCTATATGTATCCTAAAACACACACACTTTTCTTGTAATTATGCATACAAAATTATGTTCTGTTTAATACCAATTTGTACACCAGTGAATGGACTTGTACTTTGAATATTCCGACATGTAAGACTTACTTGTATTCATCTTCTATCATAGCCTCAGGGTCCATTTGTTCAATGGCATCCTTAAAGAAATCCTCCAGAGATGGCAGGAAATTCCTTTAAAATATAATAGATCAAATTAGAAAACTAGACATGGACTGATTCTTTAAATTACATGATTATATTCCTAAGTTACAAGAGAAATGCACCTCATTTTTTTCTCAAATTTTACATCTTATAACCCAAGAGTTTTATTATTCTACTACAGGTCTATATTCTTTTAGAGAATTTATATCCTTGTTGATACTGAATTATTACAGTACAGCTTAATTGAATTGATCTTTGTAGTATGGATGTTATATATTAAATTTACATCAATATTATTATTATGTCCTACAAAAGGTTTACACCATTAAAAAACAACAACTGAGTGATTTGATTTTACTATCACACAGTCTGGCATTGTTCTTAATCCTCAGTAAACACTGAAGGATGCTCTCGGTATCTGAAACATGATTCTACTGAATGATGTTAGCATTTATAGGCCTATTCAGGCAGAATAGGAATATCTAGCATATAGCTTTCTAGGTACACATTAGTTTTTCTTTTGTCTTAATGCTGTGAAAGAAGGAACACATTTCATGATGTTGTGAGTTAAAAGAGTAATGCAACCATCAGCCAGAAAATACCCACTTACTTTCCTTCATGAGCAAAACATTTCTGTAACATCCAATCACGATCAAACTCTTCACAGCCAGCTATAAAGTATACTACTCACTTTTGTTTATTTCTGCATGACTCCATGTTATCAGGATTGATGTTCCAGAGACGTGTTAATTCTGAATTTCCCATCTTTATTAGCTTCCCACCACTGGCCTTCAGGTCGTCACCAATACTACGCTTTCTGGAACTGCTGAAAACAGAACAGTTTGTAAAATTAATGGCTAATATAAAAGATAACTTTCAGAAAATATTATCTCAGTACAAAAATGTTTTTGTTAATCAGTTGCCACAATTGTTAATAACTGAAAACGTAATCTGAAATTACAATCACAATTATTTTTCATTCTGAACTTTGAACAACAGTTCACCTTTCTTTAATAATAGAAATGCCTCGTAGAAAGTGTTTAGTTTTGGCATTATACTACTTACAGCATTAAAATAACAAAATATAGTTGAAAGGTAAGTAAATATTCAGTTACTCACACTTATTTCTTTTTCCACATAGAAAATACAATTATGAGTGAGTACAAATGTCTAATTGTCAATAATTTCTCTTCTATCATATTGATAATTATTAATGCTGATGTTTCACACAGACACACACACACACACACACACACACACCAATATAAGAATGTTATGTCATCATTATAACATGTTTTACTGTTTTAGCTTTCCATGTATAAGGTAGTATTTATATTTTTTGTCATTTTGTGCAGCCATCTGAAACAACCATGTATTGTTTCGTGCAATACCGGTTGATAGATTTATGTTCCTGAGGGTGATTACTATTTTGGCAAACGTCTACTTGGGTGTTAAGCTGTCGGCAGAGTTTTTCCATACTGTGAGTAATTAGGTTACAATTATATAGGAGAAAAAAGTATCATTCACAGTAGATTATAGATCGTATCGATTACATGAATATTTTACTGATGAACATAATTGTATGAGGACTAGTTGTGAGCAAATCATAGTATTTACTGAAGACTGCGGTGATATTTCATTCTAGTCCAATAATAATCCATTGTGCAGTATTACTACTTCATTTTTAGATTTGTCATTTGGCTGCTTCTATATGTAGCCATAGCGTACACAGAACACAGTTGTCATGTGTTCAGCTCAAGCAGTTAGGCTGGCCAATGTGCAGAGAACCTATAAAAGGGCCTAACTTTGTATCATGGTCACAGTACTAGCTGCAACACAGGACCTGTCTAACTTCTGCTTGTACGTTTTATATAGATGGGATTTTGAACCCAGCCATTTAGCCTATCAGGTGCAGAAAAGTGGCCGTAAAACATCAATCATCATCATCATCATTTTGAACCCAGCATAAAGTCAGCATCTGTGGTGTAAAAATGTTGTGATGTATAGGTTTCTTTTCAACCAATCAAATTGCTGGTAAATGTAAACGGTGAAGGAAAATTAGTTATCTTATAGATGCGTTAACTTATCTTTGAACCATGGTATTTTCTGTGAGCTATGGCGTCAAATGCTACTTTTTGTATGCATTTCCATATTCTGCACATAGCCTATATACTTTTGATTCCTTGTGACCATGATAGATCTGTCATATATGAAATGCTGATTGTCTGGGCCCCACAAGCTGACAAGTAGCCTAGACTTATTAGTAGTATTTGTGGTTTGTGTGTGTAGATATGTGGAGGTTTTTGTACATTTAGGTTAATGTATGTGTAGATTTATGGAGGTATAGGTCTTTAAGGATGTTTAGATGTTGATGACCTCAACCAGTCCCACCATACACATGTATTCTAGAACAAACACACACACACACACACAGAAACATGATGGTGTCCTGGTTGATAGTCTATCACACACCATACAAGTATATCTCACATTATATATTTTATTGACTTACCTGCCTCCAGCTGTAGCCCTACTGGGCTGAGGATCTTTAATAAAGCTAGGACAACCGTCATTCTTCCAGTTATTCCAGTTCTCTTCTCTCACTAGAACATGCTAAAGAAACAAAGTAAATATATACTTCATTAATTGAAGATAACTGATTTATTAACATTACAACACTCACAGATACCCATCTCTGTGTTTTATAATTGGATTAACTAAGTCATCAGGTTTAGTGTCATAATGTCAGGTTTTTCAGCCCAGAATAACATACCTCAACTGTATCAGCAAACTTATCACCATCTGGCGGTGTCTCACGGAGAACTGTCATCACTCTTTCTGTTATTAGCTTTATCCATGTTGTTTGATCTTCACTAAGCACTTGACTAGTACTGTAATCAACAACAACAATAACTAATGACCTTCATCAAAGTCAAAACCTTACACACAAAAATTTGAATAAACATGTAATTAGAATTTATATGTTTATATTCATCTAATCACAAGCAGGCTGTGAATGACCACATATATGTGGTATCAGTATATATAAATTTGATGATCTGGAAGCACCGGTAAATGTAGTTATTACCCAGTTCACATATTTAACTGGGATAAAATTTGGAATGAAAATTTATTGTCTGTGCTACACAAAAGTTTAAAAATCATTAATCTGTTCAGGAATTATTTTATTATTAATCTTTCAACAATATTAATAAACAAAGTATGAATCGGTGGAAATAAACAACAAATGATTGATGAAATAGGTGTAAAACTACTAATATTACACACACAGATTTATGTAAAATATATGTAAAAATGTATTTACCTATTTTATTCTTGTAAACATTTGCTTTATTTTGTAATACAGTTACATAAGGTAATGACCATTCTACTTTTTGTGTCTATGGGTGTCAAAGATCTATGTGCTGAACAATTACTACTTTCATTGCTAAATCAGGATACACTTGACATGAAATCACAAAATATGCCAGTGAAATTCTTGATCCATGAAATATTTCCCAAAATCATTAGCCAATGTTTAAAATTGGTGAAATTTTTCCATTATCTTGGCATTTCCACACAATTTAAAAGATACAGTGCCAAAGTCCCAAACAAATATAAACAACAATTTGTTTTGTGGCCATTTTCCCCTCTAACTGGTGGGTTAATACACCAGTCGCCTCCATTTTACCCCATCTTGCACATCTAACTTAATCAACCCACACTCTCTCATATCCTTCTCCACCACCTGATTCCACTCTACCTATCATATTATTCCTCTCATAAAACATGCCTCTCTTCACCCAGTCACCATCTTTCTACAATACACATTCCAGCCACCTCAACCGATTTCTCTTAACAAAGTCAGCCACCAACCAGTTCAATCCGCATTTTCTCACTCAGCTTGTGTACCTTATCACTCAAGAGACAGACCACACATCCATATTTTCATCTCTATCTGCTCAAATTGTCCTATCTGCTATGCATTCATGGCTCAAGTCTCAATAAGCTACATTTTTCAACTCCTCATACATTTCTACACCTTTCCTTTTAACTTCAATAATACATTCTTCCTTGTGAAGATCCCTGACATCTCTCTAAACTTTGCCCATACACAATGCAATCTCAGCATATTCCCCAGATAAAAGAATTTTTTTATTCAGACCCATGCTTTCCTGTATGTTGACATCATCTCCATCACCTGCTTTTCACATAACTTGCACACAAATGCATCCCCAATTGTACTTAGTGAACCTTTCACACCTGAAGAGTGCTTATTGTGTCATCCAACACACACTCTACAACACTAGGTTATTTCTAACCCCCTTCCCATAGAGAGAACATGGCCACTTCCCTTCCTCTCAGTTTCACCACAGTTCATCACTGAAACCACCATCTTTGTTTTGCTGATGTTAATCTTTAACACTTTTGCCTCAATGCAAAGATTCGAACTCAGATGGTAGTGATCTGTGGTCCAACACACTACCCATTAGACCATATACAACAGGTCCCATGGCAATACTTGCCCGGCCTCAAATATCAGTGCTACTATAACAGCCACAAAGAGTAATGGATCCCTCATGTACCCACAACCGCACCTGTTCCCAAGCTTTGTTTTTACTACTGTCCTTGCATTAGCATACATTGTCATTACTCCTTTCACCAGCCATTCTTTAATCCCCAGTTTCCTCAATGCCCACCAGACCACTTCTTTCATGACTCTATCAAATGCCTTCTCCAGGTCCACAATTGCAAAAAAAAATATTTGTTTGTGGGAAACTTCTCTTACAGATGCTATACAACAGATACTGCAATAGTTGTCCCTTTCCTGGGGATGAATTCAAATTGCATTCCATCAATACTCATTTTCTCTCTTAACCTCCTCTTCAAAACCGTCACAAATACCTTCACTCTATGTTATAATAACAGTTTCCTTTCCCCTTGTATATTGGCATAAGAGTACTTAGCTCCTAGTCCTCAGTACCTTTCCATTATCCATCATTATGTCACAGATCTTTGTCATCTTCTTCACCCCCGGCCTAACCAGCTGTACAAATGATTTCACTCACCAACTGCCTTCTCACTTTTTATCTGCCCAGCTGCTCTCTCCATCTGCTTATAATTGTTATATTCCCTTGCTCATCTCTGGCTTAACAACTATAATTCAACTCTCATCCATCAAACAGTTCATTCCAAATATATCCTGCCTTCCCTTTGCCAACTGCTTTGTTATCCTGAACACAGATCTCTGCCCTTCCCCCACATTATGCTTATCTCCAAATTTGTATTTATCTCCCGCTGCTGCCCTAGAGCAACTGCTTTCTTTACAACATTCTTTGACATCTCATATTCTGCCAATGTATTTTCCAACAGACATGGGGTCAATTCAATTCCGGAATTGATGGATAATAGACCAATCCAGATGAAATGGGTTGCATCGGTTACCAACTGCGGTCTAGGGTTAGAAACAATTATGGTGCCCACTGTTAATAGGAGATGGCATCTTTTCTCTAATGGTAAATACTGGAAATCTTTCAGCAAAATATTTCATATTACACAGAGACTGAGATGAATGATTGTGTCTTTGCAAAGGATTTAACACAATATTTATCAGGATATAACCCAATGATTGAGCAGACCGATTTTTCCAGATGAATGACACAGCTAAGCCTTAGTTATTCATGTTGACTTGTAGAATTCGTTCTAGCATGGGTTTCAATGGATGATTTTTAAATTAAACTTTTAACTGAATGTAAATTGATTTTAAGTTTTGGAAATATCATTTTTACTTGTACTTGGGAACCAATCATATATGTATCACCTGTATATTATTAAATAATTTTTTTATTATATTAGGTTATTAGCACCCTTGACATTTACATGTAGTAAACATTGCACAGATGGCTGATTCAGAAAATAAAACAGTTCACTTTCAAAAAAGATATCATGCATAAATACCAATGTTACAGTAATAGGAATCACCCATTGAATTATAATATATGTGATCATTGATTTTATCCATTCACATCGTCATGTCAGAATGGCAACAGTTCTACAAAAAATAAGTCTGAACTAGACAGGCCAGACCATGACAGTCATGCAAATCACACTGAAAGTTACTTAGTTTAGTGGCATATATCTGTTGGATGAAGACTATGCAATTCCTATTAAATGCAAAATTATGATCTGGAGATCACACACCCTTAATGAACTATAAATAAAATGCAAATATAGCTGGTAAATAGCCTAAATACAACTTTTCAGTAAGACATTTATCGGCCACTACTCGCGTAAATTGCCATGCAACACAGTGATTCTTAGACTTCTAACTCAAGACTGTAGTGTGAAATTCAGCCGGACGGTGGTGCCAGGGGTAATTAAATTGGTCTATTCCAATTCCAGAATTGCTTATTTAAAAACAAATGGAATTGATAAATTTGATGTGGAATTGGAATTGACTAAATGGAATTGAGTAGAATTGCAATGGACAAAATGGAATTGAGTGGAATTGGAATTGACAAAATGGAATTGACCCCATGTCTGTTTTCCACCACAGTAGTATCCTTTGCATGGTACCATGTCTTGTATTTTAGTCTCTTCTCACTACGTCTCTTCCCAACTTCTTCATTCCACCATCATGTCTGCTGATAACTTAACTGACCCTTCACTAACTGCTCCTCCTCCTTCAACACCCGGGCACCCCTTGGAACTTCCTTTGTAGACTTTCATCTTTCAGCCACCATACCCTCCTTCTCAACTGGGATTTCTCCTGCAGGACTTTCATCATACCTTTTAATTTCATGGCAATCAGTATCAAATGGTGCTGTGACACTACTTCTTCTCTGAAAATTGCCCTCCCATTCCAGATATATTTTTGGGCCTGCTTACTTATCATCAGGTAATCAGCTGCAGTAGTCAATCCAAACACATGTAGTCAGGATGAATATATATGTTCAGGTACAATAGAACTTATACCAATAAAAACAAATATCCTTCTTTCAATGATTATCTGTACTATGCCAGAACCTCCCTTTGATATGTTATTGTTGAAACAAATCTGAATCAATTAAATATATAAAAAGACTATAATATCAGTTAACAGGATGAAGCATGTCATCAGGATCACTTGCCTTTTTAAACGCAATATATATTAAGAAGTTGGATCCAAGTGTTTCCAGCATTTCAACTTCATAACACCAGATTGCTTCACAACTTTAATTTAACTGGAATGTATTTACTTATCATGTGAAAACTGAGAAGAGTTTATAAGGTAACCTGAAAAAATATTACACATTAAATTTTTGATATTTACTGCAAAAGTTTCTTAGTTAAAATTAACTGTTAATCAATGTTTAAAGTGGAAGTTTGAGCCAGAATTCCTACAGTTCAGGTTAACTGATTTGGCTAAATTAAATTATTTGACAATGAAACATACTTCTAGATCCCTAGGACCAAATGATTAAATTGCACATAACTATCCTTGTTCACTTCACTGATATCAATAACTCACAACAGCTAAGTGCAAATATTCAAGTGTGTCAATGGATAAATGCAACAAGAAAACATAAAATGTTTGTGTACTATGTAGGCTAAATCAGCTAATCCTTCAGACATGGACCAGCTAGATCTTAGAAGTTTGGGGCTAACCATGCCACCATCTTGCTCATAGAGATGATTACTGAAGATGACATGAACCTTGAAAACCATGAAAGGTGCAAGTACATAATCTTGTAACTTAACTTGTGTCAAAATGTTTTTGCTGTATGTAATAAACAGAACTATAGTGTTTCAAGAATGCACACTTGGAAAAAAGCCTACGTCACTGGTTTTTCATTTATTGATATATCATATTCATTGAATAAAAACATATTTACACACACACATACACACACACACATGCGGATTATCTCTAGATCATGATTGATTTTGCATTGATAAAGGTCAACATAGTTGTAATTTCCAGATGCAGTGGACAGGAAAAGTTCAGAATATTTAAACCAGTAAACTGTTTTATAATACTTTGGCTGGTCTTTGAAATACATATACATCTTCTAAACCTATGTATAGTATTGAGATTCATTTGTAATATATTCCCTCATGATGCAACACTGTTAAAAGTTTCTCCTATAACCTACTTATACAGCAGGAGCAGCAACTGTTGAATATTTGATTAACACACTCTATTTAGCATGGCCTGCCATGTAACCAGGGCTAATCTTGGAAAGAGGTTGGGTACAGGGATTCAAACCTCTCTATTGGGCACCCTCAAATGTTTCAAACAACATACAGACCATCTGTTCTAATAGCCAGCTAAATGTTATTTCCCATTACTAACCAGCTCACTTTCATTAAATAGCCTAAAGTTTGCCTTAAAATATCAAAAACATTTAAGAATGAGCTAGCAAATTACTAAAGGTAGTCTCCTGAAACAAGTTATCGTTCTATTAAGACAAACTCGGTGCTTTCAAATATGCTTTAGACCTTACTGACTTCAAATAAAGCTGACCTTTTGAATTTGACATGCGCCTGTAGGTACTGGAATGTGATCAACATCTGGATGAGCATGTTACGTCTGAAGTTGGTGTCACTCAATTCCAGGTCCAGCAGCTGAAATGATAACCATAATTACAACCGATTAACGAGCTATATTAATTTTATGTTAATTAACAATATACATGTATTTAATTTTGAAACAGATGCGTCAGTGAATGCAAATAATGACAACAACAAAACAATTAATAAGCATATTACTGTAGCGCATCGCAGTTCAGAAGTAAAATGGCAGACTAAACACAGGAAGATCGACAGTTCAAATCCATGAAAATCCTATATTTGACAACCAGACAGCTAGATTATTTAGGTTGATCTATATGAAAGGGAAATGTTGAACTAAGTTTTTCATGTCAAAATATATATTTATGTGCTGTTACATGTTAATATGCTGACCAGGCAGAGAACGAACATAATGATCAGTTTACTTGTATATTGTTATACGACATAACTGTGCCAATGCTATGTTCCGTGAACAGTTGATACACATTTATTCCATTATAACCCATGATTGTTTGATCACCAATTTGCAGATTTGGTCCAATGTACAAAATATTAATACATTTATAAATTAATATTTGTGTCTGTGTGTGTATCATCCATCTTACTTGTCTGTCATTGAGCTAAGCGCTTTAGAATTTAACACAGTTCAGCTATAAATCAGTACATCATCATGGTTCCCACAGTCCAAAGTATGTGTGAGTAAACGCACACACACACACACACACACACACACACACACCAATTGAATTCTGGTTAAGTTAATATTTTACTAATAAAAAATATGGTTTTAGACAAAATTGCTAATTGAAAAAATATCTAGCATTAACACAAAATATTTAACTTTAATTATGAAAATATCAAGACTGGTTTCTCCTGGCAAACAAAGACATCAACCAATAACAAATTGCTTTGAAATGTTGTAGAGGAAGGTCAAGAAAATGTTGGAAATTAAGTATTTTCCAAAGAAAAAAGGGTAATCAAATATGTAACAGAAAATTCAAAACATTTCTGTTAATCAGTAAACATTACCTTCTCACTGGTGAGATACTTTGGAAAGTAAACATAATCCTCTCTTGATCTTTGTGAGTGGTCATTGTCTGTGACACCTCTTCCTTCTATCCTCATTGATGTATCTCGCTGGTTGCTGTGACTCTTTGTGTCATCTAACTTGAAGCTCTCAAAACAACCTAACACATCATTGCAGTACTGAAATAGGTAAGACAAGGTATTAACTGGTAATTTATGGTGTGTGTATGTATGTGTGTATATATATATGTGTGTGTGTGTGTTTTAGGGTACATAGTAAGAGGCAACAGGCACAGAGCATCAACATATCTAAACATCCTTCGAAACTTACCTCCATAAATCTAAATACAACTATACATACATTAATCTAAAAATAAAATGTTCCATACCTCCATATTCAAAGACTAGGAATCCTTCATTTTAAATGATTTCAGTAGACAAGTTGTTAAAGTATTACAAATTACACCTTAATCAGGAATAGAGATGCTGTCTTGCATCTTAAATAGTAGCACAGGATTTAATATCTTTAGTTTGTGGATTTTTACATTCCAGGTCTGTGTATGAGTCACTTCAGTAGTATATTGGGATTAGTACCGTCTTTCCCAAGACTAGTTATATACAGAGTATAACATGACAATCAAGGCCATTTTTATTCTACTATAAATCCATTGTTAACCAAATCATTTGTGGACTAGATATTAAGTCTAACAGAATTTTAAAATGCTGTCATTTAATAATGAGTTTTACAAAAATTACCACTTATTACAGGTACTTCCAGAAAGAAAGAAATGTAACCTTATGGCAATGGTCTAGTAAACAAGTTAATCTCTCTAGATGCTGGTAATACATGTAAAGGTTTACAAATTTTTTAAGTATTCCTTTGCAGAACAATATAGTAATTATCAAATGGCTGTAAATATAATGCTTATGGTAGTTAAATGGAAGTCTACCATGCTTTACTCAGCTACATTACAGCCACATTACTCTCAGGTAATATAAGCACATAGCCAATTATTTTAAAATTTTGCTAAATGACAATTTAAAAAACAAGGAGAAATTTTGCAATTCAGTTTAAAAGTAACTTTTAAAATTCAATCAGTCCTTGATGAATTAATTCCCTGTGCCAGTGCATCTTTAGCCACTGCTCGCGTGCTCCTCTCTCTCTCTCTCTCTCACACACACACACACACACAAACAATGTTCCAGTCAAACAATCTGCATATATGATTTTGTGTCTATTTCCAAAAAAATGCATAGCCCTATTTGTTTTACATTTAAAAATTCTGAGTTAAAATAAGACAAACTTACTGATGTGAAACATTTCCAAGCTGATTTGTCGTAACACTGGCCCGGCTTCCTGAAGTAGTCCTGTAGTGACCATATCTTACGATACAGGTTGTAGTCAATGGGTATACTACTGGAATTAGTAAAAACACCTGTCAGCATTGCTCATTATAACTTAAAGGGATGTGTATTAAATTAACCATTAGCACACAACATGTAATAAAGATAATAAATAATAACGACCATAATTATAACCTTTTTCGGAGCACCGAATATCAAATAAAACATTTCAACTTCGCTGTTTGATGACAACAATAATAATAATAATAATAATAATAGTTGCAAAAAGCTAGAAATGTTCCTGGACACATCCTCTGTCCATACATAGAGAGGGAGGGAGGGTAATAATGACACTTCTCTCTTAAATTTCTAAGTTGGATGACAAGAGTTTGATTTTGTAGCTAAAATTCTAAACCAATCAGTGACGGTACAGGGTGTGAGAGAGCCACACTCGGCTATCATCAGTTGCCAGCATCTAAAGCCATGGAAATAAATCAGACCACATTTTACATAGCACTGCACGTCGATGGCCTTTTAACTGACTTCAGTAAGGCAGTAGCTAGAATTGGTTTCAATGAATGGTCACAGAAAAGATCCAAATTTAGGTCAGTTGTTTAACTAGAAAATAATATGAAACAAAGTTACTAAAATGATCCTCCCCCATTCCATGGATGGAAGTATGGGAACTATCTCCTCAAAGTTGTTTTTAAACACTGAGTGCCTTAGAGGGCATTCTCAGTTGTTACTTATTTGAACTGAATACTGGTCCTCTCATACAGAATGGATACGCTATCTGGGGAACTCCATTTATGAGTCACACTCCACAGGGTTTGATACTAGCATTGACTTTTACGTGCAAAATTATTGGTAGTTGTTGCAGTGAACCATCCAATAAAAACATTCTTTTTACCAATAGCCAAATTACCGAAGGCATAAACTGAAAGCCCTCAACTTCATGTGTGTCATATTTGTTGTTGTTAATGTTTTGTACAGCAATTGTTTGCACCATGGTGCATTTGTTATTCAAATATTTGATGTTAACCCTCTCATTTAAAGATAATTTTAGATAGAATTTCCCACCCAAATCTGTCAAATTTAAACCTGATTACATACATATTTGTGTTGTCACAATACATCATCCATTAATTATAATATGTAATATTTGTTACTCGGACAACTATTGGTTAAATGAATATTCATTAACCATATTAGTGGGTATGACAAGAAACAATAATAATTACGTCATTTTGTGAAAACAAAATATTTATATTGAAACTTTAATTTCTGAGATTATTATATTTTTCTGATGTTTGATTTCATATTGTCTGTTGTCAGATATTAGAATTTATTGTTTTAACATCTGACTTGCAGTGTGACAACCAATGCATTGCAGCTTTGGCTATCTTGATTGATGAAATAAGATGACTTTTCCAAACAAATAATCTTATCTATTAGCAAAAAAATATCCAAGATGTTATATAATGGATGTTCCATGAAACTGGTATAAATATTTGTATAAAAACTATGAATTTACAAATGAATGCAGTTGTTCTATCCCTGTTCACTGTGTACTTGGCAATGCTGACCCACAAAATATAGTTGATCTCAGGATTGCACGTTACGTGTGCATCACAGAAATTGCCTATTAACAAATCGTGCAAACCATACCTCAGGCTAACGTTAATGACACCTAGATGCTGTCAAGAGATAATAAACAACGAAGGTAGTAAAATAATGACTTACCTAGGCTGATCATCAGTTTCACCTTCTTCTACTTCCATACTGTCATCTTTATCTTCAATACTCTGAAAAGATATCATACAATAGGCAAATAAAATTTCTGAAATTAGATCTCATAATCATCCATTATTGTAACTCATCAAATATTATAATCCCTGACTTATATCACTGGAATTATTTCCACAACATTAAATGCAATTGTAATGTACTGATTCAGCACACAGCACTCAATTTTGCTAACATTATCCCACACATTAAACTTCCTCAAACTATGAAGTTTATATCCAACAGGGATAACCCGAGGGCTATTTCTGACACTATTTACACTTGTCTTTAACAAAGACAAGATACCAGATGGTCGTTCAGTGTACATTCAATATCAGTCATGATCATCCATACAAAAGAAAACAATTTGCTAATTCTATTATCTGTACAATTTTTGTCATCTGTTATCATAGTAAAATGAACACTTTAATAAAACGGTTTCTCGTGGCTTCCTTTTTCCATCAACAGTAGGATTATCCTCAGTAGGATATTATAATTAGAATAATTAAAGGGGTAATATGAAGCCACTTATGAGCAGATCTCACATTTCTTATAGAACTGCTGACCTTTCAGCACATATCATTCATTTACAGATATAAGGTCCATATACTACACTCATATTGCTAGAACTCACTTCACTCATTTAATATTTGAGATCTTTATTTGGAGAATTTAACCACAACAAACCAGGCATGGGGTGAATACTTCACAATGTATTCAAATATGAATACGAATACTTTCCAATCTCATGAATACTTTTTTGATAGTATTCATGAATATATAGACCACCAATATTTTAGGCTCAGTTTTATTTGCCAATGACATATTTCTATTCATATTTATACAGATAAAATATGTCACAAACACAGACAAAGTCACTGCCCTATCAACTGTAATACTAGATTATCACCCGTGAAAGGCTTAGATAAATGAAAACAAATCAAAGCAGAAAAAAGAGAGCCAGGAGGTGAACTACTTTATGATGCATCATGAAAAATAAAGACAGCTTTGTTGCAAAATGAATATTAAATTATTCAAAGACATGATTAGAGAATGATGCCATTATGGTGGAATAACTGGTTAGTTATATATCTAAATCCTGACAATTTCAGATAACCATAACCTAGATCAAATTTACTAACCTGTCTGCGTATACGTTCATAATCCTCAGGCTTGGTGTTAAATAAAGTAATATTATCTAAGTTGAACTGGCTCATTAAATTTAAACCTGTGAGAAAATAAGCAAAAGAATAGAAATCAATTTAAACATAAGATTAAGCAAAAACATTTCAGTCATTATGTCATATTACATTAAATTACTTACTTCCATCTATGCATAAAATACAATAAAGTGTGCAAATGGTCATGCATGAAGATTAAAATGAATAACTGAAATTCAAATGCATTTATTATTCATGTTACATGGCGACTGGCATGCCTACATTTAAGTTTAGAACTACTCTAACCTGATTTTTCGGAGAGTGGGAACAAACTAGCGAGAAACAGCTGAATTCTTCCACAGAACACTGTGTTCTTGGACCTTGACAGCCGTCTCAGTAGATCTGAAAAATTACAATATCTCACATCATCAGCGATGGTAAATAAGCTGCTCCTAACAGCCTAATTGTACCTTCTTGGCTAATGAATAACTACCAGTTGTTCAGTAGTACTACCATAAAATACAATAAAAGCCAATTACTCAAAGGGCACCACTTTATTTCCCTAAACCCCTCAATTTATTCTGTTTGAGGACAGTAACAACTCTCCATGGAGAATTCTGTATCTGATCCAAAAAGGATGGAGTGGACTGAGTAGATATTTATAACACTGACAAACTAAGCTCTTTTGAAAGGACCTCCAGATCCATGATTAATCATTTCTATTCATGTTTCGTGATTATAATATTGGAATATGTTTATCTGTCATAGAATGTTTTTTTATTTGTAATAAAAGTGTCACATTAAACATCTCAAAAGACATTAAAAAAAAGTATTTGAACTGAAATACTCTGACATCCGAGTCTTTTAATTTACAGTAAACTGAATCAATTTTGCAATGGTTGCAAAATGACTCTTATTAGTATGATTGAAACATGAGGAAAACTGTTTCTACATACCATTACACATCCTGAGCAGGTAGTTCTTGCCAGCATTGTAATATGTCTCCTGAAGAAAACAACAACAAAATTTATATTGGGGCTTCTTTTCCTGTGAAGTAACCATAACTAATTGTTACACTAAAATCACTTAAAACCTTTGCACACATGTATAAGATAATTAAACCTTTAGAAAAGCACACACAAGTTTTACACTACATTGGTCCACTTAGACAGAAGGATTAGACAATTTTCACAACTTAAAACACATTTTTAGATCCGGATCTCTAAACAGTGTTATCGAGCTTACTTACAGATTGCCACATGGCCACTCGGCCTTCTAAATAGGTAAACATCTCTTCACATTTCTCTAGAGTGATACAGTCAAATATATCTTGAAGCAAGATGAACAAAATTGATGGTGACGTTAATTCTGAAAAATAGAAGTTATTACATGTTGCTAATTGGTTGATGGTGGATGTAGTTAAAACAAACTGACAATAACAATACATCTTTCTTTAAAAGTGCAAATTCATGGGAAATATAACCAGCCAGCCAAAGCACATGGTAAAGTGAAAATGTGAAGTGCCACTTATGGGCTAATACAAGAAACCCTACAACACAAATGTTAGGAATTTAGCTCACATTCTAAAACACAGAGGCATTTTAATAATAATTTTTGAAATAATAGACCATAGACAAAAATAAATATGATAATTTACATCAGTAACAATAAGCACAGATGGTAGGTTACCTGATGAAACTGCTGATGCAGCTAAGTTAAGAACTTTGAAGAAGTCCTCTGCGTTACCTCTGTCTTTCTGAAAACCACAATTAATCTATTTATTACTGTGATGTAGAAAATCAAATATATGCATATTAGATTACAGCAACAAAAACGGTAGATTACATATGAATGCAGGAAATATACATACAACAATATAGAATTAACGTGGACATGCTTTAATAGAAATGACTTTAAATCAATGCTATATCAAAGAAATGACTATTCTCACAATGATGTGCTTCACAACATCCCTGAATGCCTGGTCAAGGGCTGCCTTTTTCTCACCAGAACTGTAAAAACATATGTCAGTAAAAGTAAACTGTATTTTCCCCACATTATTTTATTTAAAATTATTAATAACAGAGGAAGTGGTAGAAGGATGTTAACTATTATTTGAAATATAACTTATTATTAGGTAGCTAACATATTATCACAGTTGTATAATAATAAAATGTGTTTAGTTGTATGGCAATAAGATTATTAACACAAATATAAATGTATATCTGTGTGTGAACACACGATTTCTAAGTGTTAAAAGTAATTACCTTGCTGCTTGATCAGTAAAGCATTCTTCTAGTTTATGTACAGAAAGCTCATCCTTATCTTTGTCTGATATAGACTTGATGCACTCTATTATGACACCCTAAATAAATAAATGACATCATTTAGAGGACCCAGGTAATTCTTATTCTTTTCTTTTTAACTTGTGTGCAACTATGCAATCTGGCTATATAAACAGGAGCATTGGTATGATCATTATATGACATATCTGAGTATTCATTGTTTTTAAACATTGTATTCAGATACACAAACAAGTTTGTGCAGTATAGACTAATCTGATATTTAGTTAGTTACAGACAAAGAAATGTAATTAAAGGTGACGGTAAAAGAAATTTCACATTTCAAAGTAAATATAACGTAACAAACAATTATTTTATTCCCTATCAGATGAACTATCACACTCAAAACAATTCTAACCACCAGATATCATATTTGCATTAGAATAATCCCAAAATCTTAACGAGCCATTACTAGTGTGTACTACACTGGCTAGGGGTTATTGTGTGACGTCATCTTTGCCAAACATCACATAGTGCCACAACTTGTTTACAAGCGTTCTGACCAGAAGAAAGCTTTTTACTCTTAGAAAAACATTTCAGAAAATGTATGGTATGCCAGAATTAATTCCTGGCTAGAACTCTGATGTTTCTTACTAGTAGATGGCATTTGGAAATCTTAACTGATTGGTAAGTGTTACGTTAATAAATAAACAAACAAATATTGGATATGTAATTATCATAATGGACCATTTCCTTCATAATTAATCTATGATTTGAAATAATGAGATTTGGTCGTGTTCTAATTTTTTTCCAGAATGTACTGACATCAAAACAAGCCAAATTGTATTTAATTATTTATTTAAATCACAATGGTCCTTTTCATTCCAGAGATTCCCAAAGGACTGGCCAATCAGAGGCTGACTAGTGATTGACCCCAGTGACAAGAATCCAATTGAACTATTTTCAGCTAGGTCAGAAAACACCGGCTCTGGATAAAACCAGTCTTTTTCCAGTTATGAAAGTAGATAAGGTTATTAAAAATATATTATAATACGTGAGAAATTAATTAAATTTTGATTTTAGTGTAAGTTTGATACTACGAAGTAGCCATCTGTATATCAAATGTTTTTTCGTCTGAAAGATCAATATAAACTGTCCTATTTGTTAGGCCATAGTTAGAAATAAGTTGTGAGTTCAATATTTTATATTATAAGCCTGAATATACTTTCTACATTGCCCCATAAATTTGGAGTGAAGGGACCATGAACAAATGATTATTTCAGTGAACAGTAAAACCTGTTTAGGATTTCGCTCTGAAAAGGGAGTCATTATTTTCTAATAATGCAGTTCACTTTTGGTTATGTTTGCAGTCACAACTAATTAATGTGCTTTTAAACTGTCAAAAACAGATCATAGTATTTGATTTGATCAAATAGCATTCCAGTATGGCAACCAAAGTCGATTTTAACAGAGTAAAATACTACAAATCACGCCTCCCTTTGACGGTTATTACGAAAGGACTCAAAAAAGGTAGCCAGCTCCTGATTGCTCAGCCGATTTACAGAGGATTGCCGACCATTGAGATCTATTTCATGCAATATATATACCTGTTTGCATCAGGATTTGGGCCGATGTACTCCTGTACTTATACTCATTGTACTCGAGTATACATTTTGAAGTACTCATGACAGGAAGTACTCTGTACTTGAGTACATTCATAAAGTACTCATATTTTGACCAAGAACAGAATATTATTTTCAAATTGTATCATTTGTCTTTATAGACATCTCCCCCCCAAAATGAATGTATAATTAAGTTCATAAAAATTGGTCAGTTATTATTTTAAACCAGAATCCCTGTGGATTAAGTCACTTTGATTTTAAACATAAAGCATGAATGTTATGCCATGTATTAGCATTAATGTGAACTCCACTAAAATCCACTACTGTGATTATGCACACGTTTGTGACATGATTATTATGCAATTTCTGGTTACCTGAAAGCTATACCAATTGCCACATTAATACATCATTTCACTTTGTCTGTGCTATATGTCTGATGACTACAACAATTGTGTCCAGTAAGCAATATAGACACTGTGGCTTACCATGGGGTAAATGACATTCCTTGAAGGAATACACGTCATTTCGGGACAAGAATGAATCAGGACAACACCAAATCGGGACTACTATTATGTTTACCAAATAAGACAATGTTGATATATGAGCAAATGTGTAAGTTATGTAACCGTCTATATTACAAAATATTTCATGAGTTTTAATGCCATACTAAGGGTTGTTACAACATAATACAGTATATTAAGAGTTTTGTCTTTATAATGCGTTGTAAGAGTGATGCGACCTTCTACTTTGATGTAGGACTGTAGGCCAGGGTTAGGCTTCACCATCTTCTATATATGCAGTTCATGGTTCTGTACACATAATACGGCATCAATGATTGCACTGCACCAGTGTCAATCTGCATGTTCATGCGCTTATTGCTCACTACAAGGTCTTCCTACCAATTGCTGTCACCTGCATTATCAATGTCATCTTTATTTGTGACAATGTTTATGAGATGAGTATAGTTGTTGTCTTCTTCTTCAACTTGGTGGGTGCCACTGGAGAGACACATAGCCCAAAAATGTTCTAACAAATATAGCAATTGGCTTCAGAAGCCGGAAATGTTCTATAATTGTCATTATAGCCACATTTAGAACACTTCTGGGGTTTTCTGTACCTATACTGTTCACCTTTACTTGCCTGCCCACAGGACCTGCAACGTCCCCGTCCCCTGGGGACAGTCACAGCATGCATTTTGGGATCTTCACCAATTACATGTAGACTTTCTTGTGAACTTTCATGAATTTGTCCTAAGTTAATCGCCTTCTCGAGTGTTAGTGCATCTCCCTTGTCAAGGCATTTCTCTCTGATATCTAGACTCAGTGAACAAAGCAATATCGCATCTTGCAATTTCTCATCATTATAACCACAGTCTTTGACTAATAGATCAGTTACATAGGTATTGAACCATTCCCCGGTTTCTTGCTTCCTTTTGTTGAAGGCAACTGTGGAGCACATCTCGTTCTTCTTTGGGGTGACATATGAACCATATTTATCATACACACCTTCAAGAGTGTCACTCTCTGCTGGGTTTTCACACACAGCTGGTTTGAACGTAAATGTGCTGTAAATTTCTCTAACCTTTATCTCCAATGTACATTATGAGATAGTTCACCTTTCTGTTTTTCACTTTTCTGAGCCAGTGGTCCGGGTAATGTGAATTGGCAATGCTGTTTAAAATGCTTCCATTCCTTGTCTAAGTTTGGCACACTCCAGTTCATTGATAGCTTGTTGTGTGTGTGCCATTTAAAAAAAATTTTACACCTCCCCAAGATGAAGATTGATTTTCTGGAGTGTCAGCATGAAGTGTAAACTCACAAGGTTTGCTGGCCACTGTGCCTGGTCATGTGACAGCATTGAAGGTGGGAAATCTTCAATTAGCTTGTTTACAACAAAATTTTCACTGTGTCAAATGATTAGCAGAAATTTTATTTATCACCTGACCAGTAGTTTGTTCCATCAAACAAGCATTTTAAATTGATTTTCTGGCCACTTCTGACACCATGTAACATCTGACAAAAACAACAACGATGTCCTGGTGATACTAAGTAACGACACAAACATATGTGGTTTATTCCTTAAGACACTGTGTACCGAATACCTATTAAATAGGGACAAAAACCCTATCAAATATTTTTTAATATGTAATGCTTAGAACAATAACCAAATATTCCACAATAATAATCACGAAATAATTTCCTGATATCATAGATATAGGGAAATAATCCAAATCACTGGAGGGCAGGGCCATTACGGCTGCACCGGAAACAAGATTCAAAGGCGGGAAGGAGCAAACTGAAATGCTCTGACGTTACATCGGTGATCTCTATACTGACTTGGATATAGCCATTTTTAATCATCTTCCTCTTGTCAGGTTCCTTCTGGCTCAAACTGATATGGTTGTATGTCATTTATGATGTAATTTTAACAACACAGTTGCATTATGTTCTGTGATAATTCTTTGCTCACACTTGTTAACATGTTTTTGTATGGACTCTACAGACTTCGGGTCAACCAGATGCGTTGAAGTTACGGCAGCATTCAGGAACTTCCGGTCTGTTTAGCTTCAAAATGGCAGTGCCCACAGGCCATTAAAAGTCGATTAATCAGCATTTTGAATTGGATTATTTAATATGTCCGTGATCATTTACACATTTCAACATTATTTATGATATTTGTGAGTATAGCTGTATTAGTCCTCAAAACATTTTCTGAGGGTGGATATCCCTTTAAGACACATGCTATATACATATATAAATGCATACAAACACATTCAAAAATAATAAATTCATATTTTACAAAATGGTGCATGATCATATTTATAATGATCTCATCATCCCAATGCTGTGTTAAATCAAGAGGTTGTGAAACAGGCTTACAACTACAAGGCTTGTGGTGCAGTTGCAAAATGGGAAGGTCCCGTTTTCAAAGGGGCAGCATTCTAAAATGGGTCGGTACACATGAAATCACACCTATCTTCTCAGTGGTTAGTGGGGTATGACATTGAATTGTTTATACAGTGGAGTGAAGAATATCATATCAGTTTTCATTGTTAGGTTACTGTATCCCTTGGGAGTTTCTTCCTAATGTTTCCCCTTTTTTCCTGGAAGAAAGGTTTTCTTCCCGGTAAAAACCCTTTCTTCCAGGAAAAAACCTAACCCTGTCTTGAAGTCCATCTGGAATTGCACTGCAAAAGATATACTGTATTATTGTGGATCATCTGACCATGTTGTACTGGGATCCTAGATAGTGACTGAAATCTGGTACTCATACAAAAAACGTAATTAATTTCCCATGTAGGCCTACTTGCCTCAAAGTCCAACCCTGGTTAGCATTAATATTTTGCTGCAGTTATTTATTTTTTGAAAATTGGGTCTATTTTGATGTTTATACCCACTGATGCTGATAAGGCATATGAATTATCATAATGGATTATATATATAAAATACACAATTAGCTTTTGAATTTATTACATTTAATTATGTTTTTGTCAATTTCTTACTTTAGTCTTTAGAGTTAAGACCATTGACCTAAAAGAAAATTAAACTAAACACGGCCGCCAATTTGATGGCAAACAGGTGCCAACTTCCGGTCGAGGAAAAGGGAATTCGGACTGCAAAATCAAGTTTATAAACGTGGTGAATTATTATTCTATCAATGGTTGCATAAGCAGTAGGCATGGAAGTAATACAAACGGGATATATTTTCATCGGTAAGTATAAAGAACACATTTAAAATAGCTGTTAAAGCAGGACTTTTTGGCGGGAAATTAAGCTGAACTATTATCATATTTAGCCTGTTCAACAACCCCCGGCCTATCACTGACGTTTGATGCCAACTAAACTAGATCTACGGACTTACATAAAATGACATTTACATATTTCATGGCATATAATAGGACAGGAATAATACAGATTGTCTGAACACACAAAATTATAATGCACGCATCACAATAAATGTCCGTATTCATTAGTTCAAAACCCGAAATGCATCCGCTTCAAAGTTGCTTTTTGCCTCTACCAGAAGTCTGCGTTTTCTTTTAATTTTTAGGTCAATGCCAATGCCCAATGGTTAAGTCTTAAGTTAAGACGTTTACTTCAGCAGTAAAAGTACTAAAACATGCAATATTATGTTTTAGTTGCTCATTTAAACGATTATAAAGTTCAGTTTAATATATGATATATAACTCCATTTGTTATTGTTCTATTTCTTTAAAAAATGATATCCGCATTGATAGAGGTTCTATTTCAGCATTTGTCAAAACCAGTTTTCGGTGAGCGATAATGGAACATCTGATGGAATCATGGAAATACATTAATTACGTTTATCCCATCAAGAAAGTGCATCATTGAAATTGGCTATATTATGAAAAATTATATTCTACCAATCCATCACTAATTACAAATAAGCAAATACTAACAAAGAAGCTTTCGCGTGCTGCTTGAAACTCTACCTCCATTTTCGCCGGTGTAAGCTCTATCAACATAAGAACTTCTATTCACTGAATCGAAATGAAAAACATAAATAACGCCGATCGACAGATGTCAGAAGCACCTTATATACTTTGACGAGTTAATTTTATTTTAAACCGGTCTATCCACATGTCAAAAGAGTGGTAGTATTAATAAGTGCGAGTCAATCTAATGTTTATACTGATATTTTGTGTTGTCCGTAATATTAATCTTGTTAGTAAATAGTACAAGCATAAGCAGTCAGAAGTTGGAGTAAGTTTGCTGATGCGATTAGTTTATCAGTCAATAAACTTATACAGTTGGATAGAGGTGCGTCGAACCAATCATTCTATTTAACCACTTATAGTATTAATTAATTTATTCTGGACAATAACTAAACGTGGCATTTAAATGTGGCAACTAATCAAGTTCGGCCCACTACCGAATCGCGCCAGTGAACAGACGCTAACCCGTACTACTTTTATCATCTATGTGATTACAGTGACATCATGATATGTCTGTTTCATGACCTTATATAATGAGTAGCCCAAGCCACTGTCCACCATTACCACTACTATTAGTATTAAGTATAATTTATGTCTGTAGATCTTTAAATCCCCTTTTTAGGGTGGGAATAAGTTGGCACTGAACATGCAGTGATAAACCCTGATGGATAGAACAAGATCATAGTTTTAGCCATCTTGTCTAGTGCATCCAGGTCATGGGTATATTTGGTATGAAAATACTTAGTGATTTCTGGAATCAAATACATATATAGGTATTAATTTTAGGATCATTGTTTCTCCCCAATGATAGGTATAGTTCATGCTAGACTGTGAAAATACTTTATGATGGTGACACATTTATGCCGGAGGCAGTGTGTAGTTGCCTTTTTGCCTATTCATTTGAATGGCTGTATGATAACTCTCTGATGATTATGATGATTGATGTTTTACGTCCCCCTTTGTGCACATGGTAGGCTAAATGGGCCGAATGATCACCAAAGGTAATGAAGAAAAGTCAAAGATGAAATACCATTCAGATATGCCCATGTCAAGATGAATTCAGGTGGTAGTGATCTGTGATCCAATGCAAGGCGCCCTTGATAGCTCTCTGACTACATACCTTACTACTGTTGATTCATCACTATAGCTGCTAAAATAATGATTGCAATTAATGTGATGAATGACTGTAACATAATATCTACTGGCACCTAGCTCTTACTACAGAGAGAGAGCCAGCCCATTTATCCTACCATGTGCACAAAAGTGGCTGTAAAACATCAATCAAACAATCTTACTAGAGAAATATGATCAATAGATCTATAAATGATAACCAAGTGTTTGACATAAACCTATGACCTATTTCTGTATTCCTGTGAAGTAATGTGCAAGTGAATGATGTAAGGAAGTTAGGTTGTTAGTGATGCTTTCAATTATGTCGTTCACCTGAGTGAGATGTACTTCTGATTTCTGCTTGTGATAATTAGAGTTCATAACCTGTAGAGCCCTGTAATCAGCAACATACAGGATGGGATCTCATTTATTTGCATTTACAGGATTGCCAATAGACCAATTCAATTACCCCTGCCACCACCATGCGATTGAATTTCACACTACGGTCTCGGGTTAGAAGTCTAAGAATCACTGTGTTGCATGGCGATTTAAGTGTGTAGTGACCGATTGCTGAAAAGCTGTATTTAGGCTATTTACCAGATATATTTGAATTTTATTTATAGTCCATTAAGGGTATGTGATCTCCAGATCATAATTTTGTATTTAATAGGAATGGCAAAGTCTTCATCCAACAGATATATGTCATTAAACTAAGTAACGTTCAGCGTGATTTGCATGGCTCTTATGGTACAGCCTGTCTAGTTCAAACTTATTTTTTGTAGAATCTTTGCCATTCTGACATAACGATGTGAATGGATAGAATCAATGATCACAGATTATAATTCAATGGGTGATTCCTATTACCAGTACTGTAACATTGGTATTTATGCATGATATCTTTTTTGAAAGTGAACTGTTTTATTTTCTGAATCAGCCATTTGTGCAATGTTTACTACATGTAATTGTAAGTGTCAAGAGTGTTAATACTCTAATGTAATAAAAAAATTATTTAATAATATACAGGTGATACATATATGATTGGTTCCCAGGTACAAGTAAAAATAATATTTCCAAAACTTTCCATTAAGTTATAATAAGTATTTAAAAAATCTTCATTAAAATCATTTTATAAAAAATCCCCATCAAGTCAACATGAATAACGAAGGCTTAGCTGTGTCATTCATCTGGAAAAATTGGTCCACCCAATCATTGGGTTATATCCTGATAAGTATTATGTTAAATCATTTGGAAAGACACAACCATTCTCTGTGTAATATGAAATAATTTGCTGAAAGATTTCCAGTATTTAATGTTAGTGAAAAGTTGCCATCCCCTATTAACAGTGGGTGCCATAGCTGTTTCTAACCTGATACTGCAGTTGATAACCGATGCAACGCATTTCACCTGGATTGGTCTATTATCAAATTTTAGCATGACAAAAATTAATTAAGATTTTTATATTGTATTTTAGATGAAGGTAGATGAATCCCAAACTTGGGTATTGTTGCACTGGTATCTATTGATCTATCTATTGAATTATTGATCTAGCAGCTGAAACTCCAGGAGTATTTTAATTTCCTGAGAGGAACATTTTACTTTAAAATAGTATTGCCAATTAAAGTGATCATCTACCAATGATGTTGTAAGTCAAGAAATTTGGATTTGAATTCATCTATAAACTGAAAATTAAATTTTTGATTCATGTTACACCTAATACACCATGGGAACTCACTTATACACAAAATCGTTTAGGTATAGTTACAATTAGGTAGAAATAAGTATATTTAATTAATTTGTATATATGTAACTGTCACACAATTGGTTTTTAGTAAATATATGTGGAATAAGTGGTCCATTGTTTTTTGCATATAGTATATTTCCATGGTCTGCTGCACTTTCCTTTGTTGGAGCTCCTACCATCCATTGAACATAATGTTAAGTACTGGATTCCATGCCTATTATGTGATTACAGTGTGTATAACACAAACAAGAATGTGATTCTTCAGCAATATTTACTCAGTTATATGTATAGTGCCAATATAAACATGCTACAGTGTTTACATGTGGCTTTGTAAGAACAAGACATACTTTCTAGTTTGTTCTTGAAATGAAAATGTACAAAAGACTTTGATGCCATTGTACAACTACAAAGTTAATTTGTTTTAATATTTCTGAGATCAATATTCACCATAGAGCAATGGTGCAAGTAATGCATTTGCCATGAATGCACAGGTATTTATAGAGATAACTGAGATTATTGCAAACTTAGACTAGTGCATACAATATCAATGGAATTGTTTGAATATATATTTAGTAATAAAATGCATCGTGCGTGACATGACTATAGGCAGGTAATGTCTAAATAATAAATAGGATAATTAGAATATAGTCAACCCCCCAACTCTGACCCCCTCTCTAACCCTCTCTAATAGACCACTCTTCTACAGTCTTAAAGTATTGCTATCCTTTACATTATATTTTTCTTCTATAACATGGCCAACTCCATACTTTGACCTTTGATCTCTGTCTAATGCACACATTTGTCACCCAAGATGTAGCCTGGTTTATGTTCACTATCACATGTATTAATTAATTGGCTTGCATGATTGTCATCCGGCTGGTGACCGATCAGGATCATTTGTAGCTGGAGTTAAGACGATGGTGTCAGAAAGAAACCATGCACGATTGCTGGCTGTGTGACCAGCTTGGGCTTAACTGTGTGAAAACAATGCGAGTTAATCTGAAATGCCTGTTTATCTGACTTAAAATAGCGATAACATCTGAAGCTGTGTTTTAACACATTTTTATTTCATGTTCATAGAACAAATACACTGACAAATCATCATGTATATAAATATGACAGCTAGCAGCCCATCAATGGGTAATAGATGACGGCCAGGGATCTCTACCCCAAATTTCATCAACAACAATGGGCAAATCAATTCTATTGTTATCTTGCTTTACATATCAAACCATATCTGGCATGATAAAACATGGTAAATAATCAAACACCTTGTGTAATCATGAAAGTAATTGTTGATTATGATTACATTTACAATGTAATTGATTATGATTACATCGCATCTGGAAATGGTGATTACGATTACTTGATATCATGTAATCGCTTACTGATTACAATTACTCCAACCCTTCCTATTATGTGTGTACACTGGGTAGAAGTTATAGAAACTCAATATTTCTGTTAGGTTCTCTGTTTTAGTCTAAATATTTGTGGATAACACATTGCCGGTGTTTATCATTTTGTGAAGACTGGTTGTAATTCGTATTTAAAATATCAACCTCTGTGTGTGTATGTGCACGTGCGTGTGTGTGTGTATGTAGCAGATGATGTCATCAATTTGGGTGCTATAGTGACTATAAAAATGCATGTGCAGCTCAATGACTTTTGGAGTTGGATTATTGTTAGGTGGAAAAGAAGGTTTCATTGTTTTATTATTATAGGGGTATCATATGTTCTGTCCTGTGCAAACTGGTAAATGAAATCTGACTATTAGCTTTAGCTGAACAGTCAATGAACCTTTTAACATAAGAGAATTGTTTGCAGAAACAGTGATAATTAATGTCACGACCAATCAACAATAGGATTACGCCTAGCATAAATCTGTAAGTCTGAGACAGGAGTTACATTTCAGTCTGTTGGAGGGCCAATTGTTGTAAGCATTCCACGCAGATACAGTGAAGATTGGTTTTATAAAGTGGGAGCCAATAAATGTGTAGTAAATGTGTAGTTTGTTTATCATCATAAACTGACTGTGTTCAAGATATCACATTAATCAGTTAGGATCATTATAGTGGCTATAATTGCCATAGCATGGATCAATCTTCATTAATAGTTAGGAGAAACTGTGTTTGTTGTTTTGGAATGAACTGTTGGGAGTGAATGTGTTTGAATGGGTATCTTCTTTGTGTGATAGTGATTTGATTTTCAACTAAAATATATGTAATAATTGTGTATTTAAACTTGTATTATTTTTTATCTTGATTATTGCTATGTATCCATGTGCAAGTTAGGTTGTATATATGGGCTCGTACAGACCCATGTAACGCATAGTTCAAAATTAATAATTCAGGGTACTTTCAAGAGGACATTATGTAGCATATAAATTGTGCAAGAAGCCAATTTTTACCCACCCATGTTTAGTAATAACTAAGATTATATGCCACTGAACTAATACAAACCATATTTATTTGTTTATCATAATAAGAAGTATTTACTTTCAGATTACCCCCACTTGAGATATGCATGATGCTCGAAATTTGATGCAAATAACTGGAAGATCACCAACCAAGAGGGACATTACTAGATTAGACATGACTAATTCTACTCATTCCAGTACTGGCTCAACTGCTATTGACATATCTTCTGACATCAATCAAAATAAAACTAAATCAAAAAACTACAATGATGTAGTACTATGGGGTATATCTCTAAGTCACCTACATCCAACTAGCCAATTTCTGGTGCTGTGTAGTGGAGTGTTTTTCTTCTACCTCATGTATGGATATTTTCAGGTATTTGCTATTTTTGCTTAAAACAACAGGCTCATGTTGCTTTTTAAAAATTTATAAGCAATCACCAGGACATAATCATTCAGCTATCATCAAGACTAAACTAAGCAAATACTGTTTACGTTTTAAAAGTTTTGTATTGTTAATTGGAAATAAATATATCATACAAAACTTTACTGATTAACTTTTTTCAGGAATTAATATTCAGACTGGAAGGATTCAAACCTTATGGTTGGTATTTGACTCTGGTTCAGTTTGCATATTACACTACATTTGGTTTACTAGAGCGACAAGTAAAGACTGAGGATACTCGCAAGTGAGTATGAACATGTAGATTTGTATTTGTGTCCATGGAAAATACGTACAAGGTGAATGAAGATATATTACAGAAGCAAATTGTATGAAAGTGGCAGCATCTATATGATCTATTTAGTGATAGCGCAGTTAGAGCGTGGGTTTGACCCTCCGGAGCTCCAATGCTGTCATGTGGGGACTGGTTCACTCATCCATAAAAATGAGAACCTGACAGGAATTGGTTTGAATAATGCTTTGCACCTATAATGTCAGCATGCACTGTATGGTCCCATGGGAGTTGAGTTGTGTGTTGGATTGGAACAGGTCTGAGTCATGGATAATAACTAATACTGTAAAACACCTTAGAGCAGCTATCTAGCTGAATATGGCACTATATAAATGTCATATATTATTATTTATGTTATTAGAGATCATAATTGTATTTGGTACATACTGTTCAAGGCTTAGATAATTAATTGGTTTACTTGTATTTTTCTCATTACAAATGCCAGATCTTTAATAGGAAAAGAAGATTTTGGATATATGGCAACAAAACTAGAAACAAAAATGCCTACCACGAATGCAAACAAATTTGAAAGTCCCTATGAAACTTATTTAAATTCTTTGCATTTCAGAATACCACTAAAAGCTTATGGTGTGTTGGCTTTTCTGACTGTGGCTACCATGGGGCTGTCTAATTATTCATTGGGTTTTCTGAACTACCCAACTCAGGTGATATTCAAGTGCTGCAAACTTATTCCTGTATTGATTGGCAGCATCATCATTCAAGGTAAATGGTAATGCTCCACCAACAAAGTGGTTGTGATAGACTATTCATGTTTATAATCCATCTTTGTTTATGTTAGAATGGTAATATATGTAATTTGTTTTCTTGTATCAATCCCTTTCTGATTTTGTTTCCATCCTCTATTTATGCCTATTTATGATATGGATTTTGTCTGACTTACCACGGTGAATGCTCTGAATAAGCCTAAAGAATATAATAATGTTAGTCTTCACATTTGGGTATGAAAATTTATAGTTACACTTCTTTAAATTAGTACCAATTTAAAACATCTGGACAACTCATCAGCTGGTAGATTCTCAACCGAGGCAGTCATTCATGCTTGGTGGAGCACCTAAACATTTAAAATCCAACAATTTGACATCACAACTTGCGTTCAAAAGCAGTTTCTTGTGGTTCAGAGATATGTTCCTATATCCAAATGTACAATCAAGGATTTGTCACTGCAGTTTGGAAAGAGTTACATGGGTTTGTGGAAGTGCTCTGATAGTACAGTGGTTAGAATGTTGCAAACCTCCATGTTATGGGTTTGAATATGACTCAAACCTGTGTTCGTATGATATTTCCCTAACAGGTGCCCTCTTGGCCATATGTCCCAGGTGTGATCAGTGCCATGGCTAAACCAACCAACCAGTATGCATTTGTGGGATAGTTCATCTTTCAATTAAAGTTTGGGTGTTGTGAGCAGTGAAGCTGAATTCAGTGATGGGTTTTTGTGTCTTACTGTTAGAATGAAAGTGGGAACTCTGCATGTGAACCTTTGTATGCCAGTTGGATGACTCAACCATAGATTTGTTTACTGTTAGATGCAATGGAGTATGGTAAACTATGTGCCAATAATCAACAACTAAATACAGTATACACCCTGGAAAATTGATGTTGGTGGTGGTTGGTGTAAGTCCTTAAACCACGATGTGGGGGGGGGGCGTTGGTAATTCACAAAAAAGGTGCTAGGTGAAATGTTTTGGTTTTTTGAAATCAAGTGTGAAGTTAATATGTAATTAATAAATCTCAAATAATCTGTAATTTGAGTAATCTCTGAGTGGCTTGGTATGTTTCATTTAAGGTTTGTGATATTGACATATAGGAAATGGTTATTCAGTCACTAAACAAACTTGCCCCTTTGTCTTATTTAAAATGTACAAGAAAGGGGCAACAGTAACAATGAAGAAGCAGGTGATAGACAGTCTAGGCTAAATTGGTTCCTCAGTTTCCACCATATCTTCTAAATATATGTTTACTTATATGCATACTGTACTTGTAATGTGCGGCTTTGGAAATGAATTTATCAGGAGTTTAAGTGCTGAAATGGGAAAGCCATTTCCGCATTGGTAGGCTGTTATGCCCATGGGAATGGCATAATCATGTGCCTTGGTCAGTAATAGAGGAATTAATAAGGGAATGTTTTGGGCATGTTCGCCAACACATTTGATCAATCGTGTCTATTTGGCTGTGTGATGAATCTCAATCACGTGCCGTATTCCACTTGATCAAGAAAAGCGTCAATATATTTCCATAGAAAGCAAACAGATTGGCGTAATCAATTATAGTTTCCGTTACTGCATGAATGAGAAGAAATTTGAATGTAGCCTCACTTACTCTGGGAATGAATGGTTCTCTGTGTCAGACTGGGGACTGTGATAGTGCGATGGTTAGGGCACCCGGCTGCAGTCTTCCGGGCTAAATAAGCCACTCACTCATTCGATCACTCACTCTCAAAGTAGTCATTTAAAAGAAATATAAAGGGCTTTCACTTTATAGGGCTCTTCACCCTAACTAAAACGTAAAATCTTCAGGGCAGTAGTTCTATATTCTGACTGTCAGTCGATGAAAAATCTTCAGGAAATATTTTTACTTATTCTTACAGGAAAGAAGTATGGTGTGATTGATGTATTAGCTTGTCTCTGTATGAGCATAGGTCTCATCTGCTTTACGCTAGCTGACAGCAAAGTTTCACCAAACTTCAGTGTTTATGGTAAGTATAGGTACCTATTATGATTTAACAATCATATACTTTATCAATAGTTTGCTTCAACATTATACTTTCTTAACCCTGGTGATGCTAAATGAATTTTAATTTGTTTGTCAAGATAATTAACAACATAATATCTATATTTAATTGTTTTGTTTATATACAGTGAGAATCCATTAATACTGACATCACTTATCCACCAAATCCACCTTCCGACAGACTATTGTCTGTGATGGATTTAGCTCCATTATAAATGACTCTTTAATTCAGCAAACTCACGTTCCACATTCCAACTCCGACACTTCATTTTGCCAATAGAATGTGACATTTCAATATAAAATGGCCTTGATAATCCAACAACATGAAAATATTGCCAAATATTTCCACTGGTTCAGTCATGCAAGACACACCAACATGTTGTCGATAATGGTTAATTAAGTAATGATTAATTAACCCGCCCACTTGCGATAATTGCTATATCGTAACTAATTACAATCGTCCTTGACCATACACACTGACACACGATGTTTCCATAGCTCATGACTATCTCATAGCCAATCACAATCATTCATGGCTAATTACAAACATAAATGTGTGATCTTTCCAATGAACAGGTCATGACTCAACATTCCGATATTCACTTTTATCCGGCATGTTATCATGTGACAAACCTTGTCGAAATAATGGATTCTCTCCATATCAAGGAGAAAACAGTTTTTTCGATAATTCAAACTCACACAGACACACACACACATACACACACATAAAGATGTGTACTCCCACCCCACTCCCAGGTGGGAAGTATTTTCTGACTTTTTGTATGTGATCACAAAAACTAATTTTAATATCATCATGTTTTAACAACATATGATTGACTAACAAGTTATGTTAATGGAATATTTAAAATACTGTGAAATAGAGTACAAAATTTCTAATACGGTGTGTTCTCGGTTCTGGAAAATTTCTAACGTTCAGGGGAAAAATGAGGAAGTATGCATATTCAAAGTAGAAGTCCGAAAATGCTGTTGTTTAAATTGAAAAACATGTCAGATAAGAATATTGTTTCTCAAAACTATATTATGTGAGTTATAACACTACGTCAGAAATCAAGAAATACATGTGATCAAATCAAAAATAATTTATTCGTGTATTTATTATTGTTGTGTTGTTAGGAGTTAATGTGATATCAAGTTGACTCTTGTGTCTGTTATGCGTGATTATTTGGTAATGATTCAAGAGAAGCAATCACAAAATACAATCTCATCAGTGAAATGGCTAGTTTCTGGGTTTATTTCTGTTATTATTTTTTATTCTACAATTGTTTGGTGAAACAAGTGTAAGCCATATGAGTGTAAAACACATTTGTTTGACATGACACAAATGTTTCCGTGACATATAAGATATCTTTCATTTGCGAATAAATGATTGTTGAAATTATAGTAGCAGGTCACTTTAATATTGATGAATGTTGTGACCATCGTGATTGTAACCGTTGTTTGACAATCTTGGCCACACATGCACAGAAGAATAACTTACTAATTTCAACATGCTGATATGCATTTATACTGAATACGTATTCTTGCATGTATTGTAATTAGTTATAGTCAATCCATAAGAAACGATATGCGCTTGAAGAAATCAAGATGGTTTAGATCTGGACAGATTGTTTTGATTGATTTGTGATTCCATCTATTTTTAAGCGTAGCTTTTGATAACCTGACATAATCCATACTGCATTACTGATGGTTAAATTATTTTTGGTGCTGTACATAATTCAGAAACTGTTTCTTTCTAGTTTAGTCTATAACTGTCATTGATGTTTGTCTTCTGTTTTCTCTTGCCTGTTACAGGTTCTGTATTCTTATGGAATTGGATTCTTTTATATTCTTACAATAGAAATACTAACTGGACAGATCATACCAGCATTTATTTTTTGTTTTCAGGTATGTTATTAGAGTATAAATGTACATTTTATGTATATATTATGTTATTACAAACAGATGTCATTTACCTTTCTCAGCTTCATTGAAAAATGTATTGTTTTTGCGTCTGTGCAGATTTTCTATATTATTATTAATGTTGTTATTTAAGCATATTTGTTCCTTGAATGAATCAGTTTGTCTGTTGATACATTTCTTTAAAACAAAATTATCTCTATGATCATCAATATAATAATAATCATAATAATATATGTATTTTTTATTGTGACTCCTGCATTTCAGCATCCTCTGCAGACCTATGGATATGCCTTTTTATTTTCTATGAGTGGCTACCTTGGTGTCAATGTTGTACTTTCATTGTTAAAATACTCCGGGGCATTGATTACTGTTACAGGTAGATTTTTATATACATTTTTGTTCATTACTACTATTAGCTGTAAGTTATTAGCTGTTTTATCTAACTAATAAATGCCAATTTATTTTTAATATAAGAAGTAATATCTTGCATGCGAAGCTTTATATAATTTATGTCACATGGAAAAAGTTTTAGATTTATGAAGACATTTCATGTACAGAAAAAATAGGACCTATTACTGGAAATAACAAATTAACAGCACATGCTATAATCTGTGGTGTGTACTCTAGGTATTACTTTCCAGATTGAGCCCTTATTTCATATCACGGCCATATTATATTCAAATCTTCTAAATATTTGCAAAATGTAATGTTCTTAGGGAATGAACTGATTAATATTAAATTACAATGATGCATAGTATAGCAAGTGCTGGTTAGCTAATAACTAAAATGAAGGTAGAGTTAGTCTACCATGTGTTGATTACCACATGGTGGTAAATGTATTTGAAAACAATTGATAAACCTAAGGTATTATCTAGCACTGTGTTGTTTCATCTAGTTTCCCATTTATATATACTATATATAGTCTGCCATGTGTTAATTGGCCCATATTATGAATGTCGGTTTGTACTACCTTCCACACTGTAGCCATTTGGACACATGGTGATATTTTAATGTTCCAATCACAAGTTAGAAATTTATCTCTAACAATCATCCAGCCATCGTAATACACCAGTTCACCATCAGAAAATATTTCTTAAATATGTAATGCTTAGAACAGTAACCTAAAATTCCACAATAATAATCAGGAAATATACCCGATATCACAGATATAGGGAAATAATCCGAATCACTGGATGGCCCCCATTATGGCTCCACCGGAAGCCAGACTCAAAGCTGGGAAGGAGAAAACTCAAATGCTCTGATGTCATATGAGCACTCTCTACACTGACGCAGATTATAGTTACTCTTGAGTGTTAATATCTCAGCCATTTTTAATCATCTTCTTCTTCTAAGGTTCCTTCTGCCTCAATATGATATAGTTGTATATCATTCATGATGTAATTTTAACAGGATAATTGCATTTTGTTCTGGAATAATTCTTTGCTCATGCTTGTTTACATGCTTTTGTACGAGCTCAAAAGACTTCCGGTCAAACTGCTGTGTTCAAGTGAAGTCAACATTCAGGCCATTAAAAGATTATTAATCAGCACTTTGAACTAGATGATTTAATATGTGGGTGATCGTTTTGACATTTTGACATCATTTATGATATTTGTGAGCATAGCTGTATTAGTCCTGAATATTTGAAATGAAGGTGGACTAACCCTTTAAATTATCATAATGTACATATGTTTATCTTATGGTTCCTCCTTTGGTGATTCATCATATATGATTAGCATTTCTTGGACAGTATCTTTTGTTGTAATAATGGGATCCTAAATCTGTTTTGTCTCGTACATTTTCTACATATTAATTCAATAATTAGATGGGCACCAGAATAAACTCATGGAATTGTTTGGTAACCTACCAAGCATATTCCTGGCATTTGTATGTTTTACCAACTTGACTTGGGGGCAGCACTCTAATATTATAGTGATTAGAACACCCTGCTGCAAATCTCCAAATGTGAGTTTGAATCAAAGTTGCTTTATTTATGGGATCTTTCCCAGAGGTGACCCCATAGCCATATGACCCTAGTATAACCAGTGCAAACAAACTACTCACTCATTCTCTCTCATCTTAATTTTTTAAATATTAAATGTTATTTATTCACCTACAGTACAGAAATGTAACATTTTGGTTACTGAATAATTGTCACTTTACACCATTCACTGTTTGTCTTAATGATGTGGTGCGCCTCTGTAGTCTAACAGTAGCATGTTGGACCACAGATCACTCCCACCCATGTTTGAATCTCGGTGTTGGCATATCTGAAGGTTGTTTCATCTTTGACTTCACCCCATTTAGCCTATTGTGTGCACAAAAGTAGCCATAAAACACCAATCATTATCATCGTCATCATCTTCATGATGTGGGGTGCCTCTGTTCTAACTGGTAGCACATTGAATCACAGAACACTACCACCTGAGTTCAAGTCTCGTGTGGACATATCTGAAGGTTGTTTCATCTTTGACTTCGCTTCATTACCTCTGGAGGTCGCTCGGCCCATTTAGCCTATCATGTGCACAAAAGTGGCTGTAAGACATCAATCATCATCTTAATTATGTGAAATTAATTGTACCATTGATATCACTACATGTTTAATTCCAGTTACTACTTGTCGAAAAGCTATCACGATGATCCTTTCCTTTGTTTTCTTTTCAAAGCCATTTACCTATCAGTGAGTATTAAGTTCTGTAGCTAGTAGCTTTATCGATTTTAAAATAGTTTCTTATGTATCATATTTCCTCATAAACAAGTAGAATTGGAACATCCCTTTGTCATTCCAAAGGCTTGCCTAAAGCAGTATGGTCAATGAACGTTTATACTCGGAACATGATATCTTTGGAATAGTTTCTGCATCAGTCATCTCTTAAAGCATAATTGGTCTGAAATCTAATCAGAATTTGTTATTTTTATTATGAAGTTCACCAAAATAATTCAACTGGTTATTGTCATTTTCCCATAAACAATATTAATTAATTACAGATATTTGTGGTCCGGTATGATTGTACTTGTTGGTATCTACCTGAATGTCTACAGTAAGAATAGGACTGCGTGGAATGCCACTATCTATGGTTGGTATCGGCACTACATCCAAAGGCAACGTGATGTTGTTACCAGCCTAGAACACATTGTGTAAGAGAACTCCCCCCTTAATGTAATGTCTGTATCATTAGGGAAAGATTTAACAGTTAGTGTTAACTTCTGTGTAGTTATGTCACATATTTATTAACCAGGTGATAAATTAATGCCTCTTGTTCACTGTTTAAAGGCAGGGATCTGAGTTCTGTTATATTTTATGAAGATTTATTTTGGTTAAGATTTAGCTGTTCCATTTAATTGAACGATGGTCACAAAATATTTTATTATCCTGTTCATGAAGATCAAAATCTCTTTCTACGTGACATTCTCACTTCAAGAATCAAACTAAACTGACTTCATCGACCTTCCATGGCCCAGACCAGCTTTTGGGTCAGTTTGGCACAACTGTAATTGAATCCATAAAGTAACGTATTTTTTTTTGTACAATCTGTTTTGTATTTGATTGGTATACTTTCCAATTTAGGATTATTCAACATTTGGTGAACATTCCAGTATGTGTTAAGTCATGACTATATTTTGTGCAGCATTACCATCGTGGTTTAAATGCAAAGCCGATCTAGGTTTCTTAGTGCGATGCATCCGGGAATTACTGACGAATAAGCATATTTATATAAGAAGAGTAGCCCTAACCATGATGTACTAGTAAATTTTGGGATATGCTAATTGGCTCTTGACTGCACAAACAGATGGTGAAATACAGGAGAGGCTTGTATGTAGTAGGCCAAATGAACTGTGAAGTTTAAAACTTCTGCATGATTAATTAGTTATTTGTCTACAATTGACTCCCATGGTAATTAATTACAGACTGTTGGCATTTCTAAACTGAGAACCCCTGAGCCAAGAAAAGTCTATTGCTCAGATAGCTAATATTTGTGATGGGAAATTATAGCCTGCATTTTAGATTTATGTAATATTTTTGTGACTTTTACAAAAGAAACATGCCTACACTATAGAATATGTGCTAGTTGTAATATTTGCTTTGGTGATGTCTAATTTGAAAAATATGAACATTTGGAATGCTAATGATGGCTTGTACAGTAGTCTCATAGTTATTTATAAATGTTTATTTCTTGATATTTATTCATCTCATGTTATACTTATAGATTCTAGTTGTGTTTGTGAGTTGATATTTACCAGACCAGTGTGTGTGTGTGTGTGTGTGTGTGTGTAGAAATAAATAATTTCAGTATGCTCGTCATGAATTATTTATTATGAAAGATGTTCTTATGAAAACAAAGTACATGTATTATGATCGTCATTAACTAAGATTGATAGTAATTGGGTTCTCTTTTTCTTTAAAACCACATTTTCATATCTCAGTTTTGTGTTTTCTGCGGGAGGTGAAACATTACATGTTCAATATTCGAAATACTTATTATGTTCACTGATTGTACTCTAAGATGCTGAGTGGTAACCATCTTCGATGAAACCATTTCATGGTCACAAAGATCTTACCTTACATGTTATTTGAATTCTAACAATGGCTGCCTTATATGTGCCAAGTGTGTAATCAAAATTAAGGCATGATTGTATTTATCACTTAATTATATTTTGATAATCCTTAATTATCAGTTTATTTATATTTATGAAATGCACAAAACTGTGATTGGCAATTGAGCTAAATAAATAAATGATCCAACGGTGGCAAATATGCAGGTATATATGCTTGATGGTGGAGTTAAAATAGAATACTACCGGTAACACAACATTTGTTTTGTTACAGCATATTTGCCTAGCTATGTCAAAAAGTGATTGTTTTAGTCCTATACAAATATTGTAATCAAAACAAGTTATTAAGAGTGTAAAGTTTATTGAATTGTTATACTACCAAAATATCAGATTTTGCTGTTTGAGGAGGCTAAATCTCATGTTTTTCTTGGTTATTAAAATGGTTTGAACACAATAAACTGTGTTTTGTGTGCTCTAAATGACATATGATGCATACATACTCCAAAGTATAATAGTTTAGCTGTATAATGTTTCACAACTAGGTAAATCTATTGGTTGCAATTTCAGAGCATCCTCTAGACAGTGAAAAAACCATACTTAAATGAACAATTCACCTTTATTTCTCATTTTTAGAACTAATACAAATATACTCACACAAAATATGAACACAATCAATCACATATTAAATAATCTATTTCAAAGTGACCATGACTTGTCTGTGGGTATTGCCATTTTGAAGCCAGGCACCTGAGTTTGAATCTTGGTGTGGGGATATCTGAAGGGTGTTACATCTTTGACTTTGCTTCATTACCTTAGGCGGTCACTCGGCCCATTTAACCTACCATGTGCACAAAGGTGACCATAAAACATCAATCATCATCCAGATGGCCTCGTATTTTACTGAAATCGAGCTGTTATACCGCAGTTAGTTAGAACGTAGGACTCATAGCCGAATGGTCACTGGTTTGAGGCGCCATGAGCTGCAATGCTGTCATGTGGCGACTGGTTCACTCATCCTGTGTTTGAGTAATGCTTTGTGCCTATAATGGCGGCATGCGTTCTATGCTCCCTTGGGAGTTGAGATGTATGCTGGGTCGAAACAGGTTGAAATAATAATATTATAAAGCGCCTTAGAGCAACTATCTAGCACTATATAAATGTCGCATATTATTATTATATGGCTGAAGAAAACTAAATAATGAAATTAGTTATCAAGATTGTTTTGTTACCCAGATATCAGATTTGTGTAAATCAACTGATGATGGCATTAGTTAATAGTAGTTAGTAGGTTGAGCGTGGGAGCAGATAAGCTCACAAAAATGGCTAAGTCAAAGCATCTGTGATCTGACTCAAGATGACTACATGATCTTTGTGGCACCTGACGTCAGAACACGTGATTTTTTCCTTCTTGCCATATAAAGCTACCCTCCAGTAATTATGATTATTTCCTTATATGTCTTTATCAGGTAGAGTTCCTGATTATCACTGGGAGATCACACATTTAAGGGATAGCTCTTCCTTTAATATACAGTCGAACCTCGCTACAGTGACCGCATTTATGGGGACTTTTGTAAAGTGGTCACTGTAGCGAGGTGGTCACCTTAGTGAGGGTCAACCCAAGGGATAATTAGCTGGATTCACGCTAAACTTACATATATAAATGTGTACATATCTTATGTTGTATATGATTACATACATATATGGATAATTATCATATATGGTTATTTAGGGATTTTTGCGTCTAAATTATTGTTGAAAGAAATTTACAAGACTACTTGTACATATATTTATTCTAGAATATACAACATACATACAAATATTTATTCTTGAATATACATAGCATACATACAAATTCATACAGTTTCTATCAGTATGTATGCAATTGTAATAATTAATTATGCAAGCATTGGGCACTTGAGGAATCATGTAATCTTTAGTAATCATGTAATTGGAGCTGTAACTGGGTGATTTGCCATACAAATGGCTTTTGCTGGACAAAAAATTATTATACATGTATCATGATTTTTTTTGGAAAAATGACTGATGGTCACTTTTGCAATTGGGACTGCATTTAGGTGAGTACCAGTTTGTATAAAAGAGTAACAAAATCCAAGGGATTGTTGTGAGCTCCATTGGCCTAGAGGTCAAGCACCTGGCACTTGGTGCCAACTGTCACAGGTTCGAACCCGACAAGAGGTCAAAACTTTTCCAGGGATTAATTTCTCGGCTCACTACATCGTGGGTGGCTGACCACGTTAAATGGCGCTGCCGTCTCCACTGAATTATTTAAAATAAAGGGGGACGTTAAAACCCCTGAGGACGTAAAACACTCTGGCAGTGACCACCCTCAGGGTATTTCGGCTCCATCTTTCCGTACTGCTCCCCTGTGAGTGGTGGGAGGAGGTTTCTCAACCACTCCAACATAGAGGCTGTGTTGATTAAGCGACAGCCTGGGGATTCTCCCCAAACAACAAAACAAGGGATTGTAATTTGGCATTCGCTTTAGTGGGGTGGTCACTACAGGATTTGACTGTAGTATATATTTATTTATAAAAATCAAGCTTATTTAAATTATATTTTAAAATTAAAAACTCATTTTTAATCTATCATAGTATCTCCTTTTAATTTTTATTAGCAATTTTATGCTATATTTAATATATTGGATTGAAGCAATTTTGTTACATGGTCAAAATGTGTTGCACATCGAGGCTTATGGCAAGCCAATATTTCTATATTGTGCAGGCTTTCATTATTAAAAGTGTCTGCTTCAATGGGTGTTCATAGCAAGCTTAAAAGTCACAGATAACTATGAAGGTAATCAAAGAATGACAGTATTTTTTAAGTGAAATCACATTTTTACATTCCCTTTAAACACATAATTTTACCATTTGATGCGTCACATACATTATTTACAATAGACCATTTATCTGAAGATAATTTGAATTTCTACTCTTCAATTGAACCTTGTAATCATGATTTTCAGTCATTGTTTAGATATTTCCCCCATGTAACATACAAGTAATTAATTGAACAATAGCAAAGTTTGTTTAAAGACATTTATTAATATAGAGAAAGCCTTCATTACACAATCATATCAGTGTTAAATTTGACCCTGTTGCATAACCAATCAGCTCACAATCAATAACTTGACTTAGGAATATTTTGCAGGTTTACTTGAGTGACAACAGTTAACGGACCTAATATGCATCAAATAATAACAGAAACAATGCAAAAAAGAAGAGAGTAAAATCTAATCTATAATCACAGAAACCTATTAGCTCTTTGGCCAGTAATGTAAAAGTCATAGCTGTAGAGGTCAGAGTTAACCCCCAAAGAACACCTAATCTTCATCAAAATGCTGAAAATGGCAAAAGTGTCACATTTTCTGCAAAATGAACTAAAATTGCCTAACAATGATCACCTTTGTTCGAACGTATAATGCCCCTAAATGATTCCAACCAAATGCAGTATTACATCTTCACAGGGCAGCATCTGCCATAACATGCATCCTTATTTCTGGAGAACAGCAGAAATTGGTTTGCTTTGTTTTCGAGGAAAACAAGATGATCAATTAAAAATTCTTTTCAGATGTGATGAAACATTGACAAAATGATAGGACAAAATCTAACAAGTTATGCACAGTTTGGTGATACAGAGTATTTGTTATTTGTCCTACTTTATACAAGCTTCATCACAAAATCCGAGGCCAACTTTGACAACAATAAAAGGAAATTAAAAGAGAATGTTAGTTTTATACAATGATACATTCAGTTATTTCGTTCATGATTAATGACGTTGGCATCAGTTTTATTTGGTGTAGTAATAAGATTAGAAATTTTACCAAATAAAACGGTTTCCTGCCACCATAGTTAGTCCTTTCCAGTTATTAAAATTTGTATTCTAAACAAAACAAGAATTAGGTCATATTTTGGCTAAGCTCACTAGCAACCACTATATCCATATAGCTACTCTCTGAAGCTTTTACTGTTAGACAGTTAACATATAGCTTCAACATAGACAAAGGAATACTGATAATTACTGATGATTATTTCGGAATTTAGTCATGAACACTGCCAACTTCTCTGTCTCAGTCATGGTAATGGCATTATACAGGGAAACACGGATTCCTCCAACAGATCTGGAAATATATAATATGTAACAAGTTTGTAAGCAGTATTTGTGTGTGTGACTATATATATATATGCACGTATTAACAAGTAAACACAGCCAAAAAACGCTGAGTCATAAATAATACTAGTCTGACAAACCAACAATCAGAGCTAGTAAGTTTCTTAGTATATAATATTGTGCCAATTTTCAGTACTAAATGCAAGATAGCTTATAATTTGTGGATGTCCTTGCTCTCACCTGTAACCAACTCAAAGGATTGGTGCCAGCATATATCTCAAATATGATTATAGATAACTGTTCCACACAGACATTGAAAACTGACTATGACATCATACCATGCAGAAGACAGAAAGTCAATGCTGCAGACTCAGATTATAAATCATGTGTGTTTAAACTTACTGCACTGCTACATGCTTAACATTGCTAAATGTTTATTGGAATGTTTAACTGTTTATTAAAATTCTATGGGACCTGAAAACTATTTACTGAATAAGGTGCTATTATCATCATCATATTACTGTCAACTGTTCAGAAATCTGTTGTTGAAATATATGTATATATCTCCATTGTTTTATCATCTTCAAACAACTACATAGATTCATCCTGCACTTAGCAAAAAGAGTAGTGATTATTATCACAAAACACACAGACAAAATCAGCTACTTGTCTGGCCAAAACTGTGTCAATAATAACACAGTTAAAAACAATAATCAAGCCAGGCCAATGACCAAGTTTTGTAGTGTGTGCTGTAATAGTATTAAAAAACCTTACAGCTGCAAGAAGTAGATTCTGACAGTGATAATGATGACACTTTAACAGTTTATATACGTGACCACAATGTCTTAACCCACAAGTTGTACTCGACTGATTATCAATTATGTATCAATCACAGTGTTAACCTGCAGTACATGCATTAGACCTAAAGCAAATCAATGACAAAGCAGTTATCATGGCCCTTTTAGTCTTGCCTGTATACAGGCTTTAGTCAGAGAGCCATCCCACCATCCATGAGGTTGGGTGCAGACCTGGGGCAGTTACATTTTTATCTAGATACATTGTATCTAAATACTATTTTCAATGTAACTGACATGTGTCTAGATACATATGTCAATTTTTTTAATGTAAATTAACTCGATACATTGCAAAAGTATCTAAATTTCAGATACATAATTATATGAAACATTCATATATGTAATTGCATATTTTAACACTAATAAAGAATGTCATTAATGCTATGTAATTTTAATATACAAATTATCGAAGAGTGGTCTTTAATACAAAGAATTATGAGAACTATGATAACTGTCTCATCTTTCATATGAAAGCCATATTGAAGTAATCAGTCAGATCATGTCATGACACTAATTGCCAACAGAAACATAAATAGGGTTTGTTTGTTGTGTTCCGGTCAAATCATTTATAAACCTTTGTATCTTTCAACTTTTAAATCACAATTGTGAAATATGATCAACATTAATAACGTGCTAATCATGAAAGCCACATTGAAGCCATCAGGCAGATCAAGTCATGACACTAATAGCCCAAAGAAACAGAATTAAACAAAATGTAACTGTAAATGTATCTAGATACATTTTGGAATGTAACTGTAACTTATCTAGATACATTCATAAATCATGTATCTAGATACATAACTTTAAGCACATTTCACTGTAACTTATCTAGATACATCTGAAATATATCAGCCCCAGTTCTGGCTGGGTGGTGGACATGTCAGTTTAATTTACTCCCTATACTGTAGATACACCTCTAGTCTAAAGAATTCCTATACCTTTTTCCTTACATCTATGCCAAAGTAATACTTTCTTTACAAAACACATACACACAAATCTAATGAAATTTTACAACCTTCCCCCATTTTTTATCTGTCATGTTTTTGTTATGGTACAACCATGAGCACTGAAGTAGAAATAAATTATATCATCATCGCAATGATTCTTGTCCCACCATATAGGGAATAAAAGCCTACCTATGTCCTTTTAGCTGTATCATGTCTTGTTTCAGCGCCTCATCTAGGAAGATTTTTTCCAAGTGTTCATCTCCATTCTTGATCCTTATTGGGATGTTCATAAAGCTACGGCTCTTTACATCAACTGGTGACCTGCAATCAAACAAGCAAGCTGAGAAATGTAGGTAATCCCAGAATACAGGTTTTTTAAGAATGTTAATTTCTACAACGGATGTCAAAATTACGGTATCTTACTATCTGCAATTAACTGAACCAAGATCAAGTATGTTTTTCCTCTGGATTGGCTACATTAAATTTAAAATAACTAGGATGGCACATGTGACACGTAATCAGAGAACACAGTGTGCTCAAACACAATTGAAAGACAGTTGCACTGATGGCTATACAACAAGCCATCATAAATACGTACACATAGAATCCATTTGAGTTGTCTACCAGATCATAAATCATTGATGCCTTCCTCTGATTCAGCTTGGCCATGGCCTGTGCTCCACCCTGTGCTTTGAGCCATTTAAACACCAAACCCATAATATATATACTGGAATATAAACACGGCATTTCAATAGTTTTTTCAAATGAAACATATTTTGTGTCACTTTATATCATTATGCATTACTGCTGCCGAGTTTATTTTGGCAATAAATTAAACATGATCTCTCATGCTATAATGCTTTTATAGAGTAATTTATTCCAAGATTTACAGAAGTGCATGCATTCATATAAATACTTAGAGGTATATAAACATTATATATCTAAAAGATTGTGTAAGAAGTCTCTTTGATAAAGATACTGGCAAGTCATGTCATTTAAAATTCATACTCAAACTCTAAAATATGCAGGAAGGAGACTTCACCAAGAGCTTAGTGAAAAACTAAAAATGCAATGGTACCCAATCCCTCACTACACCAATGCTGCACACTTAAAAATAAGCAAGATACCTACCTGAAGGTTGGTGGGGTGTTGTAGCATGAATTGTTTCCAGCTTGTATCTTATAATCAAATATAACAGGACACACTGGCATGGCATGCCCTAAAAGGTCATCTCGTATAATGACTAATGTCACACCAGCACATCCAATGTTCTTTTGTGCTCCTGCATAAATAACTCCAAACTGAAAAACACAGAATAACCACATTAAGATATACTGTTAATTAAACTCAAATGAAATTTAGTCCATCATATATCCAGCCATACACACCAGTCTCTTGCTTGTATGAACTTAAGAACAATTTTAAAAATACCTTTGAAATATCAACAGGACGCGACAGTATGTTGGATGACATGTCACACACAAGTGGCACGCCATTTGTCTCAGGAATATCATGAAATTCAACACCTGGAAAAAATTTATTTACCCAAATGAATGTTTGAAATATATTTATTTATTTATTTATATATATTTATTTATATATATATATATATATATATAGAGGCGAGTTCAATTATTAAGCCTCCGTTTTAGTCACACTTGTGACATATGACCAAAGGACAACTCCCTAAGGAATCAAATCCCCCCCCAAACAGGTTAGATTGGACTTAAACCCACAACCTGGAGGTTTACAGTGCAATACTTGTAAATAGCCAAAGCCTCATAAAATTATCCCTGTGATGCAACTTACTTGCAAGGTAATACTTCTTATCAGATGAAATACAAGCTGATCTAATCAAAAATTGTGTACCCTCCTAGCAACAAAAATGTTATCCTTAAGGATCATTTATAACAATTAAAATTTCTAAACAACACTAGCTGTACCATTTCCTATTTAGACATTCAAACCCAGAAGTGGATACAAAATTTACTGTGCTAAATATCATCTACTTGTCAAATCTAGACCCTACTTGTTGTTTCAGGTAATCAGTATAGAACATGCTGCAAATCTTTTGAACCAATTTCATAGAATTATCTTACCATGGATTGTCTCGTTAGCACAGTAATATACATAAGAGGCACCAGGATTCAGATTCCACATGCACTGATCTGGAATTCCTGCAATTGAAAATCATACATATTACACATGATTCACATTCTCAATATTATGGTGGTTTCTGTCAACTAATATTTTATTATAACCTGGTTTTCCTACAAACCTATGTAATCTTCTTGTTTTGGGAGAACCATGTTCACTTTGCCATATTTGTCAGCTTCTTTTGCAGCTTTTGCAGACCAAGATCCAGTGACAATATAATCAGCTGTGGATCCTTCCTTCAGGTTCATCAGATTCAGTGGAACTGCAGAAAACTGACCATTTCCACCACCTTGCATGAATAATACCTTGTAGTTTTGAGGAATATTCCTATTTGAAACAATAACAAATATATTTAGTTAAAATCTTGCTACCTTTATTGAAGGGAAGTGTACACAAGAAATCTAAACAAAGTACTATTATTTAAATATCATAACACTCTGTTCCTTAAAGATATAGATAACAAATGGTGGATAATCAAAGTTAAACTATATGACAGAAATACTTAAAAAGACCTTAAATCCACAAGTTTAAAATGTTCACTTAAAGAGGAGAAGTGAATTATCCAACTTCCACTCTTGGGTGCTATTTAACAATGGTTGATATGATCATATAGACCTAGAAGGCTATGTGACGTTTGATGACAAAAAGATTTCACACAGTCTTCATCTTCAATTAAAATTAAAGGGGAAATAATTGACAATAAGAGCATCATGTTAAAGCAGCAGAAAGTTAGTTGCACATCACTTAATCTGAGTTTCACTGATACCTGAAAACACATAAAAACTCAGAATGTTCTTTGTGAACAAAACATTTTCTTAAATATCCATACCAAACAAACATCTTTCACTGAGACAATACAGATAAGTTATGTTGTAAGTTTTTATAAAAAAACATTTAATCCATCATAGAATTAAATGAACTTTGAATTATCAGTAACCCTCTATTAGAAATAATATTACTAATGGACTATTCTTTATCAAGCCTGTATTACAATGTTGAGCGAGTTTAAAGCGCATGACATTTAAGTGTAAAGGTGTCATCATGTTTCTAGCTGCTCGACATGTGTCAGGTTAATCTGATTCCTCTTAACAATTAATGGTGTTCCAATTCACTGATGCGTAACCATGTTTTTGATGTATGTCATCTCACACATTTAAATACTTAAGTGGGACATTCAGAGAGGCTAAACATCCACAGTATTATTCACTCTGCATTAATTATGTTAATGGCTGTGTATGCTACTCCTCTATAAAGGAATTTTATTTATTTGGGTTTGCTTTCAACATCTGGAGTAGAATCTATTTCATTTATGACTTGACCTCTGGGTATGTAATACCCCATAAGACTGGTCATCCTCAAGAAATTCTAACTCCAGCTTTCCATTGTGTTTTCCTATAAAGTGATCACCAACCAGGGGATGTCATTAATACTCCATCAATACTTTACTGGGAGGAAAACAGCAACTTCAGTTTTTGGACTTTTCTCATTAACAATAATTACATGATTAAAAAAACTACAACTCAGCAGTAATGTTTTATCATCAAATTAATGATGATAACATGGTACAATCTTGAAATAAGAGGAGGTGGTAGATCAATAGCACTGGAAGCCATCGAGGCTCTTGCTTTTCGTATGATGCAAGCCATACCAAGACCCACTTAACACAATATTCTGTCCCAGCTTGCTAACAGTGCACCCAACAGCTGGTTGGTAACCCAGTTACACTCACAGTAAATCTCTCAAGCCATTCTCTGCATTGTTGATAATCTTCGTGAAATCTGAAGAACGGTGGCTCAGTTCTGAAGGAAGAAGAAACCAAATGAGTACAGTGATCACTATAGCATGTTATGGTAGAGTGAACTGGAAACTGTTGATGTTCGCAGGTTGATGTATAGAATACTAAATATTAATCTTCTGTAATATGTTAAACATTTCAACAACTTTTAACAATATCTTGTCCAAGTTTTTATAACACCATCATACCATGTCATATGCCATAGCAGTGGAATTTTCCTATACATCACTTACCCATCACACTGACGCCAGTTTTGTTGTAATTGCACAGTTCATCCTGGGCTTTCTGCAACACCTATATCGGGAGAAAACATACAATGACAAATGATAGCTCTCTAAATTATAAAAAATAATAACATGGTAGTAGTACTAGTAGTAGATCTAGTACTTGCTTATCATCCCCGTGGCTATGTATGTGACTATGGCTATAAGAGAGCGACACACATGCAGAAACTACTTCGAGCACACACACACACACGCGCGCAGACACACCCACACCAAACTAATTTATATCATCTCGTCCTTAAAAACCTACAATCGCCGAAACGTATTAATAAATTACCTCTTCTGGTAGTTTTGCGGGCCCAGGCGCAAAATTAATTATCTGTCTTGAAGCCATTGTAAACGCAGTATCAATTGTAAGCTACACCGGCAACCTCTTTTCATTTAAAGTTTGCAATTAACCGATTCGCCCTAATTTCTTTGAGAAATGATTGCAGAAACTTTCCAGGTATCAAGATCACAACTATCTATTTCTAGCTCCACCGTGGAAAACAACCGGTAAATCGAAGGTCTCGGGATTATATAAGCGGTCTCTTGGTCACGTGGTTTTATTATCGTTTAGTAGCGCCATCTATGAGACGTAATTGCCAGGCTAAAATCTTCGATATACAAGGACAAGCCTTATGACACATTAGCCATTCAATTAATTCGTTTATCCTGATAAATGACCTCGGTATTACGCGTATGTTGGCACGAAAATAGTATTAGATCAAGTTGGATATAATTAAGCACTCCCAGATTAGCCTGCCGGGGTTTTTGCTTTATGTATATAACCATATTCCATCATGTGATTCTAACGTGAACGTCAAGGTCACTGGCGTTAGATGGCGACACCAAATAACCATCCAGTTCATACTAGAATATTTAGGGCAAATTATTCGGCCTAATTTGCATAAAAGCCGAACAAACACTAAATGACCTAATGGATATTACTGTCTTTATTTAAACTAATATATATTATGGTATGTTGCAACATAAATGACATTCGTGTCATATTCAACACAATATTCAGCTGTTTTTATGCTATGACTTGTTGTGTTTCTCAGACTTAGGATGCCGTTATGATATTATAAGACCTAGACTAATCCACGAGAAGCTTAATTTTCTATCAGGTTTTTTACAATCACATTAACAGAAATACGCACATAATTGCCAAAAATAATATTAATAAAAATCAATATTATAGATTTACATGTATAGAGAAAGACAACTGTTTTTGTTTAAACAAAAATCTTTGAGCGCGCGAGTGTGACTGAAAGAATACATGCATGCACTCAAAATTAAGCTATATATATATATATATATATATATATATATCAGTCGACGGATAACTAATTAAAAGGTAAAAATCGAAACCTTTTACTTGCTGAAAAGAAATTCAACATATGCAGCTATAGGTGACACTGAGTTTTGATCCAACGACTTAGAGGTTTTCAGTACAACGCACTGTCGACTGTACCGCGGGCCAGTCTGAACACATTTTGAGAAAAGTGGCCAAGTAACCTGTATACTTGACAGTTATCGACTGGGCATCAAACAGGTCGATCATTATAAAAATAAAACCATTAATTATCAGTTGATTATAACGCGGTTGGCTATGTGCAGACCTCTAGCACTTCCGGCAGGGCTATATATATGTCTGATCGTTGTTTCATCTTTCATTTCGCCACATTCCCCCTGGGGTCGCTGACTCGGCCCATTTATGCTACCCTGTGCACAAAATTAAGTTGCCACAAAGCAGCAATATTACAAGTAAATCAGTAAATAATCGATATTGTTACGTGGTTCTTTCTAAACATAAAATATTTATTTAAAACTTTTATTGACATTGCATGGAGCTTATAGATTTGTGAGCAAATTATAATTATCTGGAATTTTCTCTCCTACTTTGGGACTGAGTCGCAAATCCAGTCTGTGAATGTAAATTGTTCTATTGGTTGACAGGTGATAATAAACACGAAGTTCACAAACACAGATTTACATACTTGATTAATTAAGTTTATTCAAATTTTTTATGGTTTTCTAACAGATGGTATTTTGAGAAATGTTAAATGATTGTTGGCCAATGTTACAGTATTGATTTTTAGAGACAAACTTAAGAAATGTCTATATATATATATATATATATATATATATATATACGCCCTTATTTGGCGTCAAAGATTTCTACGTCCATACAATTAAATCATTTTAATTGAAAGTATTTGTAATCTGAAGTTAGTGAGCTCTGGTGGCCTAGCGGTTAAGCACCCGACACTTGGTGCCAACGGTCACAGGTTCAAACCCCGTAAGAGGTCGAAACTTTTCCAGAGATTATTTTTTCGGCTCACAACATCGTGGGTGGCTGACCACGTTGAATTATTTAATCCACCTTTCCCTACTGCTCCCCTGTTAGTGGTGGGGGAGGATTGTACTCGAACATAGAGGCTGTGCCGAATAAGCGACAGCCTGGGGATTCTCCCCAAACAACAAAACATCTGAAGTTAGTTCAAATTTTACCATCATAGCCATAGACAATATTAACTGATCTTTAAATTGAGATATTATGTGTTTTAAAAATACGGAGTAAATATCATGGCTTCAAATCAATCAATCAGTCAATAGTTTTCGACTATTCTCGTCATTATTGTTTATCCGACCTGTTTTAAAGATTGTTGATTAAATTTCCAAAGAATCCAGATATTTTGCTGTCATCTTAAACACCAAGACGTTTGATAGCTAAATGTCTTTTGTGGTAATGAAAACTGTATCTTCAAATACATATTGCATAATACCTGATCAAAATGCTAGACACCTATTTAATTTTATCTCCAAATAATACGATATTTCTCTTGTATTAATTAAGGCTTGCCAATATAGTAACCGAATCACTAAATATAATCACTTTCAGATTCATTTATAGACGCTTATCAGTGGACACTATAGATGACGGGGGGGGGGGGGTAATCACAGGAGGAAAACATGGCCGCACTGTATGGTTATATTCATCATCGTGATTAATGATATTCGATCATTTCTGACGACAGGCTTGGAAAACTATAGAAAGGGACGAAAATATTTGAATTCAGCTTTTTGGGAACACAAAAATACAAAACTATCTTCGTTTCTTGTGCATAAATTATGGGATCGATTATGAAGGATAATTAAGTTGCTTTTCATTGCTATCTTGTCTGTTTCTATTCATATTTACTCCGCTTTATGAACTGATGATCCGTTTCATGAGATGGAGGTCCGTTTTCATCATTTAAATTTTTTTTTTTTGATAACTTTATATATTCTCTAAATTATGTTTTGATGGTCCCTCGATCTAACCAAAGACACGTTTCATGAAACGAGGGTGCGTCTCGATGATTCTATACTTGTTCAAATAAATATCAAACTGGGTCCATCCAAATCCCTGGGATACTTATAATATGCCACATATACAGAGAGCCAATAAGATGGTCGTGAGCTGTGTGTGGTGGGGAATGAGTGGAGGAGTACCTGTTGGTCATATGTAGATAAGAGTATAATGCATTTAGGGAAATGTGTAGAACATAATATTAAAATAAAGATTTTTAACTAAATCCGTAGAGCATCTCTTTCACTGATGAATAGAAGTATATAATAACATTATAAAAGCAGTAAATTATAAATTATCTATCTTATTAAGCACCTTAGAGTAATCTTTTCCCCAATTCAATTCAAGTTGTTTATTTCAACATTCAGATTACATCATTTTACTGACAGCAAACACATATTGACTTACAGGATATATAGGATGCTATTCAAATTTGGATAATAACATATTATTATTATTATTAGTATTATGCATATGTAGAATATGAATATCTGAGTTTATTTGTTTAAGCATGTAAACCCACACCTAATTACAAACACGTTCTAGCTTATTTTCTAAATCGTCAAGTAAAGTTAACATAATAAAACTGACTCTTTTATTGTTAATAAGACTTTTATAACTGTTCACAATCCATGGCATGGACCTGAAATGGCGTACCTGACTACATTTTCTCGATGTAATACGGAAAAGAGGCGTGGCCGTGATACGCTCATTTATTGACTTTAAAAAAATTAAGTATTTGGAGCCAGGAATAAACTTGTAATATAATATTATGTTGGTCATTCATTGTGACAAATATTTTACTATTACGTTATGACAGAGCCACCATGCGGAGGGAAAATTAACTACTAAGCATTGATGGGTCAAGGTCATATAGGACCTAGGTCGCAGATGTAGAAATATTTGGAAGTTTCTGAATCCTGTTTCCGGAAATGCATTATCAATAGAACACACTCTATATTATACGCACACTACATATTAATTCTTCTCGATATTACAAATTATTATTCTCGTGAAATTAATGCGAACAATATAAGAACTATATTGACTTCCGGCGGATTATTCCACTGGTAACATTCTGCCGCTTTGCTTGGTCTGCTGTCAAGTGTCGTTTTGATGTTTAGACATTCTTCCAGTCAAGACTTAAAATAAGGTAAATGGGCTTCTTATTTTAAAAACATATCTTTCATGTATCCAGTTGCCAATTTAACAGACTTGTTGTATTTATTTATCAGTTTATTTGTCAATATATATAGTATAGTCCTTGGCCGGCGCCGATGATGAAAGAAATGTCAAGGTCTGCTGTCAGAAAGAATTAGAAATTAAAAAAAGCTGTTTGTTTCAGCTTGGTAGTTTCTCATGTTTCTTTGCGAACGTGTCCAGATTTTGTTTCAAGAAAACTGTGGCCATTCACGTTAGCTCGAATTTTAGAACGCTTCACGTGACCTTGGGATTGGCGATACACAAGTATTTGCTTCGACTAGGTCTAGATATCTAAATCATAACGCCTTCCTGTTCCATAGTGATACTCATACTGATAGTAAAAGATTACAGTAAAATTCACGTTGGAATCTGGCACCACTTATTAACAAATGATAATTTAACTAATATGTTTTCCTGTTTTCAGGTTTTATAAAATAAATTGTATTACTCATAAAGAATGGCAAAACAGTTATTGTGTATTTTACTGTAGTTTTATGGCATTTTTTATGATTTTGTAAAAAAATCACATGATCAAGTCTTATACAAATAACTCAGCATATATTTAATAGACTGTTGCTATTTTTCCGGACCCAGACGTACACTAAAGTAGTTATAGCTCTGGCACTTCGACTGCGTATGTGCACCTTCCCGAATATCCAGTAGAATATATCACACTGCCAGCCACTGGACACTTTACAAATTTATTAAAGCTCTGGCACTCTCTGCCTAACCCTAACTGAGGAAGTAATACAATCTGGCAGTGACCACCCTCAGGGTATTTTCGGCTCCATCTTTCCATACTGCTCCTCTATGAATAGTGGGGGTGGAGTTATAAACAGCCACTCAATAATAAAAAAGGACCACACTAGAAATAAATGCTTTATTTATCCCCCGTTATTTATTATGTAATATTTGTCAATTCAAACATGGCCAGACCCTTTAATGGCAGCAGGCGCATTATAATTTATATAAACCACAGAAACCAGAAATGTGCTGGACCAATAGCTAAAAAATTGCGCTACAGGTCTGGATCTATAGCCACTTCGTATTTAATATTATATCTATTTGGCTTGAAACCTCAGTACTTCACTTGAACAGATTTGGCAAAACAAAGTGTTTTATGACTTTAATCTAGCTGAATAAGCTAGTCTAAAGGAGTAATTTATGCTGTCCCAGGATATTGATCTATGTTATAGCATCGTAGTCAAGAGTATTACTATTATGTAATGCCTTCAAAACAAACAACAGTATTTTGAAGGTGCCACAATGTTTAATTTGTAGATCAGTGGATATTCTCTAGGTATGTTTCACTGTGGTCATATGTTAAGAACGTGTGTTCATAATTATTCTATCACCACTGTAGAGATAGAATAATTATTACTAATATATGATTGGGTAGTACAGCAATCACCAGTCTGATAACACTTAACCCGTTAGTTGATCTCTATGCTAGAATGAGTGAGTTTAGTATTGAATAATTCTCAGTTTTAATACAATTCATGGATTTTTATTGGATATTAACAATTTAAAGCATAGTAGCTGGTGTTGCTGCTATCACTCAGTAGTCTTGATATTAAATAGATATAACTGTATAAGCTCTCATCGCATTCTTACCATACTGTTCTTGGTGTAATGGTTAAGTAGATATGACTATTATATTATTTTGTATTATTTATGTTATATTTAGGAAATATTATCTGAGGGTGAACTGTCCCTTTAATAACAATTCCCATGATATAATTTCACACAAAACTGCTTGTCAAATCCCAATAATATTATGTCAGTGCAAAGTATGTTACAATCAGGGTTGGGTTTTTGCCTGTAAAAAAACTATTTTTTACATTACATTGTAAGAAAAATTGTTATTAAATAACTGTAAATTATTGTAAAAAATGTTTCAAACACATTTCATTGCACACTTGTCTTTAGTGTGAATATTTCCAAAATTGGAAAATATTCGCTCAATTGATGCTGATGAAGCTGGACATGATAGCAAATTGGCAGCTAATTCTAGAAAGTCAATTGGCACTCCATAAGATCTGGGGGCCTTCCACCAATTAATCAGTGAGAGCTTGGTGGCAACATTAGTGAAAAGGGTAGATGGAAAAGGCAATGCTGGTGCCTGATAGTTTATCAGCAAGGTGATGAAACTTGTGTCTTTCATAGTTATCCATGTGTTGGCTGAGTGTCTAATTGCTTTGCAATAAGATTTACACCTTTGTATGAGGGATGGAGCATTTAGGCAATTATGTGTTCATCAGTGAGGGTCAACTAGACTGGGTATAATGGGCTATCATAGTGGGGATTAGTCTGTTAACGCAATTGCTGTTTATGTATTACACAATTTACCGTAATTCTGGACTAGATGTTGGTGTATTGTTATCATTATATAATTTTATAGTAAAGTTTTTTTTTACATGATGTTAATTAACAGTGTTAATAACATCTGCATAAAAACCTGCCAACCCTGGTTACTGTTATTGTGTCCGTTAATATGTCAGACCATTAGTGATGAAAGCTTTCAGAAAAAATTGATGTTCTCTGGTGTTTAAAAGGCTTCAATGGTGACTGACCCTTGAGCCTAACCAGGATGTCACTTCAACACCACCATCATAAAGAGTTCAAAAGATGTCTGCACCCATGGAGCATTTCATCACCAAAAAGGAAAGGGGAGCATACTGCATCTAACTATGCCAAATGTCCTTGTATAATCCTGAATAAATCCCATTTCCAGCTAGGACCAACAGTTGCAGTTAGTTTGTGGATTCAGGCTATTTGTATTTGACCTTCTGGTATGCCACCGTATTACCTGTGAACTGCTACCAACCGGTCTTTATAATACCATTATGTTCAGTGTATAATTCATTTCTGGCAGAAGATTATATCACGGGATCAGAAGCTAACCCAGCCAGTGTTTCATAATTAACCTGGTTGTTGTGTTCCTCACATCTTAAGTTCTGTGGTCAGATTTATGAGTCTACACAAAGACTGATCTAGGCTCTTTCAGGTCAGCCTCTCTAGCTTAGCTATAGACTGCTGAGCGTTTGATTTATTTCTTATTCTCTTAGTGGTAGATGTCTTTAGACTAAATGTTTGCTGTAGTAACAGAGAGGAGATGCATAGAAAAGATGCCCACTTCTGTATATTCATTTTAATTGCTGTAGTAGGGTCTGCCAGTTTTTAGGTATGTGTTAGCACTTCGTACAAATCAGACTGTAATATTGTGAATAAACTAAATTTTCTGATTTTATTAGTTACCTAATGATTCAGAGGGCTTCATTTGTTCAATTCTGGAATTAAATCTTCACACCATAGTACTAAGGTCCTGACTTTAACACATTTGGTATTAAAATTGTGTTGCCAATTAGATATAGTGGCTGTATGGATATGATCACTGTGATATGGCTATGGGAAGTTTCATTTGATCATCATATCTTTATGGTGTACTCTCTTGGCCAGGTGTCTGGTGACACCCCACCCTCCATTACCTAGACAAAATCATGTTAATATAAGTGATAAGGGATTCTTCATTGTGCTAACTGTAAAAACATCTGCCACACTTTACAAAGCCAGTAATTTCATCAAAGTGTACATTTAAATATTATAGGTTGTATGCTAAATCAGTTGAATTCATTATACTGATAATGGAATGTAAATGTATGCCACTAATATATGCTCAGGAGTCAGCCTAGTCTAAATGGATAATATAGGCATATATATATATATATATATATATATATATATATATATAGGGTTAGAACATCTAGCTATGACGAAAGAAAATTTCAGTGTTCAGCAGCCAAGCTATGGAATTCACTCCCAGCTCACGTTTGTGAATCCAAAACACTGAACATTTTTAAGATGTTGCTGAAAACGCATTTGTTCTCCAGCCATTTTGATCTTTAATTTCTTCTTTTTTCTTTTTCTTAGTCAGTTATATATATATATATATATATCCCAATTTAATTTTATACATATATTGTTATGAAATAATTGTATTATATTTGTTATATCTCATATGTTTTTTTTTTCTTCATAAGTTTACATACAGCGCTTTTGAACAGGCTTTATGTATGAAAAGAGCGCTTTATAGGTTTGGTATTATAATAATAATAATAATATTAAGGGAGAAAATGTTTATTTTAAAATACAATTATTCAAAATGGAATCTATGGCATCATCTATGCTTTTGGGAGACAAGGGCCAAATGGATATTCAATCATTCATATTTCTCCTTTTTGATGCCTTCAGTTAGTCCAGAAGTCGGAGATAAATCACTATCTCAGGCTGTCGATTACTCTATGAGTCTTCTAAATTATCTAACCTGGTTCAACTAACTACTAAAATGCCCACATAGAACTGCAAGATATATATCTATTAAAATCAAGTTATTTTGTAGATCAATCTGAAATGGGTAATATAGCAATCCCAGAATGTTCCCCCCCCCCATACACACACACAAACACACACCTACACTCATTAGTAATCTACCACTTACAGCAATAAACTTGCTAGCTTGCAATTGTTTCTTTATATGCTTGGCTAATACTTTAACAATTTGGCTAAATTAATTTACCTTCATTAGTCAAATTGGCTAAACATAAAATATAGTTAGTTACCCCAGAGTTCTGTTTGATAAGTAAAGGATTTTAGCCTTTGGATAATACTGTGATTTGGTGCCATGTTGAAGTTAAGCTGCTAAATATATCCATAACGGAGGTAGAATTGCAAATGCACACACACACACACACATCACTCTCTCTCTCTCTCTCTCTCTCTCTCTCAGTGCATCAGAATCATAAAGAATAAAATTATTAGATCCATTGATTACATCAATTTGGGCTAAGTTATTCAGTTTAACCTATGAAATCTTACAATGGACAGACATAGTTTCCTGAGTAACATTAGCACTATCTTACTATACAAGACAGACTTCAGAACTGAATTATTGATGACAGTTAAATATGAAGGAAAAAACCCAAATATGTAGTATAGCAGCTATCTTAAGGTGTGTTTAATGAAGTTACTGGTGTTAGTTTCATAATTTGGAGACAGGAAATGTTAATATGTTACAGAAGTAAAAATATTTGATGGGTTGTCTGAGCTAATATAGCACTATGAAGTTAGCTTCTTTCCACACAAACACATGAAAAAATATATATATATGTACAAGTATAAAAGTATGACTGCATCATTTTCGAATTAACAGTGATAATTATATGTATTAAACTTTATGAAGAGAAACATCCAACATGTAAATGTTGCACATATATACATCATATCAAACAGAAGAATGGTGTTCTCACACAAGTTTATCTTGTTTTACCAGCGTAAAACAGCAACAGTTAATTACCAGTGGGCGGGCTGTTTTTCTTGGAAATCTCTGATATCACCCATAATTCAGTCCCATTTATTTGTCACCATAAGCTCTAATACCTGTCTGCAAACCTATTGTCCATATTTGGCCTTTTGTGTAGGTACATGTATGTTTTACTGGAGAATTTATGCGTCATCATTATAAGAAATTACAAAGCACTGAATCATGAACCAAAACTAGTCATGCCTTTTAGGTTGAGTATAATATTTATTTTATGTATAGGAACATTAGCTTGTGCACCTGTATGGTATTTTGTCCTTTCCATTAAAATTCACCAACATTGAGTCATAACATCAAAACTGTCTGCATACTTGTGTATGTGATTAAACAGATTGATATGGAATGTAATATAGATATTTATTTCTTTGTATATAACTTGTGTTACCTAACACAATTAGTTGCTGTTGGCGTGCACATTAGCTCAGACATGTTGACATATAAATTTGATTACACCTGATAAGGTTGTAGTTAATATTAAGCAATATTTCCTAACAACTAACAGTAGATGAAAAGTCCATATTAAATATAATATATTAGTACCAGTGAGTGATACACATACACACACACCAGCTAGCTTGCTCCCTCTTCCAACACATTACTTACTTGAAGTCACATTTGAGAATTTGTATTGATTTTGTCCAGAAGTATCCTTTGAGAAATCCTCTATGATGGCAGAAAATTTCTGTTTATTCAAGTGTACACATGAACAGATACAGAAATGCACACACACACACACACTCACACATATATGCCTACACATAAATTTACACTTTCACTAACGCTATTATATTTGCTCTATTTCACGCTAGTTCACCACAACCCATCCACCTATGGCCCTAATACCGGTTAACTGACCATGTACTTTGTACATGAGAACCCAGTTATCAGTTCAGTGTACAACATACGTCATCTGTCTGTCAGACTTGTATCCTGTTTTCAAGAGGTCAGGCCCGTGGTTGTATAATTGATATACATTCAGTTGTTTAGTTGACAATGAAGGGAATGTCTTGATAATTATTGGCTGTTATTTTACTGATCTGTTACTACTATTTTGTGTAATTGATTAAACAAGTTGTTGAGAAGTTCATATTTTATGAACGCTGCTTGTTAAGATGTCTGGAAGTCGTCCAATTTTTGTCATTGAAGAGCCAGATACTAAATCGACAGACCGCCTTAAAAATTTTGATTCACAGACTGGCTCCTTGTCTGCTCTTGGTCATGTACCTAGTACGCAAAAGGCAAGTCTGTTGCTCTTTGTTGTTGAAGATTGTTAAAATGTTGATTTTAAGATGTGTTATTCCATTGCAGTTATATCATTATTTTTGATAGAAATGTCCACTTTTGGTAAAGATTGCTGTAATTATTGCTTGTTACTGTTAGCTATACTCGTAATGGATCTGCTTCACTAAGGATAATTTGCTTTTTGGAGTTCTGCTATACTTGTGTGACAGACTTGTGTGAGGGAGGTTTTGCATCTGTCTGTGAAAAGTCATCTCTCTGTAATCAATCTCACTATGAATTGACCAGATCTTGTATTCACAATTCATAATGTTTTATGCCTCAGACAGACCAAGGAGGACATACACACACAAGCGCACATATGGGTGCTAATTTTAGTGCATTTAATTCATGTAGAGTAACCATAGACAGTTTTGTGATAGGGCTATTCCAGTTATAACTATATGGGGCTCACAGGTGGCAATTTTATTAATAATACATAGGTGATGGGGTCTCAGCAATAGAAAAATTAAGGATGGTGGGTAGACTAGAAAAATAGTAATTGATGGTGGTAGGTTTTGTGCAAATCTATGTATGGTGGTGGGTGGGTATCAGGAAAATAGAACACTGTGTATATTTTATGTAGAATCATGAAGAAATGAATCTCATCTTAGATAATATAATAGTTTAACACCGATTGCATGCAATAAATGTTTGTAGTATGTTATGGCCAGGAAATGGATTAATAAAATCTATGAAATAATTTTGGTATAATTTGAGACTTCCAACTGTGAACACTCCTTTAATTAAGTATACACTGGTGTAATGAATGTAGAACTTTTATGTAACTTTATAAGAATTTAAGATCTCGGGATTAACTGCATCTATGTGATGAATTAGTATCGGGTGAAAATATTATTATTGTTTTGTTGTCCACAGTAAAGCCTGGTGTAAAAAGATATAGTGTCCCCCAAGATGATATTAATACTTCATATAGGTCTGAATTTAATGGCACCAAGACCACAGTGTTTTGCCTATTCAGGCCTTTATACCTGATTTTTGAGGCCACACAGTTCACTTGAATGCTTCATACTGTCATAATTTAGCTGGAGGACACTATAATGCCCAATGCCGAAATAGGCAATTCCTCCAGTGGATAATATACATGTATCCTTATACTTTAATTTGTAGGCATACAACAAATCACTAACTAAAACACAATCTAGGATGAATATTATCACAAATGTATACATCTAGAAAGCTAGCAGATCATGCACATAAAAGATATTTATTAGAAAACCTGCATAAATTGTATTAATCTTTAAAAAAGATATTATAAATATAACTTTGTATATGGCATACAGAATGAGACTATTTGATCAAATGGGAGCATTTCATATACAGATGCCTTATTTAATGGGGAATGTTAGTGAAAGATAAATTTTAAATTATGGGTGGTTGGGTGTAATAAAAAATTTAAAACTTGAGCGGTTGGTCTAGGCAATAAATTAAATTGTGGGTGATGGAGGGGTAAATAAGTGTCTTAGCCACCCCTATACAATTATTTCTGGAATAGCCCATACTAAAATTTCACAAATAAATAGAATTCCATTAATGGTAGAGGGAGGTATGGATGTGGGGCTGGCCGTGGGGTAGTCGCCCTTCTCCAATGGAGGGGGGGGGGGTAGAGACACTCCCCTGAAAAAGTTGGGGAAAATCCCAAAGTAGCTGTAAATAGGCAACGAGGGACTGTAAAATAGTTATCTGAGCATTCAAATATAATTTTTCATCTTCCATCTGAACTGTTTGATGCCTTCCAAGTTATGCTTTCATGCTGTACTTTTCTTTCTAAGCATTACCAAGGTTTAAGATTCATAGGTAGCATATCATGTTTTGCCTAACACAAATATGATGAATCTTATTTAGTGAACTAGGACAGCACAGGGCTCAGGACAACCCAACAAATTTGGAGTTCCAAAACCTTCCACACATAATTAGCTTAACAACGGTTATACCTGCACTCATCCGCATCCACCATCCCCAAAGGGTAGGCCAGGTTTAAACATTTTCATCATACTGGCCATTTCAGAGATTTGACAGTTTGTGACATCCTGAATGGTGCTGCTTTCTCAGAGAATTAATGAGATGTTTTAAAACTCTGAGAACAAAAAAATACTAGTAGTGACTATACCCTTAGGGTATTTTAGTTCCATCTTTGTATACACACCATGGTATCTATTGTGGGTCATTGTGTGTAAGGATCAATACTTAACTAACATCACTCTGGTTACAGTTGTTCAGTCAATAAATTGTAGGTTCAGCTTTGTTTTTGTCTTAATTGCAATGAGTGTCCTCCTTTATAATGGAGGTTAAATCAGTTTAAACGTAACCATAGCCTTGTAAGGTGGCCCAGGCACATGCCCTAGTCAGTTTTTACTAAATAAAGTGATTAAGCCAGTTTCTTGGTGGAAATCTGAGCCATGGCCGGAAAACGTAGCAAATGTGTTGTTAGTCTGTCAGTTAAGGAACAAGCAGTCATTAATGTCAAACGAAGTAGGTCTTGAGGCTAATTGTAAGTAAATAGGTTGAAAGATGGCTTATTTTAAGTTTATAGACCTGGTGGCAGGTGAAAGGTTTATATTGTTGTTTGTTGCCCGTTAACTTTGAGTCTTAAGGCCCAGTTAATAATCTCTCATTTACAATTACAGTCTAGGTATGTCGATATTTACAATGAGAATTAAGTCAGTGTTAAAAAGTTGTAGGCATTGATGTGATTATTTGATATGATCATTGTGTTATGATCTCGTAAAGGTTGTACTAATTGTATTGGAAAGTGTGCCATATTGCTTGTAAGTGTTATCAATGTTCATATGTCCTCTAGTCTATTGGAGCACATAGTCTGATAATATTAGAATAGTCATGAAGATGTAAAGTTTGTACCAGTTAATGATAACTTTGTGTTATTATTCCAGATGGCGCAGCTGATAGGGAGGACGGGCAGCGGGCCGGGCCTTGGCCGCATAAGCTCCACCTCATCTGTAAGTAGAAATTGTCTTTCTCTACCTTCACCCCTCTATCTATCTAGGTAGCTAGCTAATACTCTCATCGTTCGTGTGGTATTGTTTTGCACTTCAAATATCCAGGTCATTGGATTGAATCCTGGTGTTACATGTGTCAGTGGGTTGTTTTGTCAGATCATTGATTTTCCCAAGGAGTAGTCCCTTTGTCCTTTGTCTTAGATGTGATCAATTATAAAGTTAAATGATAATGCACTCATTTATATTGTGTGTGTGTGTCTGTTTATAATGATATATAATTCTTCGGATATAATAATCTATTGACCTTGTCTATTTTGATGTAGTCATTTTGATTAGTATAATTGTTTTATTTTTCCAGCTTTTCCCATCTAATTGGTTCATTAAAGTTAATGAATTTCATTTAAATAACATTTCAGCAGTGGTTTTGTTAGAAACCAGGACCCGCCTATTTTCAAGTAGAGACGGGGCTACTTTCTTTTCCAATGCTGAAGAGACACCACACCCTTTGTGCAATTGTAGGCCATTGAAGCCTAGTAATATATTACCCTAGTATTTTGGTTGGCCCCTCCTACTTTATTTCTTAACAAAACCACTGTTCAGTAGAGGTAGTTCTATTATTCTATCTTGTACATGATTGCTGGAGATAATGTATATCAGACAGAATTTGCTAAATGTCACAATGATGTTATAAGACACGTCTTTTTTTTTAAACACTCAACCCAGATCATATTAGCATCAAATAGTATTAATATTTTTACATATGGTCCAGAATAATTTTTCAATAATTATTAATAATATAAATTAATTTTATTGTAACACGGAATGTCCACGTTACACCGTTGATGTATCTGAACTGTCCACATTACATTACTGATGTGACGGAATTGTCCTGGTTACATCAAACATGTAATGTAAATATTGTTCTTTCAGCACCTGGAAATTTGCACCAAACTTATTTGGGTGAAATGTATTGTTGGAATAGGGTGAAAAAACACAATTTTTTTATTATTTCAGGATAATGCAACACAAGAGTATGCATACAAGTTTTGATGTTGTGGAAATGTCCTCGTTACATCATTCGTATTGGGTCTCATCCATGTTACGTGACAGTCAGCACGTGTTTGATAAAAACATTTACAAAACTTTCAATTGCGACTCATATTTAGCCACATTTCAGTCTATATAAGTTCCATAATGTCAAAATGACAGATTCATTATATTAAATGAATATTTGCATAGTTGTAGGCTTTGTAAACTGTGAAATGGGTCCATATTTATGGCATAACAAAAAATAATTCCACTAAATATTTAAACCATGTTCCTCTTCTGGTGGCAATTTGTCCAAAAATGTCAGAGAGTGATGCATCATGTGTATGGTTTTCACAATCTTAAGTTTCGACGTAATATCATCACTTTTTTTGTCATATTTAGCATTTTTGTTCATCGTAGGTATCACGTAACATTAATTATCCACTTAGCATGGATTATTTTTCCAAAACAATTTCACCCAGTAAAAATTGGTGAGGATTAACAAAAATTGTGTCACATGACTGTCTTAAAGAAAATTACTAATTATCGAATGCGTCGAATAACAATAACAGTATGTTGTAACATTTTCAGTGGACATTTCTTGATGAATACACCATATGTCATTCATAATTTTTTGTATTTTGATATTGAGATAATTTTCAATATTTCTTGGGACATACACATATTTAATAATATTTGATACAGGTGTAGTGAGTGCCAAGGATGAAGATTAAGTCTAGATATGTAATGATTAGTGGAATTATATTTGGACATAACATGACCTAAAATGTATGTTTCAACTAAGTTAATAGTTTAAATGGTAATTAAATCTTTAACTCGTGTTTAATTGGATGAAGACTGAGGAGGCAAATGTAAATATGCGGATCTAACAGATTCTTCAAACTTTAATAGGCATTGAATTTTATTTAAAATTATCCCTGGAGAACCATGGAAAATAAATTAATTTCTATGACTTGGTTTATACTCAGCCACAAACTTTTATGGCTTTAAGTCTTTCACTAGTTTCTGCTCTTTTTTCTACAGTTAGGTGTTACTGCTGGTAAATCCTGCATCTATAAACATTATGCGTAGTGTTTAGTAGATTCTTTATAGGATAGTTTTGTACACTCAGACCTAAATTTACTAATACCAAAAAATGGATTTTATTTGTGGAGCTTGTATTTGACATATTTAGTATAAACAAATTGTATTTGTTATTTATTTATAAGTAAAGGAACTACACATTATTTGACAACATCAGTTTAGCACTGTCATCATAATGTGTTTTTGAATCCAATAATGTGACATAAAGTTAAATATAACACGTGTAAAATGTGATTGAATTTAAAGTTTATTATGATGTTGTGTTGTGTTTACAGGAGGCATCCCGTAAAGGGCTTGGTGTAAGAAGCATCTTGTTATTTTATTGGTTGCACAATGGTATTTGCCATGAAAATCTGATTGAATTTAATCTGTGTTTTAGTTTCTAACCAGTCCGCTCTGATAATAAACACTGATATCAAACTGTCAATTCCATTATGCTCTTTTTTGCCGTGTTTTGTGATGAAATCAGTTCTGCTTGAGCTGCTGTGTCATGTTAGTTTATCTAGTTTCAGACCATGTATCCATGCCAGGTACCAATGTGTTTATTGCCTAAAACCTTAGCCTACACTTCATACCACTTGTGTGGTTTAACCTGAGTCAACTTTACTACAGTAACAGTCAGTTTATACAACTCGGGTAACATTTTCTGGTTCCCTCCAAAAAGGAGAGGTGATTGTGTGCCTTGTCTCATTATTGAGTATAGTAAGAAAAAGTATTCCCATTTGTCCAATAAATTTATCTGGAGTGTTTATAATGAACAATTTTTAGCGAGATGATGAGTTCAAATGAGAGATGCCTAGCCAGTATGGCTTTGACTACAAAAGTTATCACATCTTTTCTAACTACTTTGGTGGTTAAAAATATTTGCCGATAGTGCTTGTTTTGTTTTGGGCATTTCAATTCTGGGACTGAATTTAACAGGTTTATTGGACATTTCTATATTAAGTTCGTCTTGGTGAAGGCCAATTTGCACAGTCCTTAGTGTGATCTTCCTGGTGTTGGCAAAATCTTAATTATAAAGAGTTATTATTGCTGAATGTTTTAGAATTGATTTCTTGTCTGTACTTGTGAGTAGTGGTTGTTAAACAGATGGGCATTAATGGTGAGGTGTCACCCATTAATCTCTTCGCTGCATTTACAGATTTCTTCATCTTATCTGTCTTTTTGAGTTCCTCCTTAAACAGTCTTTATTTCCAGTTTAAAGACTCAACAACTGTGATGAGTTTCGACTTTAAAAATATATTAACATATTAAAACCCTTCATGTTTGTGAGTGATCAGGTCCCCCAATGAGTGGAATCTTGTGTACAGTTGCCTTGATTTGATGTATTAAAAAAAATAGTTTTGTTTACATCCAAAATCAGTTACTAATAAGTATGTTGTATTTATCATATTGTTGCCTTATGGTTGATTTTGTTTTGCCATTTTAGTTCTTGCTTTACCTGTGACATTAAGACAGAAATAATCATTTGCAGCATGGCTAAAAATGCATGTATACAGTATAGTTTATTTATTTTGTGGAAACCTTGTCAGCATTTATTTAATATGCAACAACATCTACTATTAGCTTCTTTCTTCTATTCTTGACATAATACACTTTCTTTCCGCAGGACTGAGCCGTTGTTGAATATTTTGATATTGCATCATCCAGGATATTTTATCTCCATTAATAGGGCCTGCTCCATGTACCCAGCTGGTCCAGTGGTGTGACATTTATGACAGAAGGTTCCTATGAGCAGCAGTTGGTGGCAGCATTTGCTGCTACACATCTTGAGTCTATGTGTGAGCTGGACATAGACTCCATACCTCATGTCCATCGTATGTCTGGCCTAATCTGCACAATAGGTAGGTGACCATTAAAATTTGTACTTGAGCACTTGTTACATTTTTTTGTTCATTAAACATGTGAACCCTTTAATCTAATAATAATAATAATAATAATAATCGTCATCACAGATATTAGGACTTTTTCATGTTGCTTTCTGGTTATGATTTTAATGTACATTTGGTTGTATGCTTAAATTTATTGTTAGCCTAATATACAGGCTTTTTGTTTATTTGTGTAATTATTCTATGATATCTATTTCAAACAGTTGTTTGTGTACTTTAAAAAAAAGAACTATCTTTGTGTTTCAGCAGTCTTAATGACTTCAAACTGATTTTGTGTGATATGTGTTGTTACAGGCCCAGCTTGTAGATCAGTGGAGATGTTAGAGAAGATGATCAAGGCTGGAATGAACATTGCCAGGATGAACTTCTCACATGGAACCCATGAGGTTGGTGTATATGATCACTGATGTGCTTCTGGAGCATGGCTTTATGGTATTCCCATAATCTGATGGGATAAAAATCATACCATTTAATAGAACATTGAATATTGTGTATATGAGAGCAGGGAATGTGTAAGGTATTAGCTATCAGAATTACAAATTATAATCACATTAGAAGATAGCAATTAAAAACCTCCCCACATTTGATGACTAACATACAGGTTTTGTCTTAGCTAAAGAGTCTATGGTCCATGTGCACTTGGGTTTGTTGAATAAAACTTTCTTTCTATACAGCATACAGATGTTTGTTGAGTATCACAAATTCACATACCTATGAATATGAATATTTGTTTGGTTAATTTTTTTAATGGGTTTAGTTATTAATCACCTAAACCAGATGAAGATTAAAGATGAAAATTTACAACAACATGTATTGATTGTGATTCAGAGTATTGTGAACTGTTTTACACTGGGAAATGCCAACAACAAAAGCACGTATTCATTATAATATTTGCTACGTTATGAATAGTGTGTGGCCAACATTCATGAAGTATTGTGAGTGTTGTTATAAAGTCTGAATATTCATTATCGTAGAGTTTTGTTATTGCCTTTTTGTTCTTAATCCTCTGAAAATGTTTTCTAATTCTAAAGTTTGTCTTCATTTTCAGTATCACAAGGAAACCATAGACAATGTGAGAAAGGCAGCAGAAAAATGTGATAGTGCCGTAGCTATTGCTTTGGATACTAAAGGGCCAGAAATTAGGACAGGAATAATGAAAGCTGTAAGAACATATCGTCTTCTCACCTTTAACTGTGTTGTATTATGTGCTGTGATTAGAACTGTCTGTATGACCAGCTAAGGTATAATAAAATGCCAAAAATCCATCAGCAGTTTTCAGGTATTTTTATTTTCTCATTAGCCAGTATTAACTGTTGTTTTCAAAGCTGATTGTCATTAGCTCAGTTGTAACTTCCAATAATAAGATTAAGATACTACCGCTACATAATAATAATAATAATAAACACTAGCATGGTTCCATTCATGAACTGTTGATGTTTAATATGTCTGCAAGCTCTCTAGGGATCATGCCTTGCACAGTGGTATAGCTTTAATTGTTACTTGCATTTTGATCATGACATGCATCTGGATGTATCACATGTTTCCTTTTCTTTAGATAATTTGGAACTATATATTTCTGGTTATATATAGCTGTGTATTAGTTAAAAAAAAAATATTTTATGATACAACACATTATTTGCTAATTTGATAACGTCATGTCCTAATAGGACCTAATTAGGTCATCTGGGAGTTCAGCTTGTGTACTTCTTAATTCAGAGTTCTCTTTAGATGGTATTGAAATCAGCTTTGTTTTAAACAGCAGTTTATTTCCAGGGTGTCAACGCAGAAGCTGAACTGGTTGCTGGCAAGGAAATGACCATAACCACTGATGACCAATACAAAGAGTTATGTACAGAATCTTTGGTCTGGGTTGACTATAAGAACATCGTACATGTTCTGGATGTTGACAAGAAGGTCTACATTGATGATGGCTTGATCTCACTTATTGTCAAGGAAATGGGTAAGTGGGGGTGGGGGGGGGGAGCTGTTTTAATAACTTGCTAAAGACATCTTCATAGCAGAATGTTTTCAAATTCATTCTTGTTCATCTTCGGGAAATAATGGTTATCATGTCAGTTTGTTCCACATTGAATCACTTTGAAAGATGGAACATGCTTCATTAGTAGTGAACACTGCTCAATAATTGGAAAGAATCATTGTTAATTAAAAACAAATTGTATGCCTATTATACACTTCTATAAGAAGTGTACTTTTGTTTTAGTTCGAGTTAAATGATTATCTGATACTCGACAGAGGAAAGGTTCCAGCCTTGTGCACATGATATCTGTACACAGCACAAATAGTTACAGTTCAGTTAGTTTCCATATTCTAATGTTTATTCAGGGAAAAAGTTGATGTTGAAACATTAATAACATTTTTAGATCATGGTTTTTGTGAATGCTTTAGAAAGTTATCAGATTTAATCAGTTATTTTCACTTTGGTCCATACCTTTTTGGGCCTTAATGTGTTCTTATAATGAGAGATGACAACTCTTAATATGAGTAATATAAAATACATTTGACAATTATATAACATATTGCCCATTATAATAATGATGAAATGTGCTTGTGCAATGAAAAGAAGTTACAAGTTAAATTGATCTAACATATGGCTTCTCAAACGGCATGGCATAAATATACATCCAAAGACCGTGTAGTTTTAGTATTTGGTCAAATGCATTTTTGTTATGACAATTAGAAGATACCTGTTTTATTCTTGATTTAACTATATTATGAAATAACTATTTGACAACTGATAATTATTTTAATAGGCAAAGATTTTTTGAGATGTGAGATAGAGAATGGTGGTCTGTTGGGAAGCAAGAAGGGTTGCAATCTACCAGGTACTCCAGTAGATCTGCCTGCAGTATCAGATAAAGATAGAGAAGATCTGACATTTGGTGTTGACATGGAGGTTAGTGAATTGTTACAGACGCATCAATATTTGCTGTTTCTTTTTTTTTCTAACTTTTGTGTGCTTTGGTGCTTTATTGATTTGAACATGTTCTTTCTTCTAGAATAGTATTCACTTTGACAGTATTCTTGCAAATTATATCCACCATCAGTATTTCCCTTAATATCTCATATAGCCTAGTTACTTTCCCAATTAATATATTTTGCTACATGAATAATTTTGTAATTTATGTTAATAAAAATACATTTCCTATAAATTCTATTTGACACATGTTTAACTCACATACATCATCCTGATCTGTTTGCCCATATTAACCCAAATGTGAACAAGAATTATTGTGGGAGTTGCTTCATACTAACCAGGGTTGGGTGTCTTCCAGAAGAAACCTAATTCTTCTGGCACAGTGGAAGGAACTAATTGCTTCCACTTTCTTCTGGAAGAAATGGAAGCAAGTGGAAGAAATGTCTGGTCAAAATCTGTGATGTCAGATGGAGTAGACAAGGGGTCTCAAATTAATAAGTACCCAAATTAATGGGTCCAGAGCAATGCAACATTATACAGTGATGCAACTACATCTGAGAAGAACAAATTTGTCATGTTTTATGCTGTCATATATATCATTTCTAGAACTTCCATCATTGCAAAAACCCAAAAGACCACTACCCAAAATGAATCTAATGGCAATGTTCAGTAACATATTCCACACATAAAATCAAACACATGACTGCATAGTGCCATGATTATCAACCTTAATCTGCGAATTTATTACTTTACATCAATACAATAACAATATTATTCTAATATTCTAATTCAAACTTGCCTATCAGCAACCTGCTAACTGAACATCATCTTTTGTACAAGGCTAAGGACATTTGTTGCAGACTGCAAATCAACCTTACTTGACTACTTTATGGAATTGCCTGCAACATCCAATTACAGTTAAACATACTTTATTTGTCTGTTTGGAAAAAAAAGAGTAAATGTATTGTTGTCTTATGGGCGATATTGACTGGGTGATATAGATAGAGGATAAAGTTTCTGGGGATATTGTCCTGACCAAGTATTACATAAACTACAGGAACTTGTATTCAGCAAACCGTTGTTCTAATCATGTATAGCCTTTCTTGTGGCATGCAAAAGTATTGTTTGGTGCCTGATGCCAGCCTTGGTATATCCATTTGTAGAATATGCCATTAGCTTCTTTGATCCAATTCCCACAGAAAATACTTTTCTAATAAAATGTGCACATTCCTGTCATATTTAAGGCCAGAAGACGGCATCTGTACAATTTAGAGAATAATCTTCATTACATTCATTATATTTTCTGATGAACTCTAAATGTTGTTCTTGAGGTGTGTCTATAGCAGGGACTGGTATAATAAAGTATTCATCGTCATTTGCTTTTATTTGTCAACAGGTAGACATCGTTTTTGCTTCTTTCATTCGAAGTGGTGATGGTATTCGTATCATCCGTCAGGCGCTTGGAGAAAAGGGCAAGAATGTCAAAATTATTGCCAAAATTGAAAATCATGAGGGTGTCAAAAGGTATTTGAATGCAGTGTTCGCCTAGATAAAATCAGGTGCTTGCGAATGTTTGAAAAGCATCGTAAACACTCCTCAAATTATTCATTATGTCTAGCCTACTTAGGTTGAACTTGTCACCATTCAGGTTGGAAAGGTTGGAGTTAAGTCATATATTCAAGTCATTTATGCAGTCATAATTTGTAGCGAATATGCAGATGTAGCACAATAAACCTTGACTTATAAGCAAGTTTGAAACAATCACTTTCAACTTAAAAGTAGCTTACTGTACTATATTATTATTGTGTGCATGCCAGAAATCAAGCTCAAATTAGAGATATTCTTAAGTACCTTGACACATATAATTTTTTGTTTTAGTCCATTTGTTCATGCAGTTTGACTGATGTCAGTTTCTTAGCATATATGACATCTATACAAGCGTTCACTACAAATTATATGAAAGTAGAAGACATTGTGTAATATGTATCCATAGTTAATGGTAAAAACAATTAAACAGTGTCTACAATTTCCAAATGCAGAAATTAAATATACAAGTTTAATGTCTTGTCGTTATAGATTTGATGAAATTCTAGAACAGGCTGATGGCATAATGGTAGCCCGTGGTGATCTGGGTATTGAGATTCCAACTGAGAAAGTATTTCTTGCTCAGAAGATGATGATCGGTCGATGTAATCGGGCTGGAAAGCCTGTCATCTGTGCCACTCAGGTGACATATCAAATTTTGTGATAATTGTTGAAGTGTTTAAATTTGTAAAGGCATTAACATATGATGAGACAAGTTTTGTTGTGTAAAGAAGCTAGTCTTTTGCTTATGAAAAAAGGGTATTTCATAGTCTTTTTGTCCACAAAATGGTCAAATTGTTGTGTGCTCTAATCACTTATCAGATAAAGTAATGGATGTTTTCAGATGTTGGAGAGCATGGTGAAGAAACCACGACCAACTCGTGCCGAGAGCAGTGATGTTGCCAATGCCATATTGGATGGTGCTGACTGTGTTATGCTGTCTGGTGAGACTGCCAAAGGCACATATCCTTTGGTGGCTGTTGAAACTATGCACAAGGTTTATATTGCTGGCTCAATTTTCACTAAAATTCCTCTTCTGTTGTGCATAAATGACTTGCTCTGGATGTATTAATCCATTTATCCTAGATAGAATATTATAGAACAATTTGCAGATGTTACAATTTTCTGTATATAATATATATAGATCTGTTTTTTCAAAACATTTAAAACCTAATTCTTTAGTTTACTTCTCTTTTTTTATAGTTTTCTAATGTTTAGACTACATTCATGGATAGCCCATTGCAAATTTGTAAATTATTTAGTGGTAGATAGTTAAGGACCATTTTATTTATTTGCTTAAAGTTAAATGTCTGTTTTATGTTTCAATGATAGATTGCCAGAGAGGCGGAGTCAGCTGTTTACCACAAGCAGTTGTTTGAAGAATTACGTCAGCTGACACCAAGACCTACAGACATCACACACACAACAGCTCTGGCTGCTGTAGAAGCATCAGTTAACAGTATGGCTGCTGCTATTGTGGTGATAACGTCTACAGGAAGGTAAATACAGCAGTATGAATAAATACAAAAATTGTTAGAAAGCATTTTGACATTTGTGGAAATGTGTCAATGAAACAGTTTCCATAGGTGATATTATGATTTATTAATGTGCAATGATGTATAGTCAATGAATCGGGTGTCTCTGATAACGTAGTATAATATGTGTGAATTTTGTTTGTGGGTAGGATATAAAATATGGAGTGCAAAATTGAAGTTAAATGATTCTTTAAATCCTTTTTAAATTACCTTTTTTGGTTGAGTCATATGGTTAGATAATTTTGTTTTAAAATTGACACTACCTAAAGAGCTGGTAAACTTTAAAAAAAAATCCTTCTGAATAAAACAAATTCATAATGGTCTGGTACCTTGCCGATGGTGATGGGGCTTGTAGGTCTCAAGGACTCTGGTCACTATACCTGCGGGGGCTTAAGCTCCTGGCAGGTTTAATCAAGCTGCGCAGGTCTCAGAGGAGGAACCCCACGCCATAAAAACAAACCCATTATTGAAACTACAACAGTTAAAGATTGTTGTTGTAGCCTTATGTCCCACTGGGGATGAAGAGGATAAATAACGTAAATAATAACGCTTTGGGACCAGTAAAGTATCAAATAGAGGATTTGCTAATGCGGAAGACATGTAGGAAATTGATATTCCTTTCCACGGCGTCTTGTTCACAGGTAGTGAAATGAAAACCTTGAACGGTTAAACCAGAAATGTAAGATTTCACTTTTATAATGTGTGCTAGATAATTTGTGATAACATAAAATGACTGAAGTCAGCTTGATAGAACGTGGTGGGATTAAGATGTTGACATCTAGGGTTACACACTCGGTGCCGTTGCAGTTGACCTAACAACTGATATAATTATTTCACTGTAACTGGTGTAAATCATGAAATTGATTTTGTACAGGTTTCTATTTTACTGAGTCATTTCTACCCGTTCCCAGATCGGCGCAACTGATGGCAGCCTATCGACCTCGCTGTCCAATTTTAGCTGTGACCAGGAATGGCCAAGTGGCTAGGCAGTTACATTTACACAGAGGCATTTTCCCGATCCATTACAAAGGTAACGCGGGTGTGTGATGCGGATAAGGAGCTTGTTTGCTAGTTTATTTTGCTGGCATCATTATTGTGATGGTTTAATTTCTACTTCTTTCCTCCATTATTATCTGTCAGGAAATGACTGATTTCTCATGCTTTACTTGTGCTATTATTTAAAATTACATACAGGGTGGTAGAGTAGGCTTGCATGCTCTACTGGCTATTTAAGATAATAGAGGAATAGTACTGTATGGTTTCTGACCGAAGTACCTTATCTGACAGTGGCACATAGTATGCAGAAAGGTAGAAATGTTGTTTTCATCATGCGCTTCAATTTTGTTGTGATATTTGCAAAAGTATCTCTGCTTATCTTCAGAAAAAAGTAATACACGCAATTGTTCCTGGATAACATTGGGCTTTATCATGTTCATTAGTAAATGCTTTAAATAATTTTAAATTAACTTGAGTTCATTTGGGACATTGTTAGGCGGTGATCCAAAGCCTCATAATTCTGCATTTCACATCTGTTAGAAACTGTACAGTATTTTTCTATTGATCTGTCTTTTTGGCGAGGATGTGATGCTCATTATTGGCAAATGTCTTTAATGGGAAGGTGTCAATCTATCACTGAGAGTAGAATGGTAGAAAGGTGGACCATCATTTCACAGGTGGTCATACTGTTTGAATAGTCATAATAGGTGATTGATTAGGTAACGGAATTAAACTGTTTATCTTTTTATTTGTGGTCACAGTGTATTTGTTTATTGCTGAATTTTCTATAATAATTACCTTATTTCCTTACCTATTTTGCTGATGAGCTATATGATTAACTTTATTTGTATTTTCCTCTGCCAAAGTCAGATACTATTGCAGGTGCCAGTGTCTCGGCTCAAGTCATATGGTGATTGTGCATTTAGTGTTGCAGCCCCCACTTTGTGGAATAGGTTGCCGGCAAATATTAGAAATGCGTCGTCTCTTGGAAATTTTAAGTCTCTTCTAAAAACACACCTATTTAAGGTCGCTTTCACAGATAAATAATTATTATCTTTTAAATCATTACAGGGTTTTTACAGACATTATTTGGGGTATTATTATATTACATATTATTTGTACAGCGCCTTTGAATGGCTCCTGCTAGTAAGGGTGCTTTATTAAATATACATTATTATATTATATTATATTATATAAGGATCTCTGTGCATCTCCACAACCAAAAGGGTTTAAATCCAAGCCTTACTATTACTGTGTATTTCTTCATTCATATTCTTCATTACTTTCAGAGGTTGCTCGACCCATTTATAAAAGTGGCAATAAACCAACAACATTGTGTTTTCCCAAAAATTAGTTTGTTAGATGAGTAATGACTTTATCTGAAATTGGCATTTAAATGTTGAATCTGATTGTAAAGTAACACACTTTCTGTTGTAAACATTTATAATTTATACAACTTCATTTAAAGCTGAACTTGACAAAAGTATATTAATACAAATTCTTGTATTGATGTAGTGTGTTAATATTTTACATCTCTCGTGTCGATATTCCATAAATAATTGTGAAATGATAATTTCCAGGTTTACGGATCACATTCAAACGTGTTTGTCATCAAGATGATTAAGACTCTATATAAATTTGTTGATTAAAATGCCAGAGGACCTCAGCTGAAATTTGTCAGCTCTCCCTGTTGTTCATTCATATCTTCACTCAGCCCCTGCAGATTCACCATTTAGAATTGGTCCATAATCTGCCTGCATGTCTAAGCTGACAAGTGTGCTAAAAGGAGACTATGCAATATGAGGCCTTTGTGTCAGTATATTGTTAAAGTGTTCTCACTCACCCATTGTTTTCCTTAACCATAACTCAGTACTTGGTTGGGCAATGTTGGATACAGTAATTGTACACCAATAAGTTCATTAGTTCTAACTAGACTATGGTCTTGAGTATCAAAGCTGAGTACAGACTAAGAATTTGACTGTATTTTAAAAGGTTTAAATTTATTAACAAGACAGTAGGTTGTTTGTCTTCTGGTAATATTATCTCATTCCCTGATTGAGAATGGGGTTTGTTTTATGTGTGACACATAACATTATTTCATGTTGAAATAGACGAATGTTCAACACCTACCAGACCTTTGAGAGACGTGAACGGGTTTCTCCTATTTGGAAAATGCTGGTTTAAATGACAACTTTCGCTTGGTAGATATGCACGGGCAGGTGGTCATCATTGATGACAACAGCAGCATAGAGTGAGGGGTGTTCATAGAGGAAATTAAAAGTTAGATCTAACTGAACTGTTTATTTATTTGGTACAAGGGTTCATCTTAGGTGATTTCGTGTTCTCATCCAATGTTTTAAGTGAATTCAATAAAGTGGCATATTTTTTATCCACTTAGATTTATTCCTCGGTAATTAATAAATGTCTAATCTTTTTTTCTGGGGCTAGTTTTATTTTAAAATGTCCTGTTGCCCTGTTGTGGGGTTTAGTTATCACTTGTTTTTCACCCCAGAACTGAATGTCATCATTGATTGGGTGATTGTTAAATTAATTTAAATGGAGTGAGCTCGTTCAGAATGATTTATCTAATCCAGTGATGTCTTCCATACTTCTACATGGTATGATGACTCATGATTACTGTCTTTACTGAAATCGTATGATGTTTGCACAGTTATCAGTCGTGGAATAGTATTCTGGTATTACTTGGTGTTTTTCAACAAAAGACAGTCCGAGCTACCTTCTGGTGTGATCAGTGTCTTGTCAAAACAAAAGATCAATTACTCACACATTAAAATTAGCAGATTAAACGTAGAGCCACATTCTTAGTTAATGTGATTTATTTTTTTATTCTTTAAATTTATTATCCTGAAATGTATACTGTTATTGATTGTCTGTGTCTGTCTGTCTGTGTGTCTTATAAACAGACATGATATTTGTACAGGTTGAACCAGTTAACAATTTATTACTGTTTGTTTCATGATTTATGCTGTTTTGAGGTTACTGATATATGTACCAGATTGCTGACAATGTGTCAAAGGCTGACAACAAACATTAAGCTTCATAGCATCATGTATTCAGAGTTAAATTTATGACAGCCATAGCAAAGTCTCTGTAGACTAGACACATCCCATGCCATTTCTGACATTGTGTGGTTTTTTTCTTCAACAACCTCACCTTTTTCAAGTACAATTAAATTCATATCAGTGATTTATTTACAGCACAGCAATATATACATAAATTTAATAACATCAGACTGACCAAACTAGCCAAACTGCTGTGTTATGGCTCTACCTAAATGCTAAAATTGATGTAGGCTACAGGTCTGGGATTTTTCAGAGGACAGTGTAAGCTGTGCTGGTTACCATTAGAAGTTGTGATATGCACAAGTGTTGTTTAGTAATTGTGGCCTACTGTTAGATAATTTGGTCAGAGATATAATCTGTTCAAGAAGTGTCTTGCATTTAAATGTTGTTGCTGATTGGTCAAGCACGAGGTCAGAGAATATTAACATTTATCATCAAGGAATGTTGGACAGTCACCGAGACACCACCTGACAGCACACTGTCTCTGACTGTGTGCCAAGACACTATGTTAACATAGCTATAATTGCCATGGAGACTGATGCTCACACAGACACTGTTGATGGACAGTGTGTGTGTGTATGTGTGTGTTGGTTAATTTATCACTTTAATTGTATTCTGTTATTTTAAAACTTTAGTGTCAGTTGGATTTTAATTCTTTAAAATGTTTTGTCATGCTAAGCTTTAATAGTGATGTGTGCTCACATCATTTTATTTACAAACAGAGCTTGATTTATCACAAATCAGTTGGTTAACATTTAGTGAATATCCCACAATATTTTAAACATTGTATAAAAATTAAAATACAACAAAGCCTAATTTATGTGAACAAATACATCAGTAGCCCATTGCATGGATTAGCATGTATATGTTAGATAGCCTATTTGACATTTAAATGATATGATAATATATTCAGAAGTACAAATACAATCTATATTATAATTAGCCTTACCTAAGATTAATCAATTACACAACATATGTTTAATATATACACACACACTTCATTGAATACAGATGACGCAGTTATTTGATGCACTGAATTAATCTTTGAATAATGAAAGAAATTTTTGTTTCAAATCAAGATGTTTTCATTTGTCCAATACAGTAGAATTCCTTTATGAAGACTCCTCCTCTTACCAGACTTAGACAAACGTTTGCAATGCATAAGTAGTTTCTAGGCCGTCTATCGAATAGATTAGAGAATGTGAGAAAAATTTATGCCCTTCAACTGTGATCACAACAGAGGAGTAGTCTTCTTTGGGAGTCCTTCATTCTGTGGAGTTTCACCGCACACTGATGTATCAGCAATCAACAGTCAGTAGACACGTTGAGATTATTATCATAGTAGAGAGCTAGCTTACAAAAAGCACACCCAAGAATCAGTTACTACTGCTGGGACCTACGTATGTGTTAGTCAATCATAGACATATTTCTACATTCCTTTAAAGCATCTTGAGACTTGAGAAATGTGACTTTGCACACAGCCACTTTAAAACATTTTTTTTTGCATTACACACTGATCCAATTATCAATTTAAAACAAATTAGCAATTACCAGAAATTCACCCATTTAATGGGTTATGTAAGCATTTTGTGGTTATCTGTAATCAGGTACGCACACAAGTTTTGACGTCATTGTCCCAGACCAGGCCAGCAGGACACGGCATCATATAAGGCTGTGAACCTACACACATGATATATAGATACGTGTTATATGGGAACTCGAAGAATGTCTTTTCTGAATCAGCGCATGGATTGGTCACTTGTTTGGGGCCTTCTTTCGCTGCACCAGCCATATTCGCATCCGTTTTCGCGTCGGTGCCGAAATCTGGAGCAGAGAGCATCACAGACCATGGTATGCAGGTGGAGAGTTGTTGATCCCAAACCAAACTGTAGCCACACGGATGGACGAAAAATGATCCGAATTCATCACATTGGATGAAGTACCTTGGGTCTGCAGGATAGGGATGATAAAATCCTTCACCGCTCTGACAAGGGTTTCCCTCAACCGAGACTGGAATGGTGTCAGTGTCATCACTCTGACCATTCATGTGAATTGGCTCTCCATTCATGTCTGTCAGTACCATGCCAGTCTGCCCAATGCCAAGACTTAACCCATTACTAGAGACTGCTCCACTGGAAAGCATCTTGCCACTAGAACTCATACCATTAGAAGATACCTTGTAAGTTGAGGAAGCCATACCACCATTGTACATCATACCATTAGTAGCACTAGCTGTCATACCACTTTCTGCTTTCTTGTTGGTCCACTGCATCGATTGGTCACTGCCTGCTTCAGTCAAGCCACCAGTCACCCTCAGTACAGGGCCTCTCAGCGTAAACATAGCATCGTCGCTTCCCTCCTTGGCGATGTTTTTCATGGAGGTAAACATATCAGGGCTCAGCTTTTTAATGCACATAGACATCTGTGGATCCCAGACAAAGTCCTCTTCACACTGAGGAGCCTCATTATTGGCTGAACCTTCCTTACCACTCAAAGCTATGGACTCTCTACACTGGCCATCTTGTTGAACAAACACGTACAGTTTTGGACAGCTGATTGGAACTATCTGGCTAAACATTTCAGCAGCTGACACCAGATTCACACAGCCATTCACTGTGTCCAGCCACATCATGCCATCAGGACACTGTAGGGTTGGCTGGCTACCAGTTAGCATGCCATTGCTGTTCACGCATCTGACGAGGCTCATCACAAACTTTGCACCATCTGGACAGAGGAAATTTCAGAGGTCGACTCCGAATTGTAGTTGTTGGCTCCTACATTGTTTATAGCCCTGCTTTGTTTCAGGTCAGTTCGCTGTTGAACTGTGCTATCTCTTGAGGTGTCGACATTCCAGCCAGTGGCTGACTTTTCCACTACCTGGTTCCCCACACACGTCTTCATTTGGTCGTTCCAGCCTTTGTTAGGTCCACAGAACCTCAAGTACATGTTCCCAAACTCATCACACTGTATGTACATGTTGGATTTAGGAGGATAGGGATGATAGAAAGAATTGGTCTCCAGGCAGAATTGGCTACTAGCCCCAGTGGAATGAATTACTGAGGAAGAGGAATATGATGAGGATGAGACCTGTCCATTCTGCTGGCCAGTTTGTTGTTGTTGTTGTTGTTGTTGCTGCTGCTGCTGCTGCTCTTGTTGTGACCATTGTAGTGGTGGCTGAGGTTGTGGCTGTTGTGCCACTATTTGTTGTTGCAGTGACTGCTGTGTTTGGTGAGGTATGCACACCTGGTGTTCCTGTGACCACGCATGGTTGTCTGGACACTGCTTGACCTCCTGCCTGTACCAGCCAATACACTGAATATATTTGTTGCTGTCTGCCATATATGGCAGATACTTCTGGTGACTGAGGCAGGGATTCTGGTACTGAGCATCACCTGATCCAAGTCGCTGCTTCAGGGACCTACATTCTTTGGCTCGCTGTATCCACACTGAGTCAGTTGGACACTGCCTCTCAGTTGCCTGGCCATTGGTGCACTCCCAGTATATGAATGGGTTGGTTGGGTTGGAGACGAACTGGGTGCTTGGGTCTCTGCATGGGTTGAGAATGTTGAGAATGGTCTGTGGATTTGTCTGGATTGACTTCTGCCCTCTGGTATTCTGAACCCATTCTTGGCCACTCTTGCCCATGGGTTGCTGAAATTTGGCACCACCCGCCAGTAATCCATAGGATCTAGTCATTGAGGACTTTGATGACGCAGATTCTTGCACTATGCCGTCACTTGATCCAGATTTTTCGCCTTCCTGCTGACCCAGTGTCATCGCTTGTTGACCGCCTTGACCTAATGACATGTAACTCTGGTAAGATTTCTGATTAATGCTGCCAGAGTGACTTTGTTCTGCACTTCTCTGGAAGCTTTGCCGTCCAACCTGTACCCCAGCTGCCATACCACTGTCTGATAAATGTTTAAAAAGTTGCTGTTGCTGTAGTTGTTGCTGTTCCAACTGTTGTTGATGCTGCTGTTGCTGATGATATTGCTGTGTTAGAAGGATCTGATGGCGTTGTTGTAGTTGTTGTGGCTGTTGATACAGTTTTTGTTGTTGTTGCTGCTGCTGCTGCAGATGCATATTTGCCTGCAGTGCAAGACCAGCGTGGGCGTTCTGTGTCTGGCTGCCAGAAAGCCACTGGGCTTTGACTTGTTTATGTAATTGATTCATTCTCTGTTGGTTGGAAGACGTCCACTGATCAGATCTTTGGTCATGGCTTATCCTCTGACTGCCTCTGATTCCAACATTGCCATTTCTTCCACTTGACTGACCAGCGACAATCTTCCATGAGGAAACTGCATTCTGAGTCTGACCATTATCGTTGCCATACCACTGGTTCGCCACTTGTGAGGATGCTGTTTTCTGTCCACCCTTTCTTCCATTCATCAACAGTTCAGCCGCTTGGTCTTGTCGTGCCCAGCTACCATCAGTGCCCAGATGCTGCTTATTAGCTCCATTCAACTGTCCAAATCGAGCATAGTCAGAGCCCATCCCCATGGCATATTCGTTGCTGTAGCCGCCATCTGGAGACTCATTCTCCTGAAGCAGACACGTTTGGCTTTGTTTGTCCCAGACTCCTGGATAGCAGGACATGATGTGATAATTGCCCCATTCAGTACACTGGATGTACTTGGATGGATCAGTGGGATATGGGTGATGATAATGTCCAGCTTCTAGAGCTTCTTTGGTGCATGGGTTGTCAACGGTTTGCACTCCTGTACCTGCTGTTAGAAACATATCTCATGTTTGATTAATAGTTCATATTATTTCATCATTTCATCACATAATTTATGTGGTAGTCTTTTTATATGTGTAAGGGACGTTTTAATAACCTTATTTGTTGAATTGTTCTTGGCATAATAATAATATATCTGCATTAAAAAGACCTTTATATATATATATATATATATATATATATATATATATATACACACACACACACACACACATATTATAGTGTTATACATAGAGTAAAATGGCATAATTCAACAACAATAGAGAATGACAGGTTAATGAGGTTAGTATATAACATGTCCTACGGTTATGGACCTGAACTATATCATAACAGATCAGTAATGTATTTAAATATGGTTACATGTACTTATATTTACTTAAAAAGCAATTGTTAACAATAAGTAAGCTGTATCCAGTAATCATTCAGTGGTCATTAAGCAAGTTATGGTCAAACATGATTTAGATTTTGTTCAGTTTTGTACCTTATTTAAGGTAGTTAGTAATGATATACCATGGTTTATCGTGTCTAACTCACACCATTTACTGTATACTGGTAACAGTCTTGTTTTTCTTCAACCTTTTTATGTTTTGAATTCATTCTAAATGGAAATATTTTAGTCTTATTCGATTAGGTATTTTCTCTTCGCTGTGGGAATCCTATTTATCGTTCTTTTTTCTAAACTGTTCTGGAGATTTAATACAAACAGGGATATATAATTTAGATACGTTTACAGGCATGTATGTTTAAAAACACACACACACACACGCCAGAGAGAGAATTATGATTATTTGCTTTTTCATGTTCATTCCCTTGATGAACATTTAGAGCATTCTCTACCCATGCTTTGTTCACATACAGATTTCAGCAGTCACCTGAACACGTGACAGCATGCATGCACCCACATGTAGTTACAAAATGCAGTTTATCCCCCGGTGAACCTCCCAATAGCACCAAACAAACTATTTAGTTTTCTTTCGGCTAGAACCCTTTCACATACAGACTGATAAGACATGCACACATACATGCATGCTTATAATTATTATAATTTCTAAATTCGTTTACTCTCAGTTAGGTTATTAATTAATTAATTAATGCACTTACTCTGCAATGATCCAGATAGGCATCCGGCTAGAGTTATAAGCAATATGACAATCATCTTGCCTGTCACTAACTACTGTCCCATGAAGACCAGCCACCAACAAATACACGGACACCAGACTGACTACTAAATCGGTATCCGTAACCTTGTCATATACTGAGCTACACAAAGTAGCCCAGGATGATGTCAGTCCTTGGACTCACTAATGATGATGGTGAGCCATGGCTGGCAGTTGGCACACTATATATACATGGGATATATGTGGTGTGTGGTCCATGTGGGTGTGCGTGTTGGGAGAGAAGTGGTTCGTAGTCCTTGACAATGGTTGGTTAGGCCTACTTGGTCCTACTACGGCCAAATGTGATTAGGCCCACTGGATACAAAAAAAATTGTTTTCAGGGCAGCTTTTTTCAGGGTGATGCACTGAACGAGTGATGTGGCTGCACTTGCTGTCAAGGGGGACAGCTCTGTCCATCTTGTCAGGATATCAGACATGTGAGGTGTTTTGGTTCATGTAGTGGCTTGTGTTTGGGCCAGCCGCTTGGGTCAGGTGCCAAGATACAGCACGCTTGTTGGACATGGCCACTGTTGAACTGTTCAGCTGCAACATCCCGTCGCTGTATCAGGAAAGCACCAATCGCTATTTTGATGTAGTACCCAAGCCCGGCCATTGTGTGTAAATTTGGCACTTTTCCCTCAGCACGACAACCAACCAGACATGTTTTATTGCTGTCAGGATGTGTTGGTCGCAGCAGCACACGATGGCTATTTTACTTGTGGTGGCAGCTGACACTGGCTGGTCAGCTGGTCCCACTCAGTGTTGTTGCTTGACTGTCATCAACATTGTTGGCAATGAGACAAGTTACTTCATTCTATCATTTGTCACCACCAACGTTCTTCCATTCTTCTTTATTTTTTAACCAATCACTGTTATGTTTAGGGACTTTTATTGACCCTTTTCTGTAAACAAAGTGTTGTACAGGTAATGTACATAAATATATGGGCGTTTCATTTTTCCATTAAAGGATAAACATGTGATTTGTATGCTGTTCTATATACTTGTATACCTGAGATACTTCCTGCTGTGTGAATATTTTCTGTTTTATCTTGTTTAAGACAGTCATTCTAAACATCACAGCAGCTTGTTGAACTGAAATTTGTCATAGGTAGATGTATTAGTTTGAAAAGTGAATATTCTGGACTCCATCCACAAATAAATCATTTAAAAAAGCATGATTATTTATTATTTGTGGCAATAACTTCTTTCACATTGTTATTGCACCCACACACACACACACAGAGAGAGAGAGAGTTGCCATTCTTATTGTTTTTGTTGTTGTTTTTTATTATTATTATGTCATCATAATGTCAGTAGCACATAATGTGTTAGTAATTAGAAACATCAGTGTGGCCACATCAGTAGCAAACACAATTATAATGCTGATGATGTGTTGTCTAATCAGTTCTTAATGACAGTATACAGGAAAACTTTTGTGTAATTATCAATGATGGTCTTTTTTTGAGTATTCTTCATTGCATTCATCACAAATTAATAAGGCAACTGGCTGTTGAAGTCCCTCTAGGGCCAATATGTTGTGGAGCTTTAGTAATGTCCATACGATGACAATTAACCAAATTTGTCTCTTGGAAAAATTCTTGGCCATTTATGACCACAATCAATCATATTACAGTAATGTCTGATGTAATTATATAATCATTCTGATCAAATGTTGTCATGATGTAGCTGTTAAATATGTGATGAATTGGTATTAGCAGTATTTGTGGCATTTAATGATGATGGTGTTTTCCATGCATTTCATACATCTGATACACCATTAAAACTAAAATTGCCTTTACAGTGATAAAAACTGTAGACATCGGTCTGCTTCACCGTGTTAGCAAAACTGAAATCGTGTGTCACTGGTCAGCTGATGGCTCCATCAGTGTTCATCTCATTGTGTTACTTGGTCTGTTGTTATCTCGTGTCAGTGATATGATGAACGACCTATTCTCTTCGATGTGCTGTGTGCGGCGTGCAAACAAATAGGTGCTGGCCTTACATGTCGTCGCGTGTTGGCTTACATGGAAGGCTGACACATGATTTTCACCTGGTGTGGCCACTTCACGTGTGTGGAAGAAACGCCTCATTACCCGATTTGTTCATACATTTTAATGAGATTCTTTATGACGTATTTTCACATCTTTTTATATATACAGCCATGGTTTTTACGGTATTAGTTTAACTACATGAGCCTAGGAGAGCTTTGACCAGTTAGTCACATCATGAATTGTGCTGCTAGTTTGTCTAGGAGATTACCACAATAAGAGTATTTATCATCACTTTTAGTGACAGAACGTTATTATATTTTAGCTGTGTTTTAAGATGATGTTAAGGCAGTAGTTTTCTAATCCATCTGTGTTTTACGAGTCCTAAAGTGTTTCTAACTAGACATAATTATACTGTTTCTCTTGGTCATAACTAATTCAGTAAATAATTATTTAAATAAAAATTTACCATAGTACTTAATAATAATAAATGATCTTGCTTAGGCCATCCAGCAGTATATTATTACAAGTATGCGTGTCTTGAGTTGAACCATATCTCTGCTGTACATCCATCATTCACCATTTGTAACTGTGCAGTACCTTTAAATGGCTCATGTTTGTAAGTTGTGTTTAAATATACTTTGTGGTATTATGTTTGTATCAGAAGTGTTTAAAGAGTGTCTAGTTGAAAATTGCTACCAGTAGATGGCGTCATGTACACATCACATTTTTCTTAGACACGTGGACTAATTGTTTTGTGATTATACTAATCCATAAAATATTTGCTAATTTATAGACTAGGTTGGTTATTGGTATGTAGATCATTTCCTGACTGTTTTCTTTCTATGACAACTGCAGTTCTCAATTTCTAGCATTTGATCTCTTACTTCAGTACTGGCTGAACTTGTAGAAATATACTGAATGAACATTACTGAAGTCACATACATAATACATGTGATTGCAGAAATAACACAACAAATAAAGTAATATTGAAATTATTGTAATGTAGTGCTTTTTAAACATGATGTATGTGTTGGAAAAAAAACTACATAAATGTGGTATACACATTAATTGTGTTATCGTGTAATATGTATATTACCTAAAATATTTAGGTAATATGTATATTGACTACTCATATTAGGTGAAAATTTGATGTAATTATTTCACAGGTTAGCTGTAACATATATATAAATAAAATTATTATCATTCATCAGAAATCTGCTTACGGTGTTGTTTAATTTTATGTGGACTAGAACTCTATATTGCACTGGAATAGACAAACATGTTTCTTTTGATGTTTTCTCTGGCCAATAGAGGTCTCTGGGTGGGACACGATGGGACTTTAGTTGTTGAGGGAGGTCAGACACTAATTGACACAAAAATACCATGTGAAGCCAACACCCAAATAATTTTATGTGGTTAGAAAGCACGTGGTTAGTGTGAGTTAGCTATTGTTGTTGTTGGTGCTTGATTGTTAATGAGGGCAAGATGTTTTACAGGCTTTGACGTATACTATTGGTTCCTTGTCTTTGTGTGTGTGTGCATCAAAGTAATGCGTAGGCAGCTTACAGATTCAAGAGTGCAGAACCTTTTCCTTGTGTGCTGCTGTTTAATCTGATCACATTTATCTGCAACTAAGTTCAGTGTATGTGTGTGTGTGTGTGCACAGGTGCACGCGTGGGTGCATTTGCATGCGTGCGTGGGTGCATGTGTGGTTTTATACTTCTCTAAATAGGTAGAATGAAGGAAAGATAACACAAATGAGATTGACTCATAAAAAATATAGTTTCCAAAATGACATGTTCTGGCAATCACTCCATTGCAGAAAGTTATGAATGGGATTCAGACATGGAACGTAATGTTAAAACATGGAAGAAATATAATGTTTATGATGTTGTAGCACTCACTCCAGAAACAGTACAAATCCATGCACCAATCATTCTTAATTATGCCAAACCTTTAGTCAGTCACAAGCATTAACGAGTGTGACGTCATATCTATCACAGTGACAGTAGGAACATGCATGCATACACAAGTGTGGTGTGAATCTCCTATTATTGTATGTCTACATTTGTATTTAAAACATGTATGCTGTATTATGTGTTGTTTTATGTACAGAACTGTGCTTTAGTTAATGTCTTTTGCTGCAGATGGTCTAAACAATGAGGACAGAGCAGTCCTATCCTGTCAGAGCCACCTCTACGATCTGTCACTTCCGCTCCACCATTCCTCTCCGTGCCGTCGTTGCTAATATCACGTTTGCCAACACCCGTCGTCCGCCACCTATTCCCTTTCTACTCCCGCGTAATGCGGTGGTCTGTCTGCCTTGTATCCTTCAGGTCCTCGCGTGTCCATCTGGCAGGAAGATGTCGACAAGCGCATAGAATTCGCTCAGAAATTAGCCGCCAACAATAACATGATAAAGCCGAACAACGTCATGGTGTTCGTGACCGGTTGGCGATCGGGATCCGGTTTCACCAACACAATCCGTGTCGTTCCATATTGCCCCTCTAAGCCTGAACTGGCTTCCGACGAGGGCGAAGTGTTTATCACCGTCAACTAATACACTCACTAAGCTATCGTCAACGGACTAGAACTGTTTTCAGACCCGTACGCTTGGTTACTTCATTTTGCTGTTGTTGCTGTGTATTTTATAGTTGTTGTTTTCTTCGTCGTAGATGATCGTAGTTTGTTTCTCTTTTTTGTGCGTGTGTTAAACGAGCATGGTTATGTTTTGCCTCACATCACTAATCACAAGTTTCACTGCGTTATATAAAAGCTCCGAGAGTCGGTCAGTGCGCTACATTATCTCTGCAAGGCTGGTAATGCCACTCGCTATCTGGAATGTTCTTGATAACCATTTGATGTTATTGATCCAGTAAGAATCTTCTCCGCCTATAGATGTTGGCGTAACCCAGATGACGTCAGAAGGCTGACATAATTAATTTGTAGCTTTACTATCACTGTGCAGGATACTGCTCACTTTCATGATAGTTCGTCGGTGTTTAAATTATCTGGAAGATACTCGACTTGTGGCAAAAATGATCTGATTTTATATTTGTCAGATTTGGGGGGGGGGGGGGCGGAGGTGTGTCTCATTCATTTACTGATCATCATCAAGCTAGAATACATTAGATGACATTCTAGACTGAAATAGTTCTAGGTAACTAATATTCACTGAGATGTCGGCATCATCTTGGATATATATTTCATAGCTTTTAAGCACTCTTTAAGTGTATTTTATGTATTTGGCTCAGGAGGTTGCTGAACAAATTCTTGTTTTCATTCATTTCGGCACACAGACCCAGTTCATTTGCTGAAGACGAGTCTTTTCGTCATACCGCCATAGCAAGTTGTTTACAGCAGCTGTGGCGTACTGAACTAAATTAAGCTAACATGGATAATATTGTTGGATGCCATTGGGGACAAGATAAACATTATACTGTGTATTGAGTGTTCCCAGTGCTTTATGAGGGGGAAAAATACCCTGAAGATTTCCCAGATATCGCAGCTAGTCAGTAAGTGGACCGACACTGTACAAAGGTGTACATACACTAAACCGGTAAACCATTTCCTTTCTGATCGACTGGCATGTTTCGAGGCTTCCTAACAATAGTTGCCACCCCTGGTGTATGACGTTAAAATATTCCACATATAGCAGGTCCATCGGAGGTGAGTGGGGTGTGCTGTTGTTTAGGCCCGTGACTTAATATGTCATTTATTATAAAACGTTTATGTAAGTATACATTCGGTGTTATAATGTATAGCAGCTATACAATAAAATTTTTGAAATGTATGCCACTTCTTGTAGTCGTTATTATTTGTATTCTCGCTTTTTGGGGGGATTTTAATTTAGAGTAAAAACTGCAGTACGACTCAGCAATGATTAATTTTCTGTTTATTATCCCATCACGTTCTTAGTTGGTGGATAATTTGCCACATTTTAGGGCGTTGGCTTGTGTTTTTATTCTTTCCTCGCAAGTATCATCAACAGCGGTATTAATCATCTTGGTAAAACTACACGTTGAACTCCGGGTGAAGTAAAAACCTTACTGGATGTTTAAGTGCTTCAATTACAATCGGCTCTCGGTTAGCCAGGGATACTACTATCATACCTCTAGCTTTGAAAATAATTCGCTCGTCTTACGCTTCCATATCCCCCACCCATCAACATAATTAACGACCACGTCTCTTTTCTCACTGACATATCTCATTTATTAAAAAAGTTACTAACCATAATAATGACGGGTCAGTTCGACTCTCTGAGCACAGACTATTCTGGACTTTCAAGCTGACCTAGGAATATGCAAAACCACTCGATTTGTAAAAAACAAACAAATAAGTCAAATTGTATCGTCATATTCCTGAATAAATTACTTACTAGCATGTTATCCTAGGAAATTTCTTGGCACACTTACAGATTATATAGGGCACTATACAGATATTCGGTTTTATTATTATTTAAAAAAGTATTGGTTAGTTGGATTACTGGACATGTTTCAGGTAAGATTGTTGTGTGGAGGGTCTTTAGTAGTTGATTAATCCAAATTCTGATTAATTGAGATCTGGTTGATCAAGGGTTGACAAATCAGTGGTAAGCTAACCTGTGATATCATAATGCAGACATATAAAATGTGTGAAATGTGCAGTTAACTTCTAATAGCTTATGCAGTAGATTTTTAGCTTTCCCTCGAACCTATTCATACCATCAGAGTTTGTGATGTGCATATTTTCCAGTTGATAGTCAGTGGCATGAAATAATGGGTGTTTTGTGTTATTCATTCTTGCACAGTCAGCATTTGCTGACTAAATTTGATGACAAGTTTTATTTGTTTTGAACATATATATTTTGATCATATGCTGACTTAGAAAACACCATGTGGTAGTGCATAGTAGAGTTATATTTTTTAATAACATGTATGACTTAATATTGTTAACATTACTATGATTTCTTTTCATGGTTTGACTTCTAATTTCTTCTTAACATTTTTTCTTCTTTAAATGCAACAGCTGATTTTTGTTGTTGTGCATCATTAATTGTCATGGTGACATACCTCAGAATGTGTTGTATTGCTCAGATGTCACTTTGAGTATGGTTTGTTTATAATTTTGTGGTTTTTATATTAATATTACATTCCTTGTAGCAAATATAAAGCACTATAGTGAATGTTTTTGCTACCGAGTGTTCGCATTGTGTAGACCAGGGATATCCAACCCAGATCTGGCCCTTTGAATGGTGATATACAGCCAGCCAGTCAGCTGAATAGCTTATGAGATTGTAAAGAAATTTACACGATCTGTGTAAAACAGCTATTGTGTCACGAAAGTGTTGTAACAAATATAGACCAGAAAGTCCAACTGGTTTGTTGAAATAGTATTTCTTGTTTTCTTCCATCACTTTATTCTTTATTTCATTCCTGCCTGGAATCATTATATAAGGTCATTGTCCATCACAGCTGTTCATCTCTGGTCCTCGTGGACAAGATAACTATTTAGTATTCCCCGTCATTTAAAAGGGTTGGACATCCATGGTGTAGACCAAGAATAAAATTGAAAGTAATGATGTTTTTATTTTTCTCACTTTGTACTGACGTCTCTCTTTATTGTACTGTACAGCACCACGCGAAGTTGAGTGGGTGGAGGATATGGACAAGCGTATCTCGTATGCCATTGACGTTGGATGGTCACTACAAGCCATCAAACCAGGGTGTCCTGTTGTCATAGTGACAGGATGGCGCTCCGGTGCTGGATTTACCAACACTGTTCGCATCATCAGGGTACCATCTGCAGAGAAAGCACCAAAAAAGATATCAGTTCTCGGTGCTGGCAAACTTGACGTAAACATCGAGGTGGAGTAGGAAATTTGTTTTTCATGGCTTCATTAATGGTTTGTCTACATTCCCTACCACGTTAGTGCTGTCTGGTCTCTGGTTTGTCAGTCCTATTAACAATTCCAAAAACAAGGGTAATTTTAGTAGCATGCTGCCACTTTGTTGTGTGTGCGGATTTCTTTGCTTCGGGTTAATTCTTACCACCGAGAGGATAAAATCAGAATTGTTTCTATTGAGAAGTTTTCCAAAACTACGATAAATTCATTCTATTAGGCTTCCTGTTCATATCCAGTAAAACTGAATATTTAGTGCACATCTTTGGCTGTTCAACTATTAATTTGTCCTGTTACAGCCCCTGTGACAGGTCCCTCTGTTATGGATCTTCCTTATCTAATATATCTGTAATGTTAAACACTGAACAAACATGTACATGTTTATTTGTCGGAGACACGATATGAAACATCACACCTGCTGTTAACATAGAGCAGTAAGACTTGGCATACTTAGTTGGTGATGGTGAGGTTTGGAGACAGTTCCAAAAGTTGTTGCTTTAGTGATATGAGTGATGTATGAAGAACTCTGATAACAGAGTTCATTTGAATTGTATTACTGTGTTTGCTTGGCTGTTGTATTTACAGACACAAATAGCTATCTTTGTTACCAGGATGTTTGTGTCCAACTGTATCTCTGTTATGGGCAGTTTGTTACATCGTTAGCCATTGTTAGCCATAGTTGAGCTGACGTTTTTGATGTCCTTAATGTTTAACTAATGAAGGACAACATTCTCTCTTAGTTTGTTTTATTAACACCTAGGATTTTTTAGCTTTACTGCAGTGTTTGTTATCGTTTTTTAGTTTGTGTTAATTAAAGCATTAGTAATCAGTTGTACAAATTTACTTCACATCATTTCCCCTTGTGACACTGCATCAGTTGTGCTCACATTGGCTTCATGTTTGTAATACACAATAACATACTTTTTTTTTTAAAACTTATTTTACGACTCATTTCTGTGCTTAATATGATAAGTAATGTTTAGTTTGGTCCATACCTATTTATAACACATTGAGCAGGATGAAAATATTGTGATTAGGATTGACAACTGTTATATATAAGTTACTGTGTATATATTATGCCTCTGTCATTAGTGAATGCTGCATTGTTCTAAGCACAGACTTAGGTGCGAGTTGTCGTAAAAGAAAACATACTTATGGTGACCTGTAGTTGACATACAGATTCTGTAGTGTTCAGCTACATTTATTTAACAGTTTTGTTTCCACCTGTTTTATCAGTCCAATAAAGTTCTTTTGCCAGTTGAACTTGTTTTTAGAGAGAATGAGATAACTGAATGGTCATCATGTTCATCTTAATGTGTATACGTTTGTCAGTTGGGTCAAAGAATTGCATACTTAAGCATTAAGTTGCCCGTGTATTGTTGGTTTCCAACAGATAGGCTTTCCTAAAAAAATTACTTTTACACCAAAATCATTATTATCGACAGAAGAAAGAACAAAACAGAAAACTTGTAGTTATTTTCTGTTTATTTTTTAAGAGGTATATACATTTTAAGTGTCAAAATTATGTATGTTCCCTATATCGATGACACATTTTCACATTGTGGCGCTTTTTACATATGTAACTAAGCAGGAACTCTGATTGAAAAGATCCTGAATTCTGTGCCATGTTTCCTGTTGTATTATCTGGATTCGTTTTGCTCTCTGGATCAGTGATGGTTCCCTGGACAAAGTATCGCCATGTAACTGTAAATGTAATGTAATTATTTCCTTATCACAGGTTGTCTTTACTCTTAAAAACTATGACAAATGGAAGACTACGAAGACATACTAAATACTGTTTGGTGAGGTTTGAATTGCCACTATCAAAACACTGTCAAATCAATCTTAAACCATGCACATTTACATATGAAGAACAAATAAAAAGTAAATCTAACTGAAGACTCACCTTAAGGAACAGTCCAAGATAGGCTTGGATTAATTCAAAATTCTTGTTGGTTTTAAGCATTTCATTAATGAATATGAGGAAATCGCCCATCAGCTCTATGGAGCCACCGCCTTCTGGAGCTAGTGATTGTAATTCGGCATCAATGGCTGATGGACCCATCTCCTTCAGGAAGGCTACCACAGGTCTAACTATAGTGAATAAGAAGAAGGTATTACAAATCTGATGTGACAACTCATCATTAGAATCTTTATTTCAGTTTGTCTATTTTAAGCAATAGGCAGATTATTATTTTGAATGAGCACCACTTACAATCATTGGTTGATGCAGCATTGTGAAGTGTTTTGACAAATTCAGACAAATGTTGAAAATTGCCCTTGATAACTCTACTTCTTGTCTGTAAATGAAACTGCGTTATTATAGTTCGAAGTTACTGCACAGTCGGGTAGATTCTTTCAAATCCCTAATTACTGACTTAGGCTTAAATTTTAATTAAAAATGACACTAACCTCATTAAGATCTTCATCCTCACCAACAGGAGCAAACTGAGGCTGAAGACCAGGTATGGTTGGCAGAAAAAATGGTGCAACCTTTGGTACTTTTGGGGGCTCCTTGGGTTTGTTTCTCTCCTGGGAATTAAAAATCTTGGCATAAATGTTATGAAAAAACATAGCTGTTCCAAGGAATATATGTATACACATGTATGTGTGGAAAGATTGTAGATGGAAATATGGCGTCCTGTGAAATGATGCTTTTATGGAATAAAATGCAAGTGAATAAAATACATGAAAGAGTAATGTGATAATAATTTATTCTGCTGTTGCTTTGACTTCATCGAAATGAAAAATATCTAAGAACAGGTTGAATCATCTATTTTTACCTGTAAATTTTACAACACAAATGTAAACTTCATTTTACTTAAATCATGTTATGATTCTTAGCAAACTTAAAATACAAGTGACATGAACTTAGTAATATTTAACTGTGTTGCTACTTTGAACCAAACTCCCAACGAAAAATCCAAAGAAAGTCGTCATATCGATTAATTAGTGTTTGTACATTTTGTGCACACACACCACAGAACAGAGAGGAAGAGAGATAAACTACCAAGCATCTAACAAAAAACAACCGATATCTTAAGCAGGTCAGATGACAATACCTTGATGATATCAAGGTTTATAAGACTCAGCCATCTTGAGTTTGGCAGTAATGATAATGTAACCAGCTCATCAGCTATCTGTTCAGGCGATTTGAATGATGCTACTTCATATAGGTTCAACTCATCTTCATCGTCTTTAATCGCTTCTGTAAGACAGACCAATGGATACAAAATACAACATAGTTTCCAACTATTTAATAGAAGCACACTGCCATTAACATCAACATCAATGTTAGCAAACATAGCTATTTCCTCAAATAATGTACTCGTAGAGTAATTATAAATAAACTTGCAGCTAATTTTGAAATTATTAAACATGCACCCAAAGCCTAATACCTATCTAGAAGGCTTCTATCAGAAACTAGATGTAGGCAGTACAGGTCAATGATAAACCACAAAGGTATATTTATCCAACCCTGACCTGTCCCGTAGACACCCTGTAGCCAGTACAAAGGTTCGAATGTTTGATGATAAATTTCATGTATGTGAAGGTGTGCATTCTTGGAACAGTAGTTCTTTGTACCACATATAATCAAGAACATTCTTTTATGAATCCCTCTGCCTCATAGATTACTTTAATCTTTTGCTATATAGAAACCTGTAGAACCTGTGACAAGCCCAACTAAGCTTTTAGATATTTGTTTATAAAAACAAATCAATCTTAAACTGAATTTCATTTGTTCTTTTTATGATTAAAGGGTAACAAGATATTTGACAAATAAGCACATTACCATAGCTGCAACTTGTTAATTACTCAAGTGAAATTTTGACCTCATAATTATACATGATTTAGAAAATGGAAGCCATGAACTAATCAAAAGTGAAGCTAATCTTCAGACCAACAAGCCATGCATTACAAAGATCCGAGTTTACTGACACAATATCTTCAGTTGGGTATCCCATAGGTCTACCCTACCAGTATATGTTCAGTAAAACTGTCACAACTATGGGACATTACACAAAATTATAAATTGCTGCATTTATAATCTGGTTGAGCTTGTATATCTAATTATCTTCTGATAAATATACACTATTTAATAGACAACGATTTTCATCCATTCTATTCTCACTATCATCAGGTTTCACAGAAATGAGCTACATGGATGAACTTACCTTTTGATATGGCACCACTTGATGGCATGTCTATTGTGTATGGTTCATAGTCCAGTGGCAATGGCTTGAGGCTAACATGTGTATACAAGGTCATATTGGACCAGAGATACACACCAAGATCATCAACATGTGTAGTAACCAGAAAGTCCGATGTGGGAGACAGTGTCAAACTGGTGACTGCTCCATCAACTAGAAAACAGTCTATCAATCTGAAAAGTAGTTTGCATCAGAAGTGCAAATAAATGGGCAATAATGTTTCAGCTTAATGGCCCCAGAAAAGGCTAATCATGTTAAGTACATGAAAGCTTACCTCTTATTCATAGTTGGGTTGAATATATTTTGAATAAAACCAAGAAAGCATTCATCAGCGTGTTTCAGTTTTTAAGAACTATACTTTTGCTTCAAATCCAGAACTCTTAATCAAAACAATTTTCTCTTTAATTCTTCCAAAGGACTGTGTAATTTCCACTTCCCCTTATTGGTTTTAGTTTTGAGCACCATCAAAAAAGTTGACATCAATCAACTACCCGGACAATGTATGGGCATTCTCATAGAATAGTTAGTACCAAACAGCACTCCAGACCTCTGGGATTGGGTTTTGAATCCAGGCATCCACACATGGAGTGTATGCACATCATCAACATTGAACAAGATCCTCATTTATCCAGACAAAGTACAAAGTTTTAGAGGGTTAAAATACTCTTTTAACTATTGAAAAAAGCCAGAAATAGGGGAACTAATCCAAAATATGAGATTTTACTGGCTGAATGTTAGCATGTTACAGAAAAACTGTCATGTCATGAAGATAGGCTTACTTCTGGTTAAATCATTTGTTACCAAATAACAAATCCAGTAGTGCATTACCCAGCACAATGCCTTCAATAGAAAGTTTGTGTTTAAAACCATAATTTTGACAAAACATGTTTTACAAAAACCAACAAGAATCACACAGTGTAAATCACCAATAATAATATAGTCATTTGAATGACAGGTAGGTGTTACTTGGCATAAAGACTCTCAGATATCAAATGACCTAAAACTAACGTACTTTACTCTTGGTGAATATTTTCATTTAATAGACAACAGACCTAGGATATCTTGTAACGGAGACAGTTTTATTGTATCATATACACATTATCTTATGTTATGTATGTATCCGCTGAGAAAATTATGAAAGCCTCTTTTATCTTATGCAGATACTTTTAGATACTTTCCGAAACAGTAAGATTTCTGTGACTTCTAACTATATGAGAAAAATATCTTTTATGTGATCTTGTATATTGGTGCATTAAAAATGATCTCTACCTTATCTCAGATGCGGTTCTTATCACTGAAAAAGTAGGCAGAACATTGCACGAATGTATCAATAAAAATTAATAGAAATGGTTACCTTCCAGTAGGTAAATCCCAAGTTCTAACGCTGGCATCCATTGATGATGTGACCAACCATCGTGAATCAGCACTGAAAGACTGAAAAAGAGATAAAATACATCCTGATTAAATGTGGCTTAACAAATATTGTAAATAAACATATGACCATAACCAGTAATAATTAGTGGCAAAACCCTTTAGTAAATTAACAATCTGGTGGCCATGTGATTATCGACTCTTACCATATCTGTTACGGAGTTATGGTGGCCAGTAAATTCTCGTACAATCCGTCTCGTGTCTGTATCCATTATGATTATATCGAAGCTGTCTAAAGCAACAGCAAGCATCGAGCTACAGAAATGAATAAATTGAACTAGTATTATGAAATGAGATTTTTCAACCATAACAGCACTGTCCAGAAATGGAACTGGATGATGCGAGATAACTTCAAACATGCCATCAAGTACAACAGACTACCTTTCCCTGTGTAGTAGAATCTGTGCCACTTGACTTGGCAACTCATGTGCATCTAGAAGCTGTTTAGATTTAAACTTCCAAAATCGTACATATTGATCAGCTCCACCAGTTACAGTAGTCTGGTTAAGACCATCAATGGCAATCCCTCTCACACTACCTTTGTGAGCTACATAAACAAAGCAAATATTTTTGTGAGATGAAACGAAATTAATGTGTCAAGTCATGTGGCTTTATCAGTAAATGAAAAGGTGTTCAAATTTGAGATCACGTCAAGGGTTATTCTGAGATATTATTACAAAGACTGGGGTCAAAGGGAAACAAGATGGCCATGCCCGTGGACTGTATCTTATCAGTACTGTATTGATAGGATCTCTGTGTGATACACTTAAGTTAGTTCACAGCTTTAACTCAACAAAATAGAATGCTATTAGCAATACATGTTTTCTATCTCTCATATGCCATTTCAAAAATTCACACTCTTAGGATGTAGTGTTACCAGAAAACAAAGAACATTACAACTAACTTAAATGCACATCAAATGCTCTGTAACACATTACAGAAGACCCACTCAAATCAATCAAATTTGCAGGAATGTTATTCGAAAAACCTCAAGTCATTTTTCTTACCTGTAGGGTTGCCATAAGTTCCACGATGTATTCCAGATTGGATATTAAAGAGATCTACATGTCCAGAACTATAGCCTATGACAGCAAAATTCCCACAGGAGCTGATATCCACACACTGTTAATAAACAATATGGCTGATGTAATGCACACATACACATACAAAGTTACTCAATCCTACTATATAAAAACTAAAACAAGCAACCAATCAAATCATATTAGACAAACTAACGTAATATTCATTTTACTGTGATAGTCACTGACCTGGGCTGATACATTTTTGTATGTTATTACATCCTGAAATCGTTCATGGATCAACTTGTGCACACCCATGGTTGACCTCTGATAATTCCAGGTCATGACCAGCTTCTCGCCTCTGTGACATGTCACTATGCTATCCCAGTCACTTTGACGACTTGGTTCTATAAATGCGAGTATTATTTCTTCTTTGTACATCAAAAGACTATTATACTATGTAGTTAAGATGTAACATTCCAGAGCTTTCTTAATTTGAGATCTTGACTTACAAGTGGAAAGTGTACAATTCCAGTTGTTCCATATGATAGGAAAATTAAAAAGGGTAACTTACTAGATAGTGCAGAGTTACATCAAGGTACATTCATATGACAAGATTTATTAAATATTGATCAGGAGAATGTCTTTAATATAAGCAATGAGCTTCTCACATTCTCAATTATAACTATTTTATATTTATGAAAAGATATTACATAAATATGATATAATCTAAAGACTGAAGTACGAATACAAAAATGTTAAAATATAAGAGATTAATCATGCAATATAAAATGTTACATTTGGCTAAACCAGGTAAATCACCTGCTGTAAAAGCTGTTACAGGTGGCATCATGTATTTGTCCAGCTTAAGTCCACTCTTTTTTGACTGTTTCTTGTTATAGGAAGCTCTGCCAAGGGATCTGTTCTTACTTTCATGGAGTGTCGAGAATGAATGAAGCGTACTGTCTTGGCCAGCACTGAGGATGACATCACCCTGATTGCCATAGTAACGGACCCTACTGGGGGGTGCACTGTGACCAGTTCTTTGGTTGAGCAGCCTACCACCTCCATCAGGCATGTCGAAGATCCACACCTTATTGGGGGATTACAAGGCAGCAAATTACAAGTTCTATAAACATGCCAACCTCTATATTGTAGTAGCTAACAGTTTCGTTAAATGATTTAAACAGTTTTTGCTACATGTTTCAAATAGTTTGCAAGCCACCTAAAATTCCCAAACTTCTTAAAACTGCAATGGTAAAATGTAGTAAACATCTGTCTTTATATATGTTATAAACATTTCTTATATAGTGTTTTACACACACACACACACACACACACACACACATCAATATTGGGCTATAAATGACACCTTGAGAGATACCTTGAGAGAGTTATCAGGAGAAGATGTAACCATGAGTGGCTCAGAAGGCAGACACTTAATACCACTGACTACACTATTATGACACTGTCTCATCTGACTCTGTAACCTCTTCTCCTCTAAATTCCAGACAGCAATATGACCAAGAGTACTCCCTGTTACCATAATGGGATAACCATCTGAAATAACAAATAATCAATATATATATCCTGATGTTCTACTTAAAATTAGAAAAAAAGTTTCTACAAATTACTGACCTCTCTCTCAACCAGTAAAAAATTCTAAACATATTTAATTGTAATAAAACAGACAAGTGAATTTATAATTTCTCTGAGATTTCTATTTAGAGAAATGATGAATCAGTGATTTGTTATGGATCTGACCTGTTCTGAATGATATAGCAGTAACTGGTCCCCAGTCTTGAGTAAATGTAATCAGCGTCTCATCATATCTTATATTGTGTAGAACCACTCTACCATCCGCCAAACCTACAGCAATTACATCTATGGCAGGAGCCTGAAAATATGTCATTATTAATGGTTGTCATCTTTAGCACTCATTAAAGCTCATATGGTCAGCTTAATCTAGTCCACTACTAGAAGCTACTACAGAAACAGTTACAAACATATGAATAACTGTTTAAATCAGGGATGCATGGAAAATCTTGGTAATACAGCCACATAAAATTACAGTATGAAGAATTCCAGCATAATTTATGATGGCCAGACTGAGAAGATAAGAATAAGTTAGTTATTTATGCATTACTGAAATATTACAAAAATTACATTACGTAAGATAGGCTAATGAAATTGTTGTTTTGGAAAGCAAAGTTTCATATACAACTATTCCACAATGAATAACATACACAGCAAAGGATTAATATTGTAGCATGCATTATTATGTCTGTATACACTACATGTACAAGAACTTGAATAATTTATTTCGTACTTTTATTCTTAACAAATAGTCGAAGGTTCTACTGTATGAAGTTAATTTTCTGCCTGGTAATTTTTCTTCTTCTAAAGACACACGTATTATGAAGAGCTTGTGTATGTAACTTTGATCAGGCTATTTCTGAGATGTTGTGACATGCTGGTGGCTATGATATACAGAATGAACTCATTATTGTTCAGTGTTATTGGGTATAGTTGTATTAAATTGGTGTCTGTTATCAAAATCTAATTGGTAAAGCATATACTTGTTTTATGCAGTCGATATATACCTTTAAAAAAATCAAAAACAACTTTAAAAGATATGACATGTACAAGATATGAGCTCATGGATTTTATAGTTTGTCAACAAATACAAACTATTTGAAACGTCCTTGTTTTAGAAAAGTGTTATCACTCTTACGAGGCTGACAACTCCAAATTTATTAAAGACTATATCTCATTTAGTAATGAACAAACATAAAAAACTTCATATCATCAGTTTATGACTAAAAGAAAAGCTAAATGGTTTCTAAGAACTTGGCCACTTTTGTCAACATAAAGTACATTGACATTCTAATGCTAGGTCAGAAAAGCAAGCAACAAATATAATAGATAAGTAACTTCTTTCTGAAAATGATACCTACAGCAAATAAAAGCAATAATTTCAGTGCAACAGATTTTAACCAGGTTAGACAATATTCCAGGTTTCACATATTTTGATATGGCAAAATTAGTCCACACACACACACACACACACACACACACACACACACAAACAAACACAACACCTGCACCTATCACTGACTCACTGCCATTTCAGAAGCCAATCAGATTCATAAAGTAGAGACACAAATTATTCTACCTGTTCCAGAGTAGTAACAGCTAGATTCCAACCAGTGAAATTGTAAAGCTGTTTGTTTTTAAGTAGATTCCACAGCTGTAAGGTGCCTTGACTGCTGCCAAATAACACTTTGTTTAGATATGTGTTTGGGTGGACCATTGTCGTTATCTCAAAGCTTGTATTATCAAACTGTAGGTCAAGGAATACTTCTATGGAGAGAAATTTTATCTGAGCATTAGGGTGTTGCATGTGTGTAAGAATAAGCATGCACTTACGTGTGCATAACAAATATGGAGAAGTCTTAGCATCTCAGTTAAGTTTGTTCAAAGTTGCAATGTAAAGAACTTGAAACAAATGAAGAGAGTATTTAATAAAATTTTTATATTTTGGTACTCTACCCATGTATTATGTATTTAAAGTAGACGGAATGATTGAGAAATAACAAGTCACCTTCACTGTTTATATCCCACACTTTAACACAACTTGCTTCATCTACAGAAATTAAATGATGCCCAAATGGCATCATTAGCCGGATGTTATTCTCATGTCCTCTGTATGTATGCTTTACCTGAAATGTAAAACATTTACTTATGATTAAAAATGTTCTTGGTCGAATACTGTATGATAGTCTTTCAGTGACATCAGTTTACATTAGCTGGAAATACACTAACCTTTCTTCCTCTGGTGAAGGCCTGAATAACATCATTGTATGCTGTGTAAACATATATGCCATCCACAGCTGTACAGGTAATAGGTTCAGGATGAACATCACCTTAAAGATATAAAATAATAAATACCGTACACTTTGCTATAAAAATCAGGTTCATCAATTGGAATCTTATTTATTAAATGTAACCTGTAAATGATTTTCAGAGAAGAGACTTACTGACACTGACCAGTCCTAATCTTGAACACTGGAAATCATAAATGAATTAAATTAGATACATTGTTTCAGAAACTAGGTATAAAGTATATTTACTTCAAATATAAATTAATCAATAACGCATGATCATATTGCATGTTATTAATATCATCATCTTCATATATATAATTTTACGTAGTACTTATTTTTTCATCCGATGGGAGATGCTCTAAATACATAAACAAGCCCTATTTATCTGCCCAATGAATTTGTAGTGTCTGTATCTTGTATGTGTGTGGCACACACATGCATTCCTATAGCTTCTCAATCCCAAAGAAGTGGGCAGCAAATACCTTCTTAAGTATGAGTTTATTAAAGCACTTGTTTAGTTACATTCAAACGTGAGCATGTTTATCTGTATCAAACTTTCAGATAAGAAAACTGTTTAATGTAAGTGTTTCTAAATGAATTAAAGTTGATCGCACAGAACGTTCAGAAAAAAAAAAAACTATATAAATATTTTGGATGATTTTTGACACAGCCTATGGGATGAACATGCAGATGGATCAAGATCAGTGCATTCCATTCTTGGTGTCTGCAGCCATCTAATCTTCACCCAGCCCAAAAGTCCAAAATGTGAGATTATGTTATGTATAGCTAATGAGCAGCCTATGATCAATTGACAGTTGTGATTTGCTAAAGGTAATTAACAATAACTCCAAAAATGTCATTTCACAGAAAGCCAACTGAATTGTCAAATCAAAATAAAATAAAGCTGATTATGGATAATGAATAACTCAATAAGCCAACTAAATCAGTAGTGAATGAGCTCAAGTAAATTGGGATTTGCTGGAAAATGGACACAATGATAATGGACCTGAAATGGTGAACTGACTTCACTTGCAAAAACTTGAAAAGTCAAAGGCTAGAAGGAGTAGAATCCCATGCCAATGGCTTGACTCTGCCATCTATAAGTAGCGGACATGGGGTCAATTCAATTCCGGAGGAAATTGATTATTTAATTAAAAAAAAAATTGAATTGGAATTGAAAAATTCGAAATTGATCAATTTGAAATTGAAGTTTCCTACAAAAAAAATTAATCCACAAATTAATTTACCATTTTTACTAAGTTAACACTTACATGTGGTGTTACCAATATACTGGAACCAAAACAATCCAGATAGATTTTTTTTTCAGGGAGAATCCCCAGGCCCTCGCTTATTCAGCACAGCCTCTATGTTGGAGTGATTGAGAAAAATCCTCCCCACCACTCACAGGGGAGCAGTATAGGAAAATATCCTGAGGGTGGTCCCTGCCAGAGTGTTTTAAATCCTCAGGGGGTCTTTAACGTCCCCCTTTATTTTTAATAATTCTGCAGAGACCGCATCGATCCAGAACTTGCTTGTAGTTCGGGGAGTATCCCCAGGCTGTTGCTTGTTTGGCACAGCCTGTTCCAGTTTGGTTTTGTTGTTCGGGGAGAATCCCCAGGCTGTCGCTTAATCAGCACAGCCTCTATGTTGGAGTGGTTGAGAAACCTCCTCCCCCACCACTCACAGGGGAGCAGTACGGAAAGATGGAGCCGAAATACCATGAGGGTGGTCACTGCCAGAGTGTTTTACATCCTCAGGGGGTTTTTAACGTCCCCCTTTATTTTAAATAATTCAGTGGAGACGGCAGCGCCATTTAACGTGGTCAGCCACCCACGATGTAGTGAGCCGAGAAATTAATCCCTGGAAAAGTTTCGACCTCTTATGGGATTCGAACCTGCGACCGTTGGCACCAGTGCCGGTGCTTAACCACTAGGCCACCGGAGCTCACTCTTCCAGAACTTTGGTTCCTTGTATATATATATCAGATACACACACACACCGTGACACCCGACCTGAGCGTTTAACCAATTAAGTGGTCTGGATACCACGGGCTCCGCCCACAACACTGTGACACCACCACATAGCATACCTTTTAATCTATATAGAGATATTGCTATTTAGGAATTAATTAATTTTATCTGGAGTCAAAACTTGCCCCTCCTCTCCTAAAACTGTGACTACTATAGCCTGTCCCCAGACCTAACTGTTTTAATAACCATTTGAGATATTTTGTAAACTTACCATATGTAAGTGGTTTAGTATCCAGCAGGGTTGTGAAAGTAAACATAGGATCTCACCCCTGCTGGGGGGAACTAAGCAAATACATTCGTTTCAAGGCTCCTACTGGACATAGAGGCTGTGCAGAATAAGCAGTGACAGCCTGGGGATTTTCTCCAAACAACAAAACATACCAGACAGTAGAATATAAAGACACCTTTGATGATTACAAAATACAGGTTTACAAGGGGTTGCACCCAAGATTATGATCCATCGCTTGATATAATCAAATATCTCTTTAACTAAAAGTGCTGTATACCAATATACTGGAACCACTTTGATCCAGAACTTTGGTTCCTTATATATATATATATATATATATATATATATATATATATATATATATCAGATATGTACACTGAGTGAGCTCCGGTGGCCTAGCGGTTAAGCACCCAGCACTTGATGCCAACTGTCACAGGTTCGAACCCCGTAAGAGGTCGAAACTTTTCCAGGGATTAATTTCTCGGCTCACTACTTCGTGGGTGGCTGACCACGTTAAATGGCGCTGCCGTCTCCACTGAATTATTTAAAATAAAGGGGGACGTTAAAAATCCCCTGAGGACGTAAAACACTCTGGCAGTGACCACCCTCATGGTATTTCGGCTCCATCTTTCTGTACTGCTCCCCTGTGAGTGGTGGGGGAGGAGATTTCTCAACCACTCTAACATAGAGGCTGTGCTGATTAAGCAACAGCCTGGGGATTCTCCCCAAACAACAAAACCTAGAATGTACAGTGACTGTGGCATCCCATGTGAGCATTTAACCAATAGGCCCCTTGCCAAATACCCAATTTAACTCGCCAACTGAACAAGTGACTTGTACATCTTAATTTTACTTTGTTTTATTTATGATCTAGGAAGAAGTTCACAGAATTGCATACACACTGCTTAAGTGTAAATATTAAATGTATTTTTCATGATTTTAAATGGATAAGAAGCATAACAAATTGATGTATCGCCATCTGTTTTTCATGGTTCTCCGGCTCTAGCCAGAGCATGGTGCCTGCCTATGAACTGAGTTTAATCTCCTGAACCCTGCCAAATATACAGTGATAAGTGTAATAATTTGTGTTGTTTGTAACACCAAATCTTATAGAAATATGTATGTCATTTATTGGTTCATCTTTGTTTGAATAATGGGAGAAAAAGCAGTCTGAAAAATTGACATTTACCGTCATTCCTCATTCAGGCCGAGTGAGCGTTTGGCTTCGTCATCATGACGATATAGTTATCATTGCAAACAACACCCGGGGTCATGCATTCCACAACGTGTTCAAATGACAAAAGTTATTTAAATGTACATCCCCTGGATATTTGCATGGATATATGGACTCTACTATAATGCATATTGTGTCTACTGTACTGTAGGTTCAAATGGACATTACAATGTTGATTTCATTTTATTTCGTGAAAAAGTATACATGATATATGCATGACAATTACATATATACAAACACATAAAAGGACACTACCATTGTTGACATTATACATGCTACCAGGGTTGGGGCCAATTACATCTGAAAGTACTCGAGTACATAGTTTTTATAAGTACAAGTACAAGAACTTATTTTATCAATGCACTCAAGTACAAATATGAGTACATTTCAAAATACTCTATTATGAGTACAACTATACACAGGCGATAGAACATTAGAAACGAACCATACATGAAAACAATTCACATCTACTTGTACCAGGTTTTATGATTCAAAAACTGCGCTATGTAAGATATTATTTGGTAGATTTAACATTCTAATGATGAGATGCTCCCGGGTGAAATATCTACTCTGAACTATGTGACTTAATCCCACATGTTCAAGCGGCCGGTCAACTTTTTTGTGAAAAAAAGACCAAAATTCAAACAAGAATTATGATTAAATAAACAGCAAGAAACGTTTTATCTATGTCTGAAATGGCTATGGCTGACCTGATTTATTCAGAAAATGTGTATTTTATTATCCAAATATCCGATGGCTCAAACATATACAGAAAAATGTAAACAAAATGAGTCAGACATGGCCTTCGCTGTCATGATCGTGTTCACAGGTATATAAAATAAAAAAATTCAGTGTAATGTACTAGAAATAATTAATTTGTTCAGCACATTCTATTGATTAACTTGTGTCCTTACATGAATCGTGTCAAATTTATTTGAATGAGAAAGAATAAAGTTTTGTCGAGCTCTGATTTTATCTCAGTGCCAGTTTATGGGCGATCATCAGCGGCTGCCAGTGGTGAAACATTCAATCTGGCAAGGGAGCCATTAAAATGGTCTGCATACAGTGGGTTCCGCCCACAACACGTGACACCACCACATAGCATGGATGTAATCTATATAAAGATATTGCAATTTAGGAATTTACCGCCGCTTTATGTTTAGAACAGGCAGAAATAATTAATGCACAAATTAATTTACCATTTAATTTTTTAATTCAGAAATATTTCTTCCATGACAATCCTACTTGAAATATAAACTACTCAGAGTAGGTATTCCAAGTAAATACTTGGAGTACCTACTCGTGGTAAAAAGTATTAGGCAAAAAAGTGTCGGAAAAAAACGGAATTGATAAATTTGATGTGGAATTGATCAAATGGAATTGACCCCATGTCTGATATGTAGCACTGCCACTGACTGAGTCTGAGTGCCACTGGGATTCGAAAAAAGGTATATATCTGAAATATCATTCAAAACTCTGAAACTTGGCTAAATAGGGTATGGTTAAATCTACATAACTCATAAGACGATAAGTACATCTCTACACTGTAGAAGTGTAGTGTAGACTAGACTACAATCACAACAGACTGAACAGGAGAGTACGTGTAAACTCATAAAACTGTAACACTAATACTAGTTTAGTAGTTATAGTAACAATCAACAGATTTAGATTAAAGTTTAGTCTACACTACTAGACGAGTAACTGGTACTACAGTCTACACTGCAGTGTCTACACTACCGTCGACTGAGTAGTAATATAATCGTCTAATCCCTAATCAGGCTAATGCATATTGCAACATACATTATAAATGTGAAAGGCTTTCCCCACACACGTCACAACATAGTTTTCTTTGTGTTGTTGATTATATCTGACACAAAGTGGTACGTGATTCGAGATAAATCCTAGCGCTCGAAATCCAGTGAAAATATGTGAAGGTTTTTCCATGTTAATAATTCAGAACGTGCCACCATGAGCGATATTAGAAGATAAAACGTATTGTCAACTTCCGTATCACGTGATAAAACAAGACCATTTTCTCTCAAAGATGAATATTTTGAGTTATTATAATTTTAATATTTCGTTATTCGACACAACTGTACGTGGTACTTGTAACTGTAATAGTTAGTGATTAATAAAAAGTAGATATGCTTCTATTCACATAAATGCATCAGCTGATAAGCGATGAGGGGTGGCCATAGTCTTATACTGTTAGATCTATAGGTAGCACAAGGAAACATATAATAACCTAATAATAACAATGTGTAATGGAAATAATAACAATGTGTAATGGACCTTGTTACTGGAAATTGTATTAAACTATTTTATGCTGATTTTTTTACGACGGGTAGAGCGGTCATTCTGCGCGGGATGTCCCAGGTTCGCGCCTCGGCCGGCCGTGGCACTATAGTATAGTAGGGGAGTTTTTCATCCAGCCAGGCACCTGGAAAGATTTTCTCCACCGAACATGCCATCTATTATAAATTTATTTAGAATTAGTCTCCGTGTGGAAGCTTTAAATTACAGACCGTATGTGTCTCCCTCATTTGAGGTTGCCAGTAACGTAAAAAACTGCCATTCGGCCATTATATATATATATATATATATATATGTGTGTGTGTGTGTGTGTGTGTTCCCCCCCCCAACCAGGTGTTTAATTTGGTGTTTTTCACGGAAAACCACCCAAATAATATCTGTTTCCAAACAAAATGATATTATACATCAATCACAACTATAAATTAAAGTTATAAAGTTTGGAAAAGAAATACAATTTAGAAATGTGTTTTAATGTTGATTATTGGAAGTTAAAAAAATGATGGCTTTGATCTTCGTCAGGTGACAGTAGTATATTAACTGACCAAGTAGCTTCTCAATCGAACCCCCCCTCTCTCTCTCTCTCTGTGTGTGTGTGTGTGTGTGTGTGTGTGTGTGGATCCTTTAAAACAATCTAAAGTGCACTAATCTTTGGAAATTCGAAGATACATTTATGGCAACATATAACACCAGTTTTGTTCCAGATTCACTGGCTTGTACGTTTCATATTACTGTACAAGGTCCTGTTTCACACATTGAGTAGAACAAAAGTATTTACCAGTAAAAATATGCTCCTGTTCACTTTTGACTGCACCAAAAAGCCACACAGCAATGTACAGAGAAATTTTTTCCGAGCATCACCTCCCAGCCTGTGGAATAAGTTGCCAAGCCATATATTAAACTTGCATCAAGTAAAGAAATATGTTGTAAGGTTCTTAAAACCCACTTATTTAAATTAGCCTATTTATAATATATAATTAAACCAGTATATTTATGTAAAAATGTGTTTGTACTATATGGGCTTAGAACATGCATGTTTTAAATGTAAAGCGCCTTAGAGCAATTCAAGTTGAATAAGGCGCTATATAAAATACTATTATTGTCATGATTAAATGTTTCTTCTTCCAGGGTCTTTGATGAACAATGAAGTTCGTTATGATTTTATAAAGCCATTACTCTACTATATGGCCTTCTAGCGGCTTTGTTTGTCCATCGGGAGATTACCAAGACCGTATACTTATTTTCACGGTTTATAACTGACCATTAAAAACTTATAAATCCAAATCGGGGAAGACGGCGTGAGTGAAAACTAAAACACCCCTCAGTCACAATCAAACACCCCCGGTAGCTCAGTGGATGAAGTATATATCGTTAAATCATTGTTCTGTAGAATTGGGTTTACTTCTTCAAAAAAAGAAGAACTCTAGAACATTTGTAGAGGCGATTTCTCAAGATAGAAGTTAGATTATATCAGTCTTCGAGTTGAATAATTTTCAATTTAAAGAGGTATTTTTAGACAGATACATTTTAATAATATTGTTGTTTTATTCTATATTACAATAATAACAATTAAAGCTGAAATGGCCAATTTTTTTACATTGCTGCATGTGGCTTTCTCCGAGACACAATTAGAATTTGGAACAGATAGCAGATTTTGTGGAGAAAACGTTATTATTAATCATTGCCTGTTAGAAGAAAAGACGTGGTATATTTTCTAGCCAAATTTGTTGATCTTCGAAACTCAACTTCCAGCATGCCGTGATGACTACATGAGCAAGGAGTCTTACTCAATATCTCACCTGACCGCAGTTTTAAAGCCAGCTTGTCTTTAAATGCCACCTAATGTCATACGAAGGTGTTCTCTTAAGACAGATTTTACTGTATATTCATCCCACCGCGACTGGTTGCTGTAGTAAGGTGAAACATTGAAGTATCAGACGGGGATGTGAAGTACATATAAATCCCTATTTATAGGGGCCCGTCTACGATTTAATATGGACCTGACTTAAAGAAAAGTACATCATGGTTAATGGTATCAACTGCGCACGCGCGCTCACTGGTTCACACGCACGCAGACTCACAATGAACTGTATCAACACTATTTCGCACTACTTCGATTCCTTCGAAAGACTGTGCTGACCTAGAATAGATCCTGAAAGCGTTGATCCTGATTGAGGACATAGCCACGCACACATTTCATTAACAATGGGAAATATCTGACATCGAGTACGTGTGTTTAGTTTCTTTATATGTTTGTTTGCCATCGTGTTCTGTATATTTTGGGATTTAGGCTTTGGTTAGAGTAAAATAATTTAAGTTTATGTAAATATAATGACCCAGTCCATCGTCACACCGATTGATGAGGGGGGGGGGGGTTAGCCTAGAGAACACACGTATCATGTAAATAAAATAAAAATTCTTAATTACATTCTAATGTGTTACTAGAATAGTAAAATAGAATATCTTGAAATGAGATCTTTAAATTAACGATTCATATATCTACTGATATAAGCTAGCTTACTGTCTACCAACAAAAACACCCCCCTCGTACCAACAACGATAGGCCAATTAATTGCACCTATTTATTTGTATATCATATATCTTTTCACCAGATGAGACTGTGTTAAACTAAGATATGCCATATACGCGATATGCATTGAACTGCTTCTTTAAGGTAAACTACAACAACTTGCCGACTAGATATATTGGTTTAATTCGGATAACCATGCACACACCACACCATGCAAAGATTTTCTTCTAGTACACTGGGCGCTAACATAATAATATATGAAACATAGAAAAGCATCGTACACAAAAATTACTGGTTGGTTTGGTTTTGTGTTTCGGGGAGAATCCCCAGGCTGTCGCTTAATCAGCACAGCCTCTATATTGGAGTGGTTGAGAAATCTCCTCCCCCACCACTCACAGGGGAGCAGTACGGAAAGATGGAGCCGAAATACCCTGAGGGTGGTCACTGCCAGAGTGTTTTACGTCCTCAGGGGGTTTTTAACGTCCCCCTTTATTTTAAATAATTCAGTGGAGACGGCAGCGCCATTTAACGTGGTCAGCCACCCACGATGTAGTGAGCCAAGAAATTAATCCCTGGAAAAGTTTCGACCTCTTACGGGGTTCGAACCTGCGACCGTTGGCACCAAGTGCCGGGTGCTTAACCGCTAGGCCACCGGAGCTCACTATACAAAAATTACTTTCATATTGCTGGTATTATATAGCTGGACAGCTAGTGGACTTGATGAAAGCGTGTATTATTTAGTTTGATCAATGTTTGGCCTCTGCGCTTTGTGACAGCCCACTGTTTTTATATGACCGAATGCCAGATGGGCATTATTACCGGTATTCAGTTACTGTTTTACATTGAACCTGCGCTTAAAGTGCCCCATTGTTAGAGACGAAGATAGTGGGGTCGATGTTGAGTCACGCACACTGTTCAGAATTAAATAAATAAACAGATAAAGAAGCTGTGTGTGTGCGTCTCTCTCTCTCTTTCTGTGTGTGTTACCTGCTAGTTTGAACCAATCCCTGCTCTGCCTGGGTTCCCGCTATATCGGCTACCCTCCAACGGTACCGTTATCGGGATATAATGTCGTTTTAAATCATTTGATTTTGAGATAGTCTGGCTGTGAATCGGCTGCGTCTAACGTGAATCGAGTTCTAAATATAGAAAACTTGGGGTCTGTTTAAAGGCGTTTGATGCTGTGTGTTTTAGTAGGAGTGATCGCCTCATTCGACAGTCACTCATTAATTGTCATCACCCACAAGGTTGGTTGATTAATATTTTTTAAACTCAAAGTGTAGGAATGAAAAGTTCCATAATTTAGGCATTTTCCGCTAACTGATGTATGAAATTATTGATGAAATCTGTTATTTCTGTTAAAGAATTTTTTTAGAAGTTTAGATCGATCGTTTTGTGAGTGTGTTTATTAATTAGATTTAAGTTCCTGTCACCACGGAAAATATTCTACCGGTAAAAATCGCACCCTTTAAAACGAAATTCGTCTTTTGAAACAAACTCGACCTGCATCGCCGCCGCCATCGGCAAAAATCCAATTGTTTTCAGTCTTTGACAATGTCATAATACAATAGACCTATTAGAGGGTCTAGTCAAATTAGATCTCTAGTATTAGAGTATCTTGATCTGCAGAAGTACTAGATCTATAGATCTACTATAGGGGTCTATCTATATATCTAGAGACGTAGAGTCTACTTCTAGATCTATCGGCTACAGGCTATCAGTGGATCAAATTGACCCCATAATAATAATAATTTCAATCCTCGATTTATTCATTCCTTGATCGAAAATTATTTACAGTGTAACAATCCAGAATCCGTTCCATAATATGGTGAGGTTATATGTCATTTTTATGTGTTTTAAGTGTTTTTGTGCAGATTTGTGTTTAAATGTTAGATCTATCATTCTATGTTTTTACTTTGTTTGGAATTAATATGATAAAATCACCAATGCTAGTCTATATTTATTTCGACAACTCTCGATCTTTATTTGATATACAACGTATACATTGTATAATATTAGAGTTAGACTATATATTTTCTTAATTCATCAATTATTTCCCCTACACATTTTGGGTCTAGATCGATCTAGTAGGGGTTTAGGTCAAAAGCCCCAGAACAAAAACCCCTAGGCTAGGGCTAGGTTAAAAACCCTCTATCAGTCTATGTCAAAACCCTCATATTTAGTAGGTCAAAAGCCACCTAGGTAAAAAACTTTCATATATATTGTGGTATTTTCAAATTTTGTAAAATTCAAGACATTTCCAGGACCTGGAAAATGAATTTGTTATATTTCAGATTTTCTAAGACACCTGGGAACCCCAATTATTTGTAAAACCCCACGGTTGCTCTATCTTCGATTTCTTCGATTTTCCTTTGTACCTCTTCAAAACTATCAAAAGCATCTTCTACTTTCAACCCAAATATAACTACCATATGCTCGGCCGCCATATTTGAGTGGAAGTAATAGCAAACGAGGAATAATTGGCGCATGCGCATTGATTGCTCGGACCTATAACGCTGATGTACAGGGTTCCGATGCTCGGATACGTAACCATTTCGTATTTTGATAATGGCATATAAAAAGTACACACAGATATATGGCACATTCATACAATTCAATATTTTTATACGCCAATTTATTCATAGCAACAGAAATAAACTCAGCATTAAATCATGACGGCAATTATTGAAAGGTATTTTTCAAAAGAAAATATATCACAATGAATAAAGACAATATATAAATTTCATATTTTCCATCATGTGATTTACCAAATAAACCCTTTTCCTGATGACAATCAATTTCATATTAACTGAATGCGAGGGTTTTTTACCTATTTTAGAATAAGAGGTGAGGGCTTTTGACCTGGGTGCTTTTGTCCTAGAGGGCTTTTGACCTACACCCATCTACTATAGTAGAAAATAACGTTACGTACTATGACGTTATAAAATAACGTTATTCTGACATTTTAAAACGTCAGTATGACGTTATTTTGTTAGCTGGGTAGACGTCAACTAATCGAGTAATCTATTCAGGAATGAGTAAATCTAGGTAAACCCCGAAATTAGCTATAGACGTGTAGAGAAATTATCTGTAATTTACATGGCTCTGATTGAAGCTAATATCTTTTTGAATATCAGTCAATCAACAGACTGACTAGATATACCATGTTGCTGTTATTCGCAAAGCTGGTTATAATTTAGCCGGCAGTCGGGTCCCGAACAATAGAAAGCGGTCTTATTCATCCACCACTCCAACATAGAGGCTGTGCTGATTAAGCGACAGCCTGGGGATTCTCCCCGAACAACAAAACCTGAAACCTAAGTGTTCGTACTTTCGTGTACTATCCCCGTTTCATGATCATAGATCTCTTCTAAAAACACACCTATTTAAGGTCGCTTTCACAGATACATAATTATTATCTTTTAAATCATTACAGGGTTTTTACAGACATTATTTGGGGTATTATTATATTATATATTATTTGTACGGCGCCTTTGAATGGCTCCTGCTAGTAAGGACGCTTTATTAAATGTACATTATTATTATTATTATTATCTTGCAACAGGAAACATCTTGAACGCGCAGGTTAATTTTATTTAGAACGTGGTACCAGTTTATTCGTATTAATCTACTGTTAGCCCACTATGTCTTTTACATGATAATTCTAAAAGGCTAATTATATAAGGCTAAGCCTAAGGGATATACTAGTAGTATATAGTCTAGTAATTAGACGAAAGAAGAAGCACACATCATCACATGACACAAGTCACAACCAGTTCTCTAAAAATATCAATTAGCGCACCATTATGATTAGTCTAGAGTCTAGATGACAACCATATTGATTATTATCATGTTGTACACTAGTCACGTGTAAAATCAAACAATAAAATAATTACTCTGTATCATCCATGTAAATGTTTATCTATTTTAGTTATGATCATTTTATTACTGGATGAGCATGAGCAGTTTTCGACCGCTTTTACTTGTCGCCGTCAGTAGTCTGTGACATGACTATTAGATGGCGCCACTAACTAAAGATTGCTGTTTTACTTGTGTTGTGGGCCAAGTTGGACGAAGTAAAACTGAAATTTCTGTAATATAAAATATATAGCCCAGTAAGTGTACAATTCGTCTATTTTATGACGTTAAAGTTATTTATATTATTTTTTCGATTATTTTTATAACATGTGTTAAGTTGTTTCTTCTTTTATCGTTCGTTTTATTTACTTCTGCTTTCCCCGTTTAATGGCGGTAAATTTTAGTATTCTCGAAGCATTGTTATGATTGTAGTCTAATCGTGTTATGATCAACCAAGTTATAGTATTTGGATCTTCAACATAATGATGACTACCGTTTAACCAGAAGATTGTTTTGAGAAGTGGTGTATTACGATATATTACATACAGATAAAGGTTCTTTCTAATCTGTGGTTTCACTTTTGCATTTAGTGGTGATTTATACTCCAGTCGTGCTAATCAACTACCGGTATTATCGTACACGTGTACAGTATTATGAGTCTAGAATATGCCCCAGTTCTATACTATTGATGTGTGAAGAAATTAATTGTGTGATTAATTGTTTATTAGGATTTAATTTTAATTTGTTAACTTAATTACGCAACTGTTTTACAGGAAGTAGGCAGACATATTTATTGCTACAGTAGCATAGCCATAGGCATAGCTTTGTTTGTGTCAGTGTGTGTATAATTGGTGGGATGATGATGATTTCATTTTTACGGCTAATTTTGTGCACATGGTATAGGCTACATGGGATGGGCGACCTCCAAAGGTAATGAAGTGAAGTCAAAGATGAAACACCCTTCAGATATGCCCACATGGAGATTCGAGCTCAGGTGGTAGTGATCTGTGACCCAACGCACTACCAATTAGACCATAGGGGCGTCCTAATTAGTGGGATGGTTTTATATATATATATATATATATATATATATATAGTCTATATATAGTAATTGCATGCACATATGTCATACATCCCAGGATATATAAATTGCCACTGGAAGCAGCTATCTTTCAATCTATAACAAAATTGTGTCTTGTAAAGTGTATTTGGAATGTATTTATAAGTTCTTTCTTTAGAAACATCTATATGTGTATGTACACACAGACACACATATATGTATATATAGTCTGGTATTATTTACCAGGCAGCTGGGTCCAGAACAATAGAAACTGGTCTTATTCATCCAGCCAGACCTGGAAGGAAAGAATCGGCAACTGCTTACCTGGCAGCCGGGTATACAGCGCATTTTTTTTTTCTTGTTCAGCCAGGTCCGAGATATCCTGTTAAGTATCTTGAGATACAGCAGCAATTCTTACAACACGCAGATGAGTGAATGACTAGGCCTAGGCTGCCTGGTTTATTTTTCATAGCATTATATCATAGGCCTATTCATTTGATTTACATGGTTCAATAAACCCTTTTGAATTTAAATAGCTTAGAAATCAAGGCTAGGCCCAAATGGTACTTCAAAATGGGCCACCATAGGCCTGTTAGACCTGAGGGATCTCTTAACTCTGGTTAGGACGTTTTCCTTTGCTTTGAGTGGAGTAAGTACCACCATGTTTACACAAGAACCAGACATAACTGTACTTCATATCTTCTCTGAATGGTGTCTGTCTTGTGCCTAAACATTTATTAGTAATTGCGATGGTTCGATAGCCATCTTTGGTAGACGCCTCAAATTTGGCAAGATAGTATTTAGTAAATTTTTGTCTGACTGACAGCTCCTTGACCTCGGCGCTCCTGGCCGCCATTTTTCATCTCCCACCAGTTGTTAGTAAAACAGGAAATGCCAGTGTCCCAAGTGGGACTGCTGACTATTTTGGCCAAATGCACAAGCAGCAACATCTTCACTGGGGAACTGACAGCCAGGTGAATAATGACTTTCTTACAAATGTGTTTTGTATACTGTCAATAGATCAAGGCAAATTATTACAGTCTACACAAAATATTGTGCATATGTAGGAACTTTTTTCAACCAGCCATGATTATGTGATGTTGCAATAATTTGTTCAAGTTATTTGTGAGCCCTCTGCTGCTACCACTGTATACCAACAAGAAGTTATAAGTATATTGAAGTAATCAGAATGGTCTTCCCCAAACAAGTAAAAGATCAATTTTACATTGTTTTCCCTTTATGTGAACATATAAATATGTTTATATAGAAATAACTTATAAATACATTCCAAACACACATTACAAGACCCAAATCTATTTATAACTTTCAATAGATTGACTTCATATGTGGTTCATTGAATGTTTAATCATGCCGTTAATTTAAGTTTGAGTTCCTACGTATGCGCAATATTTTGTGTAGATTGTTATAATTTGCCTTGATATATTGACAGTATACAAAACACATTTGTAAGAATAATGAATTATGAAAACCAAAATTATTTCCTGCGTTCAAAACGTCACCTGGAAAAACTGCAGGGAAAAGTTCAGTTTTATGTTGGCTTAATGGACGGTACTGCCATAAATCATGATATTTCGGCTTAATGGCTGGGACCTACGGTAGTTGTTTCCAGGGCTATTTCTATATCCCAGTATATATGTGCATGCAGTTACTGGACATGCAAAACAAAAAGTGCTTCATCAAATATAATGACTTATGATGTCAGCAGCATAGGTAACAGAAAATGAACTGTTCATTAGATTAATAACACTATTTTGCTTGAAAATTAGTCCTTAAATGGAGTTTTAATTATTGTACTAATTCCCTATTCAGCGTGACAGAAATTAGATACCGAAGAGAGTATTTTTCTAACTGCTGCTAAATATCAGTAATCATGCTAACAATAATACTAATGTGAACAATCTATTTTAGATTGTTAACCAGGAATACTAAACTTGGCACTATTTGAAAGATACTCAATAATGTCTAGTGTTTTGTCAAATTCAACGCATGTTTAAAATAACAGTAATGATGACATGTTAGTCCTCTGCAAAAACAAAGGACTAAAAGAATGAAATAAATATTCAAGGCTGCCTAATAATTATGCCAGAAGATTAATATAATTGAATATAATTACATCTCCCTTAGATATGTTCATGTGTTCAGAATATCTCCGGTAAAAGTTGCTTGTTGCTGCAGATAATTTGTAAATTCTCAGATTTAAATCATAACTGTCAAGTGTAATATAAATACCATCGCATACCGTATCTCATGAAGTAAGAGATACGTTGTGTAAATGTGTACCTGCTTTTATGTGTTATCTCTATTTGTTGATTATAAATCAAGAAATGAACTTCAGTTCAAGCATCCTTCCTGGATAATTGCTGGTCAAATAAGCTGTAGCTAATGATATGAATGTACACACCTTAAATATATCAATTACTAAAGCTGCATGTTCAGAATGGCCAACCACGTTTTGTATAATTTATTCCTGCTCCTTTGGGGACTGCTTTATTTACAAAGGTATGTTGGAGTTGGAAGCTGAGAACAGTGGAGCTGGTGATGGTCAATTTAAACCACCAAAGTATATCTCACTACGTGGAACTCTAAACACATTTGGTCGAGGTTACAAGGCCAACATACGTATGCCTTTCTCTTGGTTGAGCCGAAATCATGCTACAGTAAGTGTTTTTAATATTGCTGGTGTTTTGTTGAACAAATAGTGCTATACAGTATGTAATGACTTCATAAATTCACAATCAAGTCTTGGATGTTTGCACTTGGTTATTATTTTATCAGTTATTGATAATGCTTAGCTGTTCCCATAGTGCACAGCACCGAAGACCCCCCCACAGTCAGGGTTAAAAAACCAGCATTCCTTATGTCATACAGTTTTGTGGACTACTAATCTTCAAAGTCTACGTACAATTATGATACTCTGTAAGTTAGTAATGAAATAATATTTTCAGTGATTAGGTTGCTGTTTTTGTAAGTATTTTTTATATTGGAAGTTTGCTGTATATCTGTGTATCAGGTACATTTCATTGGGTATATTGGTATAGATTGCCTGCCAAAACCATCTTCATCCCTGGAAAATATTTAAATTTTTTTAGGTCAGTCAACCCATCCATTTACTGAAACTGTTTGTAATAAATGATGGACAGGTTAGATGAGTAGGTAGCTGAGACACTGCTTCTTTATGAATATCTATTAAAAGGATTATCATAATAAGCTTTTGTCAATATGTTTTATAACATTGTCTGAGCTTGTATAAATTATATTGTCATATAACACTAACTTATTATATCAGCGTGTGAAACTAATTTATAGCCTAGACAGAATGAGTGCAAAAGTTACACAATTCAGACCTCCATGAAAACTAAACATTATGAGTCAATCACCGAGTTAATTACACCACCCTGTTTGCAATGCACCAATACAGGTAAAAGTAATTATTTGGTTGTCAATATCCTTTTTAGATTTATCCCATCGTTTCAACATATTGTTTTCTTTGTGTGAAAGACATTGATTTAAAAATGTAAAAACCTTTTAAATATCATAATTGCAACTGACAATGGTTCAATAAAATGGCGCGTACACGTTTGCACATATGTTGAGTTTGTCTCCTGGCAGCATATAATAACTTTATATGGAATCATCATAAATATTCGGTACTATCTTTTGTCTCTTAGTAAACTCTGATGTACCTTTGCCTAGTGAAATGTTGTCATTCATAAGTTGTTTGTGATGTCATCACTCTCCATTTGCATACACTGAGCATGCGTGTATATACTATCGCATAATTAATTATCCACATGGCTGCTAGCTCAAAGTGATACATGAAATACAAAACTTATTGCGATGTTTCTACCAATACAAACAATTTATATATTATTTTAATTTCTGTACAGTTAGCTTCTTCACTCCATGCAAGAGGTGGGGGGAGTCGGCATTCTTCTCCGTGATTCTTTGAAGTGTGAAACCCATTTGTGTTTTCAGGCTAAGTCTTTTGAAAATTACCAACTGACTTTTATATCTGGGGGGATAAGTGTTCGTGTAGCTATTATCTACCGATTACACCCCACTAAGAAAAATGGCCTGAAAGCAGCAGATTTCTTTACGGAATTTTCGGGATTTGTTGACTCTCTTGCTACCAACAGTGGTCATCTGTTGATCTTAGGTGATTTCAATATACACTGGGATTGCCAGAGACATGCAGATACCAAACAACTGGCTGACATTCTTAGATCTGCCAATCTCAGGCAGCATGTCCAAGAAAGAACACACATACATGGTCACATCTTAGATCTTGTCATCTCCAGTGATGATGACAATTTGATTAAAGGTGTGTCTGTGTCTTCCATGCTGTCTGATCATTTCCTTGTTGACATTAATGTATCTTTACAGAAACAGTCTGTTTCAGCTAAAGTTATTTCATATAGAAGATATAAGTCAATTGACTAGGAGGCTTTTCTTGCTGATCTGCGAGTCTCTTCTCTGGTATTGGATCCACCAGATGATGTGGATCATCTGGTGGATCTCTATGATAATACATTGAGAGACATTGTAGATCAACATGCGCCTTTAAGGACAAAGGAAATGCCAAGCAGACCAATGCTTCCATGGTATAATAAGAACATACAGGCTGCAAAGAGACACAAAAGGTATTGTGAGCGGCTGTAGATCAGGACCAGTTTGTGTGTTCATTTTGAAATGTTCAAGGTCAGTAAAATTCTTGTTAAAAATACCCTTGCCCCTGCTAAATCTGAATATTATAATAAAAAGATCAAAGCATCCAAGGGAAATCAAAGGACTGTTTTCAGTGTTGTGAATAAAGTATTACATAAAAGTCAAACTGTCCTCCCAAATAATATCAACTCAGATAAAGATATGGCCCATTGTTTTAATAACTTCTTCTGTCAAAAAATATTAAATATACATAGTGGGTTCCAGTCCAGGGTAAGCCATCGGTAGAAGAGTCCTTTGAGCCTTTTACAGAGACTGATATCAGACAGTTGCTGAAAAAGTCATCTTTTATGATGTCAATTGATCAAGGTGAGCCAGTAATACTTGTTCTTCTGGACCTGTCTGCTGCATTTGATACAGTTGACCATAATGTACTTTTCTCTAGGTTAAAAGACATGTTTGGTCTGTCAGGTAGAGTACTTGAATGGTTTAGAACCTATCTGGAACAACGCTCCCAGAGACTGGAGAGAGTGTCTGTTCATGGTATTTTATCTGACATTCAGTTTTTGTTATCTGGTGTACCACAGGGTTCAGTTCTTGGTCCTCTGGTTTTCACAATGTATACCCGTCCTCTTGGGATCATTGCGCAGCGATAAGGGGTTAAATATTACTTGTATGATGATGACACACAGCTGTATATATCACTGGATCCTGACAATGAGTTAAATTTCTCCTCTTCCTTGAAGAATTTAGAACATTGTATTGCCGATATTCGGCTATGGATGACTCAAAATCTTCTAAAACTAAATGATAATAAAACAAATATTTTATATTTGGCATCACCACATTGTGTTAAGTCCCTAAAGACACCAGCATTACAGATGGGTGCATCTTCGATTACTCCTAATGGGTCAGTAAAAAATCTAGGGGTTATTTTTGACCAATGTATTAACATGCATGAACATGTCGCATCAGTATGCCGAGTTGCCTACTACCATCTTAAGAACATCCACTGTTTAAAAGCATTCTTGACACAAGAATCACTTGTAACTGTAGTTCATGCCTTTGTTACATCTCGTATAGACTATTGTAACTCCCTGTTATATGGCATATCTGATTATAACATTAATCACTTTCAGCGAATTCAGAATAGTGCAGCTCGCATTGTAACAAATACTAGAAAATATGATCATATCACCCCAATTCTTCAAAAACTACATTGGCTACCTGTTAGACAGCGTATCCATTTTAAGATTCTGTTAATAATCTATTAATGATATGGCACCAGAATACCTGTGTGAACTGGTTTCCATTAGAAAGTCATCCCGAAAATTCAGGTCATCCAGTCAGATACTATTGCAGGTGCCAGTGTCTCGGCTCAAGTCATATGGTGATTGTGCATTTAGTGTTACAGCCCCCACTTTGTGGTAAAGTAGAAATGCGTCGTCTCTTGAAAATTTTAAATCTCTTCTAAAACACACTTATTTAAGGTTGCTTTCACAGATAAATAATCCTTATCTTTTAAATCATTACAGGGTTTTCACAGACATTATTTGGGGGATTATTATATTACATATTATTTGTACAGCGCCTTTGAATGGCTCCTGCTAGTAAGAGCGCTTTATTAAATATACATTATTATTATTATTTTACAAATTTTAACATTTTTAACAAAGATGTATACCTGAAAAACACGACAGTTATTAAAATAGAAACAAAAAGGCTGAAATTCCCGCTGACGGATTTTAGACATCTAGTGTGTAGGCCTAATACATTTGTCTTCATTTTACAGGCTAATCTGCATATTGTAGATCAGCTTAAAATTGGTGATTTCATCATTTTGTACATATTGGTGACACCAAAAACTGGCAAATTTTGGTCTGTCAAGAAAATTGATTGTTTTTTTCTTTTCTAAGCCATTCAGGGAAAATCATATTTCAAAGCACACCGTTATTCACCAGCCGTAACCAAATCTGAATCAGGCTAGATCATTGGCCTTTATGTAATGAGTAATTCCATTCTAAGCAGATTTGAACTAGTAATTGACAAACCATTGCAATTATTGAATGTCAACAAAGGTAACTGATATGCAAGCTAAAGACAAATTGTAATTAACACGATGAGAAGGTTACATCAAACTGTATATAAGGAGGTGTAAAATATATTGTTTTCGTATTATTTTTCTCTTCTCAGCAAATGAATATAAATTATAACAAATCTCACACGCAAAATCAATGCCTGGTATAGTGATACAGTCAGTGAATGCTTAACATCCAATCGCAAAATTACACACACTCAAATCAGCTTCAAGATCTTTAGGCTCGAACCTCTACATACAAACTAATTGTTTCATGCAATTGATTTCGCTACTCGACAAACTGATGTTCTCAAACATGGCTGGAAAAAAAGATTATTGATGGCTATTATGAGTCCTTCTGATGGGGACAATGTTAGGGACAAATGATTTTTAAGCAGCTGATTGTTTCATTATACATTGCAATGTGAACTGATTGTTGAATAAATGAGAACATTACACATGTTCAGTGTGTTATCAAAGTAGTGCTTTCAGAGTATCACATGAAGTCCTGTACAACATAATGTTTTGGCGATAGGAAGAATTGGCGATATTATGTCACTTACCTTTTTTGGTCATTATTTCATATTCGCCAAATTAAACAGATCTACAGTATTCAGATAAATTCCAGAACACTCATTACACTGATCATTTGGGAAGCTGATGGTGTTAATCGTGACATTATCATGTTACACCAATTTGATTCATAGCTGGAAGGCATGAGTCCAAGATTTGACGGGCTATCGCAAGTGAAGCCATTTGTGCGTTTGTTCTTTTATATGTCACAAGTTAATAAACTGATTGTGAGCTTGGTTATTTGATGGGTAGCTGTTAGTATTAGTCTGTAGCTCTGTAGTGGTTTTTATTGTTTTTTCCATTAAAATCGACACTAGACCTGGCCCTGAAACACTGGTCCCAGTCGAGCGTTAATGTAGCCAATTGTTATATTATATGAAAACTGTTGTTGACATTTATAATATAACCAGATAGTTAACTGAAAGCCTGTGAGAGAATTTTGAGTAAGCAAAAATGTGCAATTTTAATTCTTGTACAGCTGGTTGTTTCATAATTTATTGATGGATAGAATAAAATTATGTGTTAAGTAGTTATCCCCATTTTGTTGGGGCAGTTTCTTTATTTATTATAAAGATAAAATTCAAAAGTTCCCCCCTAAATTTCTCCTTTTAAACATATACATACATGTATTGTGCCCATAAAATATGATTTTTGAATGATGCCCTTACCAAACTCACCAGAAATTGCAGCCAAATTGGTTGTGGAGACTCGGAAGTAAACAAGTGAATTGTACAGGTTTTGTTTGCATTGTTTTGTTCATGTACCTAGGTACAAAGGATTGCATGCACACTGCCTAAATGTAAATTTTAAATGTATTTAAGAATATATAAGAAGCATAACAAACTGATGTGTCAGTAGCTGCTTTTCACTTGTAGGAGTATTATTCATGATACCTGTGAACATTGTTTATGATCGGATATTGCTGTATTTAATCTCCTTGACCATGCCAAATATCAAGTGACAGGTGTAATACTGTAATAATATGTGTAATTCATAGCATCAGACCTTGTCAAAATATGCTTAATAATTTTAAGTTTTTCATTGTCTGAATAATGGGACTGTGAGTTGCTAGTCAGCTTTCTTGAAACATTAATTATGATCAAATATACAACATGGAACATTTTGTTTATGTAAAGAATGGCAAGGGCTGATCTGATTTATTTAGAAAAATCTACATTCAGTTCTCTAAATTCAACCATCTGATGGCACAAATATCTACAGAAAACTGTAAACAAAATGAGAAAAGGCTATGTGAGACATGGCCTTCACAATCATTAACTGGCGGGTACATAACACAAAATGGTGCTGCCATCTATTCACCAAATGGTTAGGGAGCCATTGATATGTGATAAGCAGCATTTGGTGGTTTTGATCAGTTTTGACCCCTGAGCTGTTATTAACTACGTAGTGGTTCTTTTAACATTCAAGAAGATCAAATTAATTCATTATGTTGTGTGCAGTGTGCATTAATTTATGCCATTTAAATAATTTTAGATAACACGTGTTGATGGAAACTGCATCATAGAAGCACATGGACAGAATGGAGTGTTTGTCAACAGCAAGAGAATAGAGTTCACCACTCTCAATGATGGTGACAAGATTACTTTTGGTGGTGGAACTAGAAATGCTCAAATCGGATCCATATTGTCATCACCCTCTGGGTCACACATGTGTTACGTTTATCACAAGTCAGCTAAGGATATAGACACCTCAGGTGGGAATTGGTATTGTGATCCATCTACTGCTGATGACATCATGCAGATCGAGGACGTTGTCAATGGACAGAATGTTACACAGTGTTATAACCTGGAAGATTTCAACTGCACCGATGTAAGTAATTTATGTAATCTACTGGTGCAATGTTAATTCTGTAGGTATCACAGTGTATTAACACCACATATTTTACTGGTTGATGGTTTGCACTAAACTTTTCAGTTAACCAATCATTAAGTATTACTGCAAAGCCTAGGCATCTTCATTTGGTTATCTAAATTCTTTGATCAGATAGCAAATTATCTTGTTTCCCCCACAAGATATACCAGAATGCTCATATGTACCCATTTGGGAATATTATTTTGGGGATGTTGAGTACTCTATTAGACCTAGTATATTGTGCACTAAGATCTTTTTTAATTTGGTATTAGGCTCTTTCCATGTTTGGTTAGTGCTTCCAGTTTACCCTGTCTGCAATTTTGATGTCGTGGCACGACCCTGTATACAAAAATGTAAACTTCGTGCTAGTCTGCAAACTAGTGTAAACAAACAGTTTGTTGAAGAACTTAGCATATTTCAAATGTAACAATTCGGCTTCAAAATCTAAACATAGTCATTATCATTTCAGTTATTTATTTTATTTTCTGAAACCATATTTATTGTGTCAAACTATCATTTAAATGTAGATGATCTACTTCTAAGCCAATTCAGGGCTTGCTGGTGTAAACAAGAAATTAATTACAGTGCAATTTTTTATTTAAATAGTGCAAATACCAGTTACTTCTGAGTAGTTTTTGGTCCCTCTGTGGTTGCATGTTTTTAAAACAGGTCAATTGATAAAGCTTGTGTCACCACAACAGCCAAACATGATAACCCATGATAATCATGGTAATTCATTACGTGACTGGTTTTGTTTACAGTATGAATTTATTATATCAGTGCTAATATGATGTTTATGTGTTATGACCCATATATTTATATGCATAGGAGTTTATATAATCATTGCAAAATATGGTTTGGTGCTGTGTTGAGTAAAGATGCAGCAATAATAGATTGGAAAGTGAGGTTTTCATTCATGAATTTCCCATCTTTCAAAAAGGCCGCTTGGATGTGTACCCTGCCAATACATCATTATCATACATATATAGTGAACATTTTGTTAATGTAGCAGGCCCTAAAAGGGGAGGGGATCATCCAGCAAGCCAAAAGCCTCAGGAGATGCCAAATCCCACCCGAGAAAAGTTAGGATTGGATCTTTTGAGAGTGATTCTCAGGTATCTTTAAAGTAATATGAGGAGGGATTTGTGAACCAACCACCTCAAATAGAGAAAATATACAGACTGTCAGATTAAAAAAGGAACAATAATAATACAGATTACACAGATTTTCAAAAGTCTATCAATTAATTCCTCCTCCAAATTGAAGTCAACACCCAACTTCAAACCACCCATTATTCCCCACCCATGTCGGAAAAAAAAATATATTCAAGGCCCCCATTTAATTTAAAAGACCCACTCCGGCTAGAGACCCCAAATACTTTAAACTGTTTCAAATTAGTTCAGAGGAGCCCCATTAAATTAGAAAATATACAATTCTCTTCTGTTCTTATAATATCTTTTTGTTTTATCATGGGTCCCAAAGCTAGAGGGCCCTTAGGGCCCCTCGAGTCTTTAGCCGCCCCTGTGCTGCATCCCATACTATTACTATCATAGTAACCCATTTATTAATCTGGCACTGTTAATCTGAAACAGACCTCGTGGTCCTCGCTCCTCACCCTGATTATCGCCAGCTTCTGCTGGGCTAAAGTTATATGATAACCAAGGTCTTTCAGCTTTCTATGTAGCCAAAAGTCCTTGTCTACGCTTCGTTTTCTCGTATTTCCTTTGGATACTGAGAAATTCAACCTTTGTCTTGGCGTTTTTGGTGGACAGTGGAGAACAATTCAGAAAACACAACATCTCTGGGTATTTTTTTGTCAATGTCAAGGTCGTTTAATCCGAACCCGTCTGAACACAAGCAAGAATTCCCATTGATCGAATCCGACCCAAAAAATGGTAAACATACGAGCGTGATTCCACATGTGCAAATTGGACCATTGAATCCAGCTACAATTTTACGACCCTGGTCGTAAAATTCTGGATTTTTGCAATGTGAATAGTGATTTCTATATTATTGCAAATCATCTGGAGGTACCAGTATTTAACAGCGCGCGAATATAAAGTATTATTATACAAAGACTGGCATGTTTGTGAGATCCAAATAACATTTTGGTGAAAATTAATCTTAATTTATCGAGTAAGACTAGTAGGCAGAGATGTGGCGATTTTGTTCCAACTATGGCTCACAAACATGCCTGATTGTAACTTCAGTTGGCAAGTGTTATTAATTCATTGTTTCACAGCACATCTGGAGGTACTGGTAGGTAACAGTGCATGACTATCAGTATTATTACATAAAGACCTGCATGTTTGTGAGATTCAAATAACAGTTTGGTGAAAATTAATTGTTATTTATTGAATAATAATGGGTTAGTAGGCAGCGATGTGACGATTTTATTCTGACTTTGGCTCTTATTGGGTTGAATCCTATAATGTTGTGTGTCAAGGATGGCTGAAAACATATTTCTTTCAGCTGGTAGGAAATGTGACTGGCCTATAAGTCGAGTTGCTTCTAGGAACTCCCTTTTACCTACCCAAATATCGACTCATATGCGAGTATATACGGCAGTACACATATTTTAACAGCACATTGTCCAGAAACACAATCAGTTGAAACAATTTATCAATGTATAGATTGCAAGAATCGTGGCTAATTCCGGGATTGGACAATTGGCAGATGACATCAGAGGTAAATCCTTTGTAGAGTGAGAGGTGCTTTGACTGCAAACCTTCTTTGATGTGCCAATTAAAATTAATGTTTTTAGTTCTGTTAGATCACGAACAACCAAAACACGTGTTGTAAAATATTGCTGGTGTTGCTCCACTTATGTAGAAGTGTGATATTTACAATAATTAAGCAACATTGGTGTTGTGCTATCTAAATAAATATGCAATATTTTATTATAATTGGGTGAATATTTAGTTTGAAATTTGATGCCCATTGATGCAAAGTATACACGAGTATAAGAGTGTTGTTATGTTTCAGGAATTAACAGCAGATGACTGTGTTGTCAATCTGACTGAAGGTGATGGCCCATCATCAGCAACAACAGAAATTATAACTCAGGTTCCACAGACTGTGACTATCTTACCAGACAACACAACACCTGTTACCTTAATTGAAAACAGCAGTTATTGTCACATGGAATCATGTAGCAATCCTCCTGCTAAAATTAAGGAACCGAAGAAGGGGAAAGGGAACAGGAGAAAACAGACAAAGAATTTTGTGGACTTGGATAATAATGGCATGGGAATCAATAAGAAAAGACAGCTACGACAAAGAAAAAGTTTAGCTAACATAGATCATCTTCCTGATGGATCATGTATGGAAACCAAGACCCAAAATCATGAACAAACTCAGCAGGTTGAGATGAACAATAGCACTGTCCTGTGTGCTGATTCTGATCCAGATTGCTGCAAAGAGAAGACGTCGTTTATGAGAAGCCTGCGGAAGAGGAAGCACAAGTCTTACCCCCAGTATATTCTTAATGATGATGAAGGCTCGGAAAGTGATGAGTTTTGTCCGGATGGTGATATTCCTGAATCACCGAACAATAATAGCCAGCCAGTAAAAAAAAAACTGAAGTTGAGTTCATTTCAGTCGGTCACGAAGGGAAAGGGTAAGAAAATATCAGGAAGACAAAACAAAAAGAAAGGTAAACACGAAGAGATAGACGAAGATGAACTTCGCTCCCTAAACAGCTGGTACAGTAAGTAAGCTGAAAACTCTGCATTATATTTGATAAAATTTAGAATTTTAGTATTAATCTACGTGTGTGAAAGAAATTGGAAATGTTTTATAGGCTTAAAGATAAGAGGTAACGCTTCATTATTTTTTTACTGATCTTGTATGCAATAGACCTTTCTTTGTATTGGTTTATAAATATTCTTGAGTTACTCAAGTTTGAGGCTAAATTGGCAGCAGCTAGTAAACAAGGTCTTGAGTTAAGCTATCATAGTTTTGAATTTTTGTAGCTCCTTATCTGTTATTTTATTTTCTACCTTCCTGACTATTATGTGAAGACATTCAATAAAAAAACATCTCAAGAGATTTATATCATCAAAAGTTGTTCAATGTGAAATCTCAGATTGTCTGGTTACATGAATATCACGTTGTTCTAGTCTAGTCTGACATTATATTTGTGTTAGTTTTTATGCAGTTTTGTCAGAATATAATGTTAAATCGGATGATAAGGACATGACAAATCTCGTACCACAAATTCAGAACTTGTGGGGTTCTCGTATGTATCTGTAGAAAGTATTTATTGGTCTAGTAAATATACATTTTGAGAATAATCTATGATGTTGAACTGAGATGTATTTTATTATGGAGACTTGAGGAATTATCAAAATGGTTTCTTTCATTGGAAATTGACTAAATAATAACATTCCAAAACTTCAATAGGATTTTAACCTAGTGACTGTTAAATATAGCATTCTTTTGTTATAAATCACTCATTCATCTGATAGTCACTGAAATTTGTAGCTGTTTATGAAAAAGGGAGCCAACCATTTCTAGAAAACTGATGATAAAATCAGTTTATCTCTAAGACGATACAAGTGAGCAAGATTATTCCTTTGTGGTCTGACCTAGTTTTTTTGTGGTAACTTATGATTATGTCCTAAAAGTAGTATACAGTAATACTAATTTTCTGAACGTCCTTGTTTATAACTCTATAATTGTGTGTGTGTGTGTGTGTGTGTGTGTGTCAACTTGTCTTGTACAACAACTAATTAAGTTAGTTATTTACACTAACCCATGTATGAAACTTAATCAGTTTAGAAATTAGAAGCACTAATGACAGACATGAATGACGGACATGAAGGCACGATTATAAAAACTCTTTCTGCTTTTGATAAATTAAGAAGAAAAAAATAAAATATACATTGACAACATGTACTGAGTATTTAGGGATTTTAATTATATAAATTTTAGTAAAAGAAACAGTGGGTAGGATTTGATACATATGTTTGGATTAGTAAGTATACATCATATTTAGTCAGAAGCACAATAATTTAATCCTCAAAATCAGCCTTGTACAATTTAATAAAATGGCTGGTTTTCACTGACTTTCCTGCTCAAGTTCACCTGTACATAATTAATTGACAGATAATATAAGATTATTTAGTGTGTTTTAATGATTAATCTATGCACGAAGAAATAAATATAGTGTCACAACACTTCAGTCAATGAAAACAGAAATGTTTGTACTCCCTACAAATTTACCCTAGATACTTGTTTGTATACCTTGGAAATTGCTAAAATAGTGCTGCTACTTTATTCGAATAGGTGTTCATTGAACTCAGTTAATGCTATGATGTAGAAAGTTTATACACACAATAGTTAACAAAAATGTCTATCTAGATTTATTATTGAACAGCTTCTACAGTACTAAGTCACATGTGTTTTTCAGACAAAGGTATTATAAAGCCAGCACCAAGAATGGTTGAGATACTGAATGGCCCTTATCAGAGGCACCTCTATGCCTTTAATGATAAGGAATTGTTTCAGGTATGTCATTTTGCAGTTTTTGTGTCACGCAGATAAGAAGAATATTTTAAACTTTTTTTATTGTTGATGTGTAAGAAACAGCATGCTGAATATGTTTAAACTACATTCTGCCATTTTGAAATTGTTGGTTATACATTAGCAACTGTTGACTAACAGTGTTCTGGCTTGCTTTCAGGTGGTTTACAAAAACGGTGAAGATCTGCATAATCCAAATTTGTTGAACTCTGAAGACTATAATGTTATAGTATATTTGGATGCTGCACTGTTTGAATACAAGGTGAAGCTAGGACAACTGGAGATTGAAGATTTTACGAAGGTCTTAGAACTTGTGAATAGGAGTTCATCCATCTTAAATATCGTATGTTGATAATTACTGTTTTTATCGGATCACACTGAGCTGTAATGAACTATGTTGTTATCCCAAGTCATGACTATGTATTTCTGAATTTTGATAAAGTGTGGGTAGTACTTGTTATGAATGAATAATTTAATTGTTTAGTCTTAACATCAGTCACATCATAGAACATATGGTTGAGGGACCATATCATAGGGAAACGTCCTGGAGGATTGCATGCAGAGTTGTTTGATTTAAATCATTTGATTTAAATTATTGATTTAAATCACTGCAATTTTTTTTATGATTAGTCTATTTATTGTTATTCTAACAAGTCATACTAATCAGTGTGTTAGGAAATGTTTGAATGTTTTCAAAAAAATAGATTTAGAATTTAAAAAATCTGATTTAAATAAAAAAAGTCATGATTTTTTGCAACCCTGCTTGCATATGCAGTGATTTAAACAATGCACTATTGGAGTCTGGTCTAAAGAATTGCTAAATTAAAGCAGCCATAAATGTTAATTGATTGTTGGGCTCCAGTTAACTGCAATGTAACCCACTTAATGTATTGCCATATAGAGAAAACAAAATTGACATTTTTCAGAACGATTATGATCAACCAACTCCTGCTGCCAAACTCAAAAGAATAACTCAGCCAGAAGCAATATCTTTACCACTAAAACAGTATCAGTTGGACACTCTTGGATGGATGTATCACCTAGAATTAGAAGTCGGCAATACCTGGAAGGTTTCTAAGCTGGTTGATTGGCCTGAGGTATGATTTGTTATTTATTTCTCTAATGCAAAGAATTCAAATTTTATAAACTGTTAATCTGCATGGAACATTTTGGCTAATGTATTTTTTGTTATTTTTAGTGAACTGTTAAATTTTAAGCAATTATGTTTCCGAGGATGCTTGTAGCATTAATTGAAATGAAATTTAAGATTAAACCTATTGCTCAGTTATTGTATATTTTGCTAGGCTGACGTTGATATTGCTTTTGATTTGATCAACAAACGGGCATTTTGCCCTCCTGTGCCAGAAGTACCTAGCACTGAGTACAGAATTAACATTAAAGGAGGGATCTTGGCAGGTATGAGGAGTAATAATAATGAGTGTTTTTGCTATGAAATTAAAACATAATAGATGACTTTCAATAAAGGTGTAGCTAGATTACAATTTCCAACAAAGGGCAAGTAATGTTTAGCAGTATTTGTAATTTTGGGTTATGCACAGATGTTTACAGAAATGTTTTATTTTAGATGAAATGGGTCTTGGAAAGACAGTTACAGTCCTATCACTGATTGTTGCCCACCAAGATACCGATTCACCAACGGTACCAACACCAACAGGTAGGAGCTACAAAAGTGTGGCTCATCAAACATGATCTCATTTGAATCATTGGTTAACACTTATTGCTTACATATTTGTGAACCTAACAAAGTTGCTAAACACAGTATTACTGTCCATTATCAGTATTTATTAGTATCACATCAGCTGGTCATCACTGTGTTATTATTTAAATAATGGCTAAAATCAGTACCCACCAAGTGGCCTGACTTTGTGTCATAATTAGCTGCCTAACAACATTTGTACTCAATCTGAATACAAGGTAGATGTTTTTTTTCACATTCAGCATTCCAGGTACAGAGACTTTTACCTGTGTGTGGCAGAAAAGTGCAATGATTCATTTACAAAGCTTGGTGTTTTTTTTAAAACAAATCTGTCTACCTTTAATTATTTTCAGGATTGGTAATCCTTGTTTTTTATCAGTCATATCCTTTAGTAAAAACATCATTTCTGAACAAGGACACAAATTTAGAAATATTGGTGCTTCATGAACTGTCATTCCTCTGTCAGGTTACATTTGTATTGAGAGTAAGAACAACTGTGGAATTCTATTTTTACTAGTTAATTATTTAAAATTGAGACCATTAGGCAATTATTAAATGTGTTCTTAAAGCCATGTACTTGTTTAGTGTGCATCGTTAAAAAAGTATAAAGTAAATAATTTATTGTCTGCTTTTACAAAGGTGTAGGCATGTTACATAGATGTTATACTGGTCATTGATGATCATAAATATTATATAAAGTACCATACAAAATATTCTCATTGCCATTATTATTGGAAAATGGAAAACAGTACCTTGCAAACTACAATCAAAACCATTAAGTTTAAAGATTAGAGATTTGAAGCCATCTACTTATAGCAACTGCTAAAACCAAAGCAGTTATTTAATATTCCTTACGTTTGGAATTTAACCTTTTTAATTTCAGTTTTTCATAATGGTCAAGAAATGCATCTACCAACAAAGGCAACTTTAGTTGTTGCACCAAGTCACCTGACTGCCCAGTGGAAAGAAGAAGCCGAGAAACATGCACCAGGTCTTAACGTCCTGCTCATAACTACCAAACCACAGTTTGAAAAGGTTTGATTTTAGTTTCACCTTTTTAAATTTTACAATAAGTCTGAATTACTATGAAAATGTTATGGTAAAACTAAAGTTGTTCTTGGTGACAGTTGGGAATCTAAGAACTGGACATTAAAGGTAATGAGCAATGATATTTAATTTGGCATATATTTTTGTCAAGTAAAAATTGCTGATATATTCGCTTACATTTGTTATTTCTCATATAGTTTACTGTTAAAAGATGAAAATGCACTCTTTTTTATTCTTCTGAGTCATGCATGACTGCTTTATTTTACATGTGATGTCATTGAAGCCAAACAAATGTCACCGATCTTTAGCTTCAGCTGTAAACAATGATGTTAGCTTCTTTCTACACACAGGCATACATAAATGTGTTGTTTGTTGGTTTTGACATATATACAGATTCCTCAGACTTGTTTGCTTCATATTCTGTAGGTTTTTGTTATTACCAATGTCTTGATGAAATTACTAAATGTATATATCACATACACGGTGTCAAATTATAATAATCATGTTGATCAATCACAAAGGTAAGTCATGTTTTCTGATGTCATTTCTTATTGTTTATGAATCCTGGAAAGTAATGAAAAGTAAGTAGATATTTCCTCCTGGGTATATGATCTTGCAAGAAAAGCTTCCATGAATTTTTATCAGATTACTTCTAATTTTATTTCTGTTTTCTATAAATAGTATCGCTACGTGGACATCCTTAGAGCAGATTTGGTTGTAGTATCAGTACAATTTCTGCTTACTAACAAAACTTACACCACATTGCCTGCCGGAGTTGATGCTGAAGCTAGCTTTATGCGTCTGCTGCATAAACCAGGTAAGAAACTCTACTCATTGTCATCTTGAATATCATGGATTCTAACTCATTGTCATCTTGAATATCATGGATTCTAAATGACATTTCTTGAAGGCTATCTATAAAAAGGGTTTCTGTTAATTTTATAGTCAGAATCTATGTTACTGTTTTGTTGTCATTATTGTACAATCTTGTGGTAGTATATTAGGGGCTTCCCTTTTATATTTACCCTGTAGTATTAATTCCTTCATTTAATATTGTAATGTAATATTTTTTGTTTGGCTTGGTACATTTAATGTGTTTTGAAGTTGTTTTGCAAGATAGAAAATCCACTACGACATCACACATGTCAGATTAGGAGATTTATAAACATCCCTATATTATTGAGGACAGCATTTCTGTCTTATCAGCAGCACCTAAAGAAAAATAATGCAACAAAGAAAATAGATATAATGACACACTCCTCAGCAGTCATATAGGAGAAAAAGAGGAGAAAAAGAGCACAGCAGTCACAGCCACACCAAATTTTCACAAAAGACAAGTTTTTAAAAGCGAAGCAGGCCACAGCATCACAACAACTAAGCATAGCGACCATAGCTAAGAAGAACAATACATATGCTTCTCCCTCTTAATGTGTTGCTAAGCATAATTCTCCTGGCACCCGGATTATGTCAATTTGTAATTTAGAAGAAAAAGGAAAGAAAACTTGATCAACTTTCATGATTTAACTTTAAGACTAGAACTTTTGAGACCATGTTTAGTATTTAAATGTGATGTGGTTTTTGAGAGAAGTTTTGTATAGCACTGAAATATAATTAAAAGGACATTTGTCAATTTAAAAACAACCATTTGTCATCTATGATTCAACTATGATTTACATCGTAGACTGCTTCAAGGGGCACCAGATAACACCAATTTCGAAAACAAATCCTGGTTTAAAAGATCCCCCCCACCCCAGACCAGCTTCGGCCCATTGCCACTCGCCCTTTGCCCATAATAAAATTAATAATATTTCAATACTTAGCTTTGCCTAACTCACCCTTGTATATGTTTGAATTTGTGTGTGTGTGTGTGTGTGTTGTGTATGTGTGTGTGCATGTGGACAAATAGTCTTGTGTTGTTGAATACAGGTAGTTGTCGACTTAGTACCTATGCAACTTACACTGTTTGACTTTTTGACTGGCGGTACGACTTAAAGATGTTTATAATATCATTACACAGTATAATATACATAAGGTAATTATAACATAGGCCGACTTATGACCAGATCAACTTACGACCAGTCAATTGTAACCAACTAAATCGTATGTCGACGACTACCTGTATTATTCCCTGTATCTATACATTTATATTTGTCCAGTTTGATGCACATTTTTGGTTAGCATTTTGATCATTTAAAATTTGTTTATCACCATTTGGAGATAAAGTATTCATTCTAATTGTGTTCCTTTCATTTTCTTTTTACAAATGGCATTAGGTATTAATCCACTGCTTGAGAAATGTCCCAACCTAGGCCATTTTAACTGGTGGCGTTTAGTTTGTGATGAAGCCCATGAGCTTATAACATACAAGGAAAAGCACAAGAAATATCCAGAGGAGCTACCAAGCAATGGTTTGCAGAAGTTGGAGAAGCTGACAGCACGACATAAGTGGTACATGACAGGCACACCACTACCACATAAGGAGAAGAGTTTAAGAGGAGCCCTTAAGGTTTGACTGAATTACTGATTATTCATTTTATTATAATTATTTTCTGCACAAAAATATCTGCACCTGGAATATCATGATACTAAACAGGTGAAGGAGTGCCAGTGATAGCAGAGCTTTTGAGGTGTGCAATTGCTCTTGTGGATCGTCACGTGCCTAAATTGACTTCCAGGAGAAAATTTTCACGCGCTTAACCACACACACACAGATTAGAGCCAGAAAAAGCGGTAGCCCGCAGACTCAGGATTTGTGGATTTTGTTTTTGGGCTATGACTGGTCCAAAATACTAGCCCAGCCAGGCTACTGCCAATTTGTGGCAAAATAGGCGGTAGTCTTGTTTTTCATTTTTGGTGCAATGGTTTACAGCTCTTTTGGAACCTTTCATGGTGGAAGAAATTCTATTGCAAGATCACAATCAAATGCACTAATAATTCTGAGAAATATGCCCACTAAAAATAAACAAATATTAGCATGTTAGGTACCATTAGGCCTAAAATATCACCATTTATGGTAGTACCATCCATTAAACCGACTTAAAAATCTAAATTTTTCCCTTGCAGTATTTTTAGTTTTCAATAATCATATATTATTACCACAATGTTAAATACACTCTTCTAGAAAAACAAAATGTATGTCTATGTCACCAAACAAATGAGATATGACACTCTTGGGTACGCGTTGTCTTGTTGAAAGTCGCGAAAAGCGCTACCGAGTCCTACGACATTTATCCATAATTACAAAAATCAGATAATTCTACATATAGCTATTGATTTTCATTATAAACCCATGAATCATTATTATCAACTTGTTTCACTTCTATTTTCACTCCATGATTACATGAGTTTAGATCAAAATGTCCATTTGCATATAGATCGAGTCTAGATGGCTGCTAACTCACTGAAATTTCTTCTCACGATTACTGAATTTCTTGACACTGAAATAGCATCAGCCATTAATCCAACCTCCTAAAATAAGGGTAATAATATTAACCCAAATTATCAGTAAATAATATTATATTCTGATATATTTTATGATTTGTTTGGAATATTGTTACAATGTAGATATAGGAACCAATCAATGCCATTCTGATTCAATCAAGTTCATCTTTTAAGTTCATCTAATATATTGTGACAAATAAATCTGTTTGATTCACCTCATATATGCTTTAGATAATTCTTGGTAAGGGATGAGAATATTATTCAAAAGTCTGGGTTTGTTTTGTCTCTATAGATTTGATATGAACTTATGAAGCTACCAACTTTTGACTCTTCATTGATACCTTTGACAGGTTGGATAGGGGGGAGGTCTAAGCATTCAACGCTCATATGGTGATACAGCTCTTGAGAAGAGCAAATCACTCTCCTTGGCCACCCCAGGTGAGCGATTTTTAACTCCCTTGTATTTTTCATATGTGGAGGACTGTGATAGCAAGGGATATAAAATATCTACATTTAGAATATGGAACCAACAAACAGCATTTTTGTGTCAACAGTTTGTGCTTTAATCACAAACTCTACCTGATATTATAGATATAAGGAACTAATTAAAATTACTGGAGGGTTGCCCTTATGGCTTTCTCAGTGCTAGATTAGACAATGGGAAGGTGAAAGAAAGTGTTCTTGTCTGGTAGACGGATCATGTAACTCTGTTGAGTCAGGCCACAAATGCTCTGACTTAGTCACCTTATTTGTCCCTTTGCTCAATCTACTAACTGTTACTAACTGACACCATCATTTGTTCGTCTACATAAATCTGACAGGTCAGTAGACACTTTGTGTTAGTGATAAACAATCTTCATAAGAAAGAATTTCACTATATAATTTTCTCTTGTCATTTCAGTAACATATGAGGCTCCTTTGACCGAGTGTACTGTAATATTAATAAATATGGCTTTGTTCCAAAATTATATGCATGGTTGTCACTTGTTAACATTTTTATAATTGGGTCATACAAACAGTTTGTGCACTGTGATGTCAGGCTTATTTATTATCTGTTTGATGGTGTCATTTATAATTTTTGTGAACACATTTGTATTAGTCTTAAAAAATTTAATTGAAGATGAACTGTTTTTATGGGTTTCTTATTTTGTCCTTTAAACAGTTCTTGGAAATGAAGGTGGATGACCAGTCACTGATGTATCGAGATGGTTCATTAAAAATTGATGAGGAGCTTCTGTGTTTTGGTCCAATACACAGATTTATCCTTGATACAATTTATGTGAGGAATACCAAGCAGTCTATTGGCACACAATATAGTGTACCTGAGGTAGGTGAATCTACAAGTTGTTTATTTAATTCTTTCCATATTTGTAAGAAAACTTAATTTGCAGATTAAATCCATAAAAAGCAGTTTGAATTATACACATGGTGCACTCAATCTTGAATTTGGAGCTATCTTGAAAAGATCTTAAATTGAAAAAATTATCTGAAAAGACTTGGATAATTTACTAAATACCCTGATAATCTGAGAAGTATGTCTAAATAAGTTTCTTATAGTTTTAAACAAAATTACTTTGATATTTTCTGGGGATATGAATAGATCAACAAAATATTTTCATATGATTAACCTGAATAACATAATGTGATATCTGTAGTGGTTTCTAAGAAGTAAATTATTTAAAGTTTTAAAAATGCTTGTTCATGTTCCCTGACAGTAATTTGTATAACCATTTATATTTTGATTTATTTGTGGCAGAAGTTAGTGAAACTGCTGTTATGTACATTTTGAACTGGAATTATAATAATAAAATTTTCTAAGAAAACTAGTAGAAAACACCCTGAAATACATTTATAAAACATGCAGAGCCTGATCTTTTTTGTACATAACCACAAGGATGCCATATCACAAAAACATGGACATTCATGAGTGATTCTTGGTTATATCATATTAAAATGCTTAGATAGGTCTTGCATTTGACTGATGATTATCACATTATACAAAACATCCATGAGAATCAAATATAATTGAATATTCTCATGTAATTCTGGAGCCTGCCATTTTTTCTAAGCTAGAAGTAGAAACTACAGTCTAGCACCGCTGTATTGCCGTCCAGTATACAGCAGAGGTGGACATATTGTGGGGGTACTTGGCTCCAATTAAGTTGACTGTAGATATAAATTGTTTGGTGATTTGCCATTTTAGTCCTTCACCAATCATGAAAATGCAAACAAAGTTTGTACTTGTCAAACCCCAAAGCATTACCAAAGGTCATTAATTATCTACTCTGTCTAGTAATTGTTGTAGGCTAGAGAAGTTTATATTAAATTGGTGTTTAACCAGTGTTGGAAATTCACTAAAACATTGATCAAATATTAAGGCTGGCACTTCAGAAACCAGTCTTAGTGAAATGTCACCATCTATGAATATTAAGGTGCTAAAGCAATTGAGAAAGTAACTGGGTCACAAAAATAACATTGTTTTTAATTTAGAGTTTATTTAATATCAAATATATCAAAAATAACATTGTTTTTAATTTAGAGCTAATTTAATATCATATATTAAATTACTCTAGTTTAGTGAAATGATATTTGATATTACAATAGCTTTCTCAAAGTATTCTAATGTTTCTGTGAAATGGGGTAGATTTCTCTGAGTTAGAACAAATTGACAAGTCTCAGATAAGGCAGTCATCCAACATTAATCCCATAATAATAATTTAACGCCATCAATGATCACTCAAAATCAGAAAACCTTCCTATAGTTCTATCTCAGAATAATTTGAATAAAAATCTGATTAAAAAAAATTCTGAGCTAGCAACTGGATTTTCTTCATTTCTAGTGCAGTGTTGCTTTTAGGATGTGTTTCTGCTGGATACCTATGATATTTTAACACATGGCATAATATAAAAAAATCCCTGGGTACCACGTGTTGTAGAATAAAATCCCATGACACAATATTGTAAGTGTTGTGCGGATTAACGATCTTCCCATCACACCACTGGTGTGGCATTATCAGCAGAAAATGGGTCATAATAAACGCCAAATATTCATCATCTGATAGTTTCCTGATCTGAAATAATGCCAAAATCTACTGCTGTAGCCATTTCAAATGTCATTTTTATAAATATTTACTAAATATAAGAACCATGTTTGAAGGATAGGAAAGATTTTGGTGAGCTGTTGATCTTGGCTGGTAAATGGCTATTTTGTATTATGATGGTCATATGACTCAAGTACTCTTCCTGATTGGCCAGTTATCTTTGTTTACAGTAAATAAAAGTACTTGGTCTTGTTTATATGGTGTATATTAGTTTGATCAGATGCATTTTATGTTATTATTATGATATAAATATGGATTTCATATATCATATTAACTGTATTCATACTTTACTGAAGGAATTATATGCAGTTTTTGGTAACCTGATCCTCTGTCCATCCACTGCTGAGTGTGAGAGGCAGTTCTCTTCTATGAATACATTAAAACTTTGTTGAGGAACTCCCTTGGCCAGGAAAATCTATGTGATTTGACGCTTATTGCATGTGATGGCCCACTACCTATTGACAAGTGGCTGGTATCTGGTAATGGTGGTCTTCACCTGAACGGCACAAGAAAGAAATTCTTCAATGTGCTGATGAAAACTAATACATCAAAATGGTCTGTGGTTGACTTTGACTATGAGTTAGCTGTAAATATGTGGAAGGAGAAGAAAGCTATAAAAACGAATCTCATCAATAACATTTTGAAGCATTTCTGTAGTCTTGTTTTTTCATGTTACAGATATAAGTGATATGTATACCTTTAATTATGCTTACACTGTAAAACTATGTGTATAAATACTTCAAATAGGATGCAAATGTCATAATTTTTAGTTAAAATATTCCTAGGCATATGTATTTGTACCCCTAAATGGTTTCCATGCCAAGTGCCCATGTTACATTAAAATCCCCCACATTTTTAAAACCTAAGGGGGAGCTCCCCCACATAGGCTAGATCCTAGAAGCAACACTGTAGTGTCTACCATTCTCCCTGAGCTTCCTCTCCAACCTAAACTTCACTCATCCTTTTTATTGCCATAAAATTTGGTACCCTATTTCATTACTGTGGCTTCATCTTGGAGTAGATCTTTTCTTTCTTTTTTTGGTAGTTCTGTGTTGAGAAATCTTCAAAACATTTAGTTTGACAATATACTTGTTAGCAGTATTGCCACAGTTCATCATTCTATAAGAGAATCCAACCAAATATTTATTGACTTTACTAAATTATGCAATGCCATGTTTTCTAGTATGTGGAAGAGTTGATGTTGTTGACCATGTCTGATGTTGAAAGGGGTATATATGACAGTGCCAGCAACAGTCAAGAAAAACGTCAACTGTGCTGCCATCTACAGATAGCTACCAGAGTTAAGCAGATTGCAGGAATACAACAGAAATCTCTTGATGAAGTGAAGGATGCGATGATAGCTCACACTAAATCTGTATGTAGCATCATAACAACCAATATGTCATGGGATATGAATTTGAGTAGTGATTAATAGTTTTATATCTGGTTATCTGTACTTTGTCTTTCATCTTTGCTGACACACACACACACACGCGCGCGCGCATACACACACACACACACACACACATACACGCATACACACACACGCACACACATACATACACACACGTACACACACACATACACACACATACAATACACACATATATATATATATATACATACACACACACACACACATATATATATATATATATATATATATATACACACACACACACATTTTTACTTTCTTGTTTTGTTTTTAGGAGATACACAGGATTGAAAACTGCATAATAGAATCAAGGAAAGACATTAGATTAGCTAGAGACTCTCTGATGGAGGAAAACAAGTCATATCTCAGGTAGTGTGTGTGTGTGTGTGTGTTTTAGCTGTGTATAATAAGGCACAGGCAAAGAGATTCTCGAACCGTTAATTCAAACTCTGGACGTTTCTTCAGGGGACTGAATCCAGAGTGGCGACTTTTCTTGCTGAGACATGTAATGTCTCATCACCAGTCACAGTGTGTGTACATATCTATTTGTATATATATATATATATATATATATATATATATATATATATATATACATACACTCACAAGGGATCACCCTGGAGTGTGTTCTTGCGTCATTGAAGCTAATAAAACTCACCCAACACAAAACTATGATGATCATGTATCAAATGGACACACACATGTACACACACACACACACACAGAGAGAGAGAGAGAGAGAGTTTATGTGCTATTATCAGTTAAATAGATGCACACACCTATCATTTCTAAGCATTTGGAAGACTTCTGTAGAATATTAATTCACACATGCACTTGTTATATTTAAATGAATCCATCTAATTTGACAGAATTACACTAAGCATCATTGATGGAAATCTACTACAAAATGCTATTATATTATCATTGGCTAATTCCACCAATCAGAACTTGATTCACAGTCACGATAACAATGCGTCATAAACAAGTAATAATGGCCGTAAATCTATTTCTCCGTGTTATAAAAAATATATATTTCTCCATGTTACACGTCATTAGAAAAATACTTTGGAAAGAAATACTGGAGTACAGAAAAATTGACAAAGACACCCTTGTACTCGAAAGGTGTAAAAAATTGCCAAACTCATGTGCCCAAAACAAGGGCTGCCACACTCATGGAAAATCCTGAAAAAAATTATCAGAAAAATCCATTGAAAAGTCATAACAAATTATGTTTTTAAAAAAACATGGAAAAGGCCACAATGTTTTCCAAAGTTGGGCAAAATGTCAGTTCTATTCAAAAGAAAGTTCAACTGAAAACCCAACAATCTTCTAGCTCCTAGAAGTATAAATGCTCTAATTTCTTCTACTTATTGATGCATATAATTTGGAGCATTGGTGAACAGCTGCAGCGATATTTGATCTTGACACAAAACTGGAAGGGAGTGGCATCCCTTGCATCTAGAACTATAAACTAATCAATTATGCGTTTTTAGAACAAATATTGCTTCTGGTGTAATCTATTACGATTACATTGTAAAAGTAATCATGATTACAATCATGAATACTATGGATATCACACAACTATAAATGCGATTCTTCATCAGTTTTCACTCAGTTACATGTATAATACTGCTAATTAAACCACCAAATGTCTAGTTACATATGAACCAGTGGTGGTTGGTTGCCATGACAACAAGATCACAGCTGGAATGATTTAAAATGTAGATAAACATCCACTTTCACAAGTACTAATATTCTATTTAAATACGTTATCATACATGTAAACAGAATTAGAATTGTTTGAATATTTGTGAAATATGTATTTAGTAACGAAGTGCATCATGTATGGCAAGTTGTAGTGTTGTTTGGAGCTGTAGTTAAAATGACAGTGTCACAAAGAAGCCATGCACAATTGCTGGATCTTTGAACGGCTTAGCCGTGTGAAAACAACACAAGTTAATCTGAAATGCCTGTTTATATGAATTATTATAGCAGCAACATCTGAAGCGGTGTTTTAATACATTTTACTTTCATGTTCATAGAGCCAATAAACAGACAAATCATCATGTGTATAAATATGAGAGCAGTCCATCAATGGGTAAGTGAGCTCCAGTGGCCTAGCGGTCAAGCACCCGGCACTTGGTGCCAACGGTCACAGGTTTGAACCTCGCCAGAGGTCGAAAAACCTTTCCAGAGATTAATTTCACAGCTCACAACATCGTGGGTGGCTGACCATGTTAAATGGTGCTGCCGTCTTCACTGAATTATTTAAAATAAAGGGGGACGTTAAAAACCCCCTGAGGACTTGAAACACTCTGGCAGTGACCACCCTCAGGGTATTTCAGCTCCACCTTTCCATACTGCTTCCCTGTGAGTGGTGGGAGGAGGTTTCTCAACCACTCCAACATAGAGCGACAGCCTGGGGATTTTCCCCGAACAACAAAACAACAAAACAATGGGTAAATCAGTTCTCTTGTTATCTTTTGCCTTGTATATGAAACCATATCTCTGGCATGATATAACATGGTAAATAATCAAACACCTTGTGTAATCATTAAAGTAATCGCTGATTACAATTAAATTTACATTGTAATTGATTACGATTACATTGCATCTGGAAATGGTGATTAAGATTACTTAAGTTCATGTAATTGATTACAATTGATTAGGATTACCGATTATGATTATCCCATGCCTGACACACAGACACACATGTACATACACATACACACACATTGATATATAATAATTGGCTTCTTTTTAATCATAAGTTCCTTAAATAATACATTTGTCCTGACTAGAAGTCATTGGTTGAACTTATAAGTCACATTTCCTTATTGGGGTTCACAAATATTGTCCAAGTGAAGACAACTCATGCTTATTTAATGGATTTGAATCAACCTGTGTTTCCTTAGGGAGTGGCTATTCAGCTGTATGTCTCAGTGCTGAGTTTAAAGAAATCAGCTTTATTCAGTTATTGGGATATAGCTATGTAATATTATATTAATATTTGTTTACAAAATGTCATTAGTATTTTTATATGCCTGAGTAATGTGATTTGATTGTCTCTTTAGGGAAATCCTGGAAAACCGAATCAAACGTTACCAAGAGAAGATTGTGTCAAATGAAGACACAGTCAAAAAGCTCTCCTCGTCTCTCTCCTATTTTGAAAACATTGCTCCACGTATAACACAGTCAGCTGATGAACCCTGTGTTATCTGTTTAGATAATATAGTGTCTCTGACTGTAACACCTTGTGGACATCTGTTCTGCAAGAAGTGCATCATTCCATGTGTACAACAACAAGAGATGTGCCCAACATGTCGAAAGCATATCACTGAATCGGAACTAGTGGAAGTGAAGGTTTGTATGAGAATGTTTAATGATTTTGTTAAGAAATTCCATTATAATACAGCTATTTGCACATTCATTTAATTGTAACAGTAAAATTACCAAATCTATTTAGTGCTCATTTATCAAATGATCTTGTATATCCATTATATAAACTGGAATAAAATATAATAAAAATAGTTAAACATGTATTGTATATACACGTGTATAGGCTGCACTTTTGATACCACGAAATCGCCGTCAAAAGCGTCTTATACACGAGTCGGACTAAAAGGGAGTGTAGTGTTTGGCATAATTTAGGGGGAAATACAATAATATTGTTTTTCAACATTAATAATGAATATCTGAACAACAAACACATTAATTAGGTGTATTTTCGCTGTTATCTTTCGAAGCCAAACTTAATCCTGATAACCGCCAGTGAGTAGCGTGGTGACGCCAGTGAGGTAGTGTGGTGTCGCCAGCACATAATTTATTATCTAGAGGTGTCAGATGATCGGGATCGCAATTAACCTGTTTGATGCACAGGAATCCAGTAAAGTACAACAATCTGATCCTACAAAAGGTGTAGGTCCAAATCAGCTGTGATACGAAAAAGGCCTCACTATGACCAATACAGCTGCCTCCATAAACTATTAGAGGCACATTTTATTTTTGATTTATCTAAGATGTGTCATTACTATCGAAATGTGTAAGTTTGTGTAATTGAACGGACCGGCAAATGAGGCCACCCAAAGAATGACCATAGAACTTGAGAAGCCACATCAAAGGAAAACGATTACAGCAAACAATGTGTTAATTACTTCTAAAGCTGGCACATGGGAACTACTAATAAACTACTTTAAATATAAACTACTATAAACTACATTACGGAAACGAATGCACAGCAACAGACAACCTGAAGCGGCCGTTGTTACCTAGGCTGTGGTTACCTATTGTCACACAGTGGGTGAAGACAGCCTGGGATTAAATCGATCCAGACAAAGAAGGCGAGATGTATGATGACACATGAACAGATAACACAGATGTTCATTGAAGATGATGATGAATTTTTGGGCTTTGAATAAATTTGCTGATTTTAGTGCATCTTATACACAGGTTCGACTCTAGGGGGTTTTATTGGTCTAAAAACCCGGTGCATCTTTTATGCGTGTGCGGCCTATAATCAAGTATATACGGTAGTTTATATCTAGTACTGATGATTACTAAAAAAGGATTTCTTTTTGTATTTTGTTCAGGATCAGAGTCAGAGGGAGAATCTAAACCGTTCTGCTGAGTTACAGAAACTTACTGAACAGTTTGGGACAAAGATGGCTTACCTCATATTTTATCTCCGATACCTTTTTAAAGCTGATCCAAACAGTAGAGTTATTATCTTCTCCCAGGTAGATGATTTGTATAAGTAGCATTTATTATCAGAAAGATATCTCATGGCTAATGCTTTATTTATTATTTGTATTAACTACATACAATAGCACTCTAATGTTAAATGTACCAAATAATTGTGTGTTTCTCTCTCATATATATACATATATATATATATATATATTAATTAATATGTGTTTGTATATTTGGGTGATAGTGGGATGAGCTGTTACACAAGATTGGTAGCACTTTAAATGAACATGGCATCAGGAATGTATTCGTGAAGGGTAATGTGCACGTCAGGAACAAGGCCATATTATCATTTAGGGTAGGTATTTACATAGATCATCTACCTTTCACTTAATATGTTAGATTTTATTTCTGTGATGAGATTTAGTGTTTTATTACATTATTTATAGTAATTATTTGTCAAGATTTGTCGTCATTAAATGTTTTAAATTCTTCTGGAGTATGAAAAATTCATCTGTTTGGCTACTGGTGAGTGTGGACTTAAATTAATGGAATATCTGCTATGTCATGCCAGTGAATAATTTATCCATATTAACCTTGATTGTAGGTTATCATATATTTAATATTTGCCAAATAAGGAGATATGTGCACTCTATACCTACATACAATTTCCCTGAATTGTAAATAATTATCAGTAACTTACATTACAAATATACTGGGATATTTTTGTTAATGATCAGCTTAGTTCTGGGTGCTTTGTTAGCACAGTGAGTAGAGTATTACTCTGCATACCTCCAGGTTGTGGATTTGAATCTGACATATACCTGTGTATATGCGGCTTGTTTCACTAAGCCTTTGGCCATATGTCCCAGGTGTGACCAGCACCAAGGCTAAAAAAAACCTGCTCATTCACTAACCAACTCACTCACTAACCTTTTTGGGGTTACCCTTCACTGTTTATCACTACATATAGTTAGAATATGAAGTTATTTAACTTTCATATATGTATACTTATGAAACCTAATAAATGTAGTGTGTGCATGTGAAAAAAAGTATTTTCAAAGTGCTGTACACACACACACGCCTGCTGGAAATATTAATAATTATAATTAGGGTATCAGATTACTAAATATTCTTTGAGGTCAACTGAGCATCATTGAGTTGCTGATACTGGTGCTTGTTTACAGAGTATGAGCCATTTTGTATTAAAACCTACATACATTCATCATCTGTACAATATAAGAAATGGATAAGTTAAGATAAGGAAGTGAAAATGATGGAAAAACATGCCAGAATAATTGTTTGATCCAGAGATTAATGGGATGAGTGCCTTTTCATAATGAATTGAGACATTTTTTCATGTAAAAGCACATACATTTTGTTATTAATTTATTTACATTTACTTCATCAAATTATAAATATATATTTACGGGTATGTAACAGATACTTTTCTCCAAAAAGCTTATCTTCAATAGGTTCAGAAATTTTTGTAATGGCAGTTGAAAAATACTAGGTACCAATATTACTCAGCTCAGTTATGTGTAATTTCTATCAAAATGTTTTACAGAAGCAGGAGAAGACCCGTGTTATCATGCTGTCGCTACAAAATGCTGCATCTGGTACTAATTTAGTGGAAGCAAGCCATGTGATCCTGATTGATCCGGTTGCAGGAAGCAAGGAGGAAGCAACATCGATAGAGGCACAAGCCATTGGAAGAGCCCACAGGATGGGACAGGACAAGGAGGTATACACACCTTCTATTACATATTGAGAGGTTTAGACGATGATTTCAAGAAGGTCTTTAAATTTATCTCTCTTTTGCTCTTTGGTTTGCACAGATCCTCAAAACCTTGGAGTACCAGAATGATAACATGATACTATTTAAGTGTACAGTAAAAGTTGGTTATAACGAAATTCAAGGGGACTGAGAATTAATTTCCTTGTAATGGTACTTTGAGTTATCCCATTTTTCAAATCTAGGTGCAATGTATGTATCAGATATTACATGTAGTTACTGATGCATGAGGTATATTTGTTGAATTTAAACAGGTTGGCAAGCCAATCCAAAGTTTGCAGTTTATCATATGCCACAATACCCTTTGAAGTGACAGGTGTCATTATCTACTCAAGCCCTAATGTAACAATAAAATTGCATGTCTGTCATCAAAACAATGTAATTAAATTTGATTGTCATCTTCATATTGGTTGTTGTATTTATGTTGGACTGACTGACAATTGAAATTTCAAACATTGTATTTTGTTACAACCATCTCAATTTATATTGTTTTAATGCTGCTTGGACCGAAAAATCACTTCAAATTTCGTTATATCCCAGTTTCTTTACTAGTGAACGAACAGATCAGCTAACCACTTTGAGTTAAACTACTATTTCGTTATATCCTAGTTATTTCTAACCAACTTTTACTGTATTAAGGTTTCTGTAATCAGCAGGTGCCTGTTTTGTCAATGGGAAAAAAATGGGAATCAATATTAATTGATACCCTTTTGTAAAACTAAAGAAGTACAGTAATTATACAAATGTGTATATTTCAGTTTAATTCTTATTATATTAATGTTCTCGCTCCCATTTCATCATCTGATGCTCATGTGTGGGTTACGTCTTGTAGATAAGTGTTCTAGTAACAAACTGTTAGAAGTAGCCTTATGTTAACGACACTTTTTACTTGATACCTATTTCCTGTTTTGCTTGATTTTGCCTGAAATTAGATATGGTTGTTAGTATATTTTTAATATAATGTTTGAAGAATGAAATAAAACACTGATGAAAATACACCTGTAGTGAATATACACAGGTGTAAACACTTGAAATTTATATCCTTTTTTTGTGAATTCTGTTGTACTAATGGATAGCTTTTTATACTAAATTGTCTGTAGTCAGGCTAATTTTTCCACATTGTTCTCCTTGCTTTGTGTCTGAGACATAGCTTCAGGCTTTTATTGTTTAGTAATGGTTTATGGGCTAGATATTTTTTAGGTTGCTAACCATTATCGTCATATCATCCAGATTAAAGTTATACGGATGATAGTCAAAGACACGCTGGAACATGAGCTCTACCTGCGTAACAACTCAGAAAATATCCAACAGATGGAGCTGGCATTTGATGAAGAAGATACAGAGACGATGGGTGTGCAGGTATGTAATGTGTCACACATACACATGCACAGTAAATAATGTATTTTAATTTATCCCCATTACATTTATTTATGTAGCACAAATTTTATTTTAATTTACTAATCCTAATAAATAACTGGGGTGACTTTGTTCACTGATAAATACTAATTAAATCATGCTAATTAATGAATACCTATAAAAGGCTTCCATTTTATTAATACATTTCCAGTTGACTAATTTATGGTGCTAGGTCCGTGTTCCATGCAATGGTTGTATAGTACATTTCAAAAAAAGAACTCACTAATATCAGTAATTAAAATGATGTTAGCAGTAGTTTATTTGATCCAAGATGTATTAATTGTTGTGTCATATCTACTTACTACATACTTGTTAAACCCAAATAATTTTTTAATGTTTATTATGTGAACAAATGAAACAGACATCGAGTTGTGTCTACATTTTTGTAACTAGTATTTTGGCAAATTCAATTTGGTGTGCAAATAGTTCTTGAAGCTGTTTTTGAATTGTGTCATGTAATAGTTTCCTGAGTAAAGGGATTTCAGTATTTAATATTTAAGCACTTTGTTAATATTTGAACTTCTGACTTTTTAGGTTATCCGGAAAGTGCGCAAGATTCCAAAACCCAAAGGAATATCAGCAAATACATCGTCAGTATTTGCAGGTGAGAGTCCTTCTACATCAGGCATTAGTAGGCCAAGAAGTGCAAGTTATGGTGCTAGGTCAAGAGGAGATTCTTCACGGCGTCGGTCCAGAGCCAATAACCAAAGGTTGAAAGTCTTGCTTGCCATGCAACAATTCTGGGGCTCAAACAGTGACAGCTTTTTCTAGTGATCTCTAGTTTCACTCGTAATCCATTTTGGAACTGGGTAATTAGAATTGATAAACTTGTTCACAATCTTGTATCTTCACCATACTGATCCAGTTTCAACTATATTAAACATAGGTTTTGTGTTCTCTAATTAGGATTCCTAGATAACCTAAATTGGGGATGATAATCGCCATTTTAATTATTAATATTACACATTTCCATTTCACTTAAAAGTAATTTTTATATCCAAGGTTAAAGTTTATAATTTTACTTTTATTTATGGAATACTTACTGAAAACTTTATGCCTGATATTAGATACCAAACACATTTGTACCAATACAAAAAGTATTAACCTCGTATGTTTGAAACATATTGTAGTGGGGTACAAATTGAACACATTATATTTCAGTGTTTAAAAGGCCTGAACAGTCTTTATTGCATTGTCTAAATGAAGTGGGTCATTTATCTAGATTGATATTAAACATTTGATAGGCACTGGATACTTAGGATTCTGTTTATTCAAGAAAGCTTTAGCATGTGTTACATATTGACAATAGGAGCAATACTGTTTTTCTTTGTTTCAGAAATGTGTGTTTGTCACAAACATTTTATTATGTCAGTATTTTCTCCTATTTTAGTAACCACGTTTTCATTGAATAAAATTAATGAGTTTTATATCATTATCAAATATGTAAATGTTCTGAGCTCTGCATACACATTTTCAAAAGAAAAACTTCATATAACTCATATTTTTGAGATATCAGAAACATGTCTCATGCTATTAATGAAACATGACGGGTACATTTGTTGTTGTATACAGAGAGGACATGACATATAGAATGTCGAGGACACTTGGGAAATGGGTTTTCACCGAAGAAAATAATGATGAGCTGATAATAGCAGACTTTGTGCACATTTTTCTACATAAACATAAAATATTACAAACAATATATATGCAGGCACATTTTTCAAAATAAAAAAATGGACAGAATTTTTTTCTATTGTAACAAACACTACTGTGATTTATAACTTTTGAAGAAAACCATGCTATCAACGATTTCTCTCGTGTTAATTGTAATAGGAAAATTAAATATTTTTTAGCTTACTTGTTGCACACATGTGATATAAATATTATATCTTTCTGAAAATGCAAAGGTCATCATTTATGAAGTTTTTTAGATGAGAATATAGTAAAATAAGGTATTTTGTTGTCTGTTTTAAGTAGTTATTTCAGACCACAATATCTATAAACAGTTGTAGAAAAATTTGTCCATAATCAAATTTTGATTTTGCATTATTAAAGTGACAAAACTTTTGTTGAGAGACATCTATGTACCAGTTAGTAAATATATCAACAAGATATACGTGAAAGAAATATATTTCAAGGATGTGCCACCAAAACAAGGAATCTACTAACGGGTCATTGTATTTACTTTGATTAGTATTAAATAGATCAATACTTGGGGCTAATAATGAAAACAATTACAAATCATAACTTAATATTAACAATACACAGGAAAAATAATTACAAATATTAACTTGCCATCTATGTACGTGCAAAGTAGTTGTTAGCTGTAGGAAAGATTGATCGTCTACATGGATTCAAAATGTATTACCAAACTTCATACTGTGCTTTGCTTTTTATAAAGCCACAATTGTAAAAAATAATCAGGGAAATGTCCTTGTATTAAAAAATCAGGAAATATCCTGGAAATAATATTGCCTGTGAAAAATTCCACCTAGAACAAAAAAGCACGTGAATAATGGGTGGATCAGACAACTAGAAGGGGTGAGGAGGATGTACCATAAAATATAAATAATTGAATAACATTGAATAAATATATGTTTTTTGTACATATCTTGAATTATTACCTTTAAATCTTGTATACTTTGTCCTGGAAAATAATATTTCCTTGGCTGTGGGAACCATGATAGTCGATTTCCAGTGAATTTTAAAATATAATGTTGCTGTGAAATATGCAATTACTTCAATACATGATATACAAATATTAGGTACAGCAATGTAAACCATCACATATGAAAACTATTTTTAAATGTTGCAATGAAATCATCATATGATACATGTAGGATGGTTCAATTTAAAACCTGACTCAGAGACAAAATATATTTTACTTGGCACATGCAGTCAAAACACAGCAGGAAAAAGTAGCAGCAGTATTTCTGCCTATGGCCAGCAGATTTCTGTTTTGGTCGGTGCATTTTAAAAATGTATAATGAAATATGATGAACTAATTTGTTGACACCAAAATATCTCTGCTGTTTCAGATGATTTTGGGTTTATCCCCCCTAAAAACCCAGTATTTTATGTGAGTACATACATAGGTAATGCATTTAGAAATCACAAATATAATTCAGATGCAAAATTTTATGAAACAAGTCATGACTAATGATATCTGCATAACAGTTGTGAAATACATTGAGCATTCATGCCCTGATGAAAGAAATGTGTCATTGAACAATTCTATGTCGAAACACTTGTATAAATGCATCAAACAGGCTGTGATTTAAACCAATTAAAATGTTTATGGTACATAGCAGCTTTTTCTCCAAACATATTACAGGATATATTCCCAATAATTCCCCAAAATATATTAAATTCCACCGAAGTATATATTACAAATAAAACAAGATATTGATGTTACATTAGATATAATTTGGTAACTGTATTTCGAACAACCCATAAATAAATTATTAATATTTCAGACTAGTTATTGGCTGTGCCATGTTACAACTCTCAAAACAGTAATTCTCCAATTATCTGAAGTTAACCATGAACAATTAATTATTCACCACTTATTTCAAACTATTTTTCACACACACACACACACACACACACACACACACAAGCTAAAATTTCAGGTTGCCAACAGAGGGCAGATCTGGTAGCTTTATGTCTTTTATCCTTTGTGGCAAGTTCATCTCCTTCACTGCTGAAATTGCCCGGGCAGGAGCTGCTGTTAAACCAGCCTAAAATAGCAAACATGATGAAATATATACATCCAAATCATACATGAATGTGACATCTCTTGTCAGAATTAAACACTTGTCAGTAATGTTTGTTATTACTGAATGTTAAGAATAATTTTATGTTTAGATGAAAAGTAATTAAGGTCTCAATTACACATTTTTAGATTGCTCGTATAGGTGTCCATAATAGTTCTTTCATATTTGTGACATACAGCTTGGTGTATGTCTGACTATTCATATATATATATATATATATATATATATTCATGTAGTTTCAGTATATCAGTGTGTGTGTGGTCAATTCCATACAATTTTGATTCCAAATTATATTAGGAAAAGACTGGATATACATAATTAGTAATGCAAAGGATTCTTATTTGCTATTGGTAAATCCATGAAATATTACACCAAATTAGCCAATTCTGAACTAAGGTTCTGGGGGCCTATTTCTGAACAAATGAAAAGAATTATCTAAATAATTTTGTAGATTTTATTATTTCCAGTTCCAAAATGGGAAGTGATGTTCAATTTCAGAATGTCTGGTGTCTGTGTGCACAAATCATCTTCCATACCTCAGACTTCTCTAATTTGCTCTGTTCTTCTATACGAGTCAGTATCTCTGTCATATTCGTCTCCAATACCATGCCTCCCATACACAATTCAGCTAGGATGTAATGAACCTGTCAAAAACATAATGCATCATGATTCATCATCATAAATTGATACCTATAAAATGAATGACATATGAGATATAAAGTTAGATCTGTGGGATGTTTCATCTGATTATCTCATTTCATTAAGTAATTTCTCAGCCATGTTGGCAAGCACGCACCCACTTAAAGAACAAGAAGGGTTAATCATGCATTTAGTCAAATGAGACTGGACATTCAACATTTTATTAAGCCAAATTACCTATATTTAAAAACTAAATATCTCAGATAGCACTTGGTGGAATTCTTAGCTCAAGTTCATGTACACAAAAGTGGCTGTAAAACATCAATCATCATCTTAGCTAAAGTTATCCTAATCAATTCTTAACCCATACAAATTTATATTTAGATGTTCAGCTAATACTATGGAATTCATATTTGACCTCCCTGTGTATCTGTATTGAAATTCCTTTTCTAAGAGGCTCACAGCTATAATAGATATACATGTATGAGTCAAGGAAATAATTTTAGAATCCAGCAGATATAAGGGTATTCATCTCACACATAAATTCTACAATGATTAATATTTGGGTGGGTTACTCATTACTGATGTAATTGTAAAAAGATGGCTCTCAGCTCGAGTCGTAGCAAAATTATCACAAAGCAATATGATTGGTCTATTTGGAGGGTGTGTCTGGTGTGTGCTTATTTTAATCATCATAAACATGGGTTTGTTATCATAATCAGAGTCACAGTCAGTGACAACTTAACTTAAACCACAGTCAATAGTCCAAGTCCTACTGAAGGATTCCTTCAGTAGCAAGACCATCAGTTGCTTCCGTGAAAATATGATAAAAATTAAGTTGCCTTGGTGCCTCTAATTTAAAGAAAATGTTTGCCTTGGTGCCCTTCCAACTTGCCTGGGTGTCCTAACATTTCTGATTAAACTCAAGGCAACACTTCTATTTCTGGTATAGCATAGGAATTTTATTTGAACAAGTATTGTATTAATAATTCCATTGCATAATGTTGTTAATATTTTGATAGGAATGGGAAGAGAGATGAAATGAGGGCAAATATGTCCATGTTAAGTGGTGGTTTGTCATTTGACCTATATATGGGTTTAATGCAATTTCCTTTAAAGTGATCATAAATACAAAGCTGTCTTATATATAAGTATGTAAGGTATCTAAGAATTAAAATAAAAAACTACCTTATGCTAGCATACCTTGTCAACATGAAAAATCAGATCTAGCTCACATACATTTTCAAAGCATTTGTCCAAAGTTTCCACAAAAACCTGCAAAAGAGAGTACAGTTAGGATCAATATAACAGATACTTAGAAATATTATGTGAAATCCTTAAGGCTGAATGGTCTTAACAGAACGTGGTGATCCACACAAGGGACATCAGTCACTTGACAAATTTACAATAAACAACAATATTACATTACTTTTCAGGAAAAGAAATTAATATACAACTAGATTAATACCATACTACATCCTGACCTGAATGAGATCTAAGATTCCTAGTTCACTTTCTGAAGAATCAACGCAGAACACAAAGTACAACGTAGCATAATGTCTGTAGATTAGTTTGTAATCTGACCCACCAATTAATCTGGAAACAAGATAAAAGGATTTAAAATTTTGTTTATAACATAAGGATATCTATCTGATTGATCAAATATTAATTTGGTGCAACATGTGGGTTGATCTGCTTCTAAACTTAGGTGATGGGTAAAACATTTGATTACTTCCAAAGAGAAATCAGTTTCAAAACTCATGGACCAAACAGGTTAAAACCAATCTATTTCATTTCATAGATGCTACCCAATTAAAAATATATTATTGTGTATTCAGATTAACTCTAGATATGAGTAAGATGAGTACACGTTTAAATAATGTTCTGATTTATCTGATAGTAGGCATGCAATATCCCTGGAGATAAGGTCTGAATATTTGATCAGCATGAACAGTATAAATATAAATATGTCATCCCATTCAAATACTTCAGTAATTTCATTTGTCCAGTGTTCAATTACCAATATAGGTAACATTTAGTTCTAAACTATGTACTCAACCAAAAAAAATATATTTATAGGTGTTTATGAAACAGAGTCAAATGTTTTTTGAAATTGAGTCATTCGATAATTGTAAAAGCATCTGAATTCCAAGTCAAACAAAGATTAAGCAATGCTCTCATTAACTTAACAAACTGGTAGGATCAATCAGGAATTAGCATACACAATTTATTAAAGTCAAACTACCCTAAAGTGGGATATCCTGGGGATAATTTGATGCAAAATATAGCTGGAATATTTGCAATCATTTAGTAAATGTGACTGGTTTATAGTTTGAGCTCTTTTTCTTATAACTATTATTATTATCATCACTTAGTAGGGCGTTACAGTTTTACATGGACATAATGCATGGCAACACATTCATTCAACAGTGGCAGGCGCTAATGCCATCAGTGCCCGGTTACAGGGTGGATAATGACATTAGCAGCTCACCACAATGTCATGTGTTATATTATATATGATGTGTAGCCCACATGTATCTTTGGGATCAACAGATGAACACTTAATTGTTTATATGTTGTTTCACCCCGTTATCCCAGTAATATTATCTTGAACTTTCATTATTATTATCGTAGAGCTCAGCTAAATGACATGAACTACTACAGTGTTCAATAAAAGATTGAAGTACATGTATCCTGTTGATTGTTTTCAGTTCAGTTCTGCAAGTGATACAAATAGTAATAACATGACCATTATCGGCCTGAGGCTCATCTCGGGCCAATCATGGTCATGAAGGGCTACTAAAAAGGTATAACGCCCTTCAAATTCAAGTTATTGTTATATTATTACCTTATCTACTTGTGTATAACGATAGGTTTTAATCCTTGAAAATCCTACTCATCTTATACATGAGTCAGGGGAAAAATATTCCTACATCTGGAGATTGTCCATCATGCAGCTGAGTGATAATAGGTATGTTTTCAATGTCATGTGATAATATCCATATTCTATCCATCAATGTGTAGAGTTATATCCAAAAACATTTATTATTATATTCTTGCCTTTAAATTAGTATTCTAAAGCATGATAATCTGATTTTATCAACATTTCAGGTACGTTATGGTATAAAAGATATTGAATAAATAATACTGTTACTCTAGTTATGTTTGTCAGTTTTGTGTTTCAATTAATCATGTCGGTGCTTACAATTAACATTTGTCACTAAATTGCACCAAACGTTTTTATGTTTCAGTTAGATTCTTTTCCAGAGATTAAATTCTTGGCTCATAACATCGTGGGTGGCTGACCACGTTAAATGGCGCTGCCGTCTCCACTGAATTATTAAAAATAAAGGAGGATGTTAAAACTCCCCGAGGATGTAAAACACTCTGGCAGTGACCACCCTCAGTGACCAAGCTCCACCTTTCCGTACTGCTCCCCTGTGAGTGGTGGGGGAGGAGGTATCTCAACCACTCCAACATAGAGGCTGTGCTGATTAGGCAACAGCCTGGGGATTCTCCCCGAAAAACTAAATAAACAAGTCGAATCCGTTTTAAAATCAGTTCTACACACACATCTCCACCACTAGTTCAACATTGTTGATAATTTCAACATGTCAGGTCAGAAACAAAAAACTGTTCTTATGATGCTGAATTTAAACTCAAAGTTGTGCGATATGATGACAACAGCGGCAAAGTGGCTGAAGAGTTTCACATAATAGAGACACTTGTATGTGATTAACAGAAATGTGCTGAAGAATTACAAGAATTGCCCAAGACAAAGAAACTTTGTTGTGGTGAATCCATGTCAACAGTAATTACCTGGAATACAACAAGTCTGTATTAACATTGTCTACATTACAAACAATTTGGCCTCAAAGCTTTCAGTTTTGCCTCGTCTTATATTAAAGTTAGGTAGTTTTCCATGATATTGGCCAATATACCACTGTCTTATATCTAAGATCACCGTATTCACAAGTACATAGACTAAATCTTAGTCATTAGTAGGCAATGATACTAATTTACTGTTACTAAATTGTTACCTTGGACCATTGTGATTCCTCAAATTAGGCGGCTTATTATCAAGCAGATGAAAAATGGTTGTGATCTTTTAATAGTAAAAAATATGAAAGAATTTAAATTTAAGCTGATATTTATTTTAATTTTATTGTATTAAATACAAAACATTTGCCTGACACTGTTAATCAACAATTGAGGTAACTGCTGGTAATCAGTGTGCATATTATGTGTAATACTGTACTTATCACCATATTTCATATCATTTATGTAGGTTGTGGGTAAATAAAGATCAATCAACTTACGTTCCACCTTCAAGGAAATTACAAACATTGTCATCTCTTTTAGAAACCAACTGGAATGTTTCACGTATGATCTGCTGTTGCATATCTTCTGCCTGAAATCACAAATCATTGTACTTTGAAGTGGACACTAAAGTGAAAATCTTGGAGAACCAAGTATTCAAATACAATGTATGTCCATGGATGTGTGTCACAATCAACATGTATCCTCTGTTGTCTAGTTTTCATCATCTTGCAATTTTTAACTATTATGGAGGAGGCCCCGCTCAACATGTCAAAACGTATGGGATGCTTCTGGTTAATGGTGGGAAATCTATTTTCTCTGCAACTACTATTTACGTTCTGATCATCATGGATCATCGCTAACTGTTAATAGAATATTTCATCATGCATGTGTCTATAAACAATGTTGGGAACGCTAAAATAACTCTCCAAATAGTATGAGCAATGCCAGTGGCTTGGGGGTGCTTTCTTTCATTTAAAGACCATTTCAGTGCAAGCTGGTCTTGCAAAACCTTCAGGAATGGATACTTGATACCGGGTCATATCTGCTCCTAGACTGTAGTCTCTTATTAAGTGTTAATCAATATTTTAAAAATGCCAATAGCACTTTTTCAATATAAGTAGTACTAAGACCAGTTCGATATAAACATACCCCTAGGTTTATTAAAATTCGGAAAAAATGTCTGAATAAGCTTATTCAGCACCCTTTGCTTATTACATATCTATGTTCACCTACTTACTTCACCTTGGCAGAAGTGGCATCCCCATCACTAATTCAGCACGCCAGTTACCATAGATAAAGAAGTACAGAATTTGGGGATTGGAAGACTGTCACACAATAGTTCATTAATTAAATGTTTTGTGGGACCAACAATGCTCCATCTCATTAATATTAATTAAATGCAGAATTCTGCCATTGAACATAGAATATATAAAAAAATACATCATTACATTAGTAGAGTGCATAACATCTTAGTTATTTGAGCTGGTGTGATGGAAAATTAACTGGTGTCCTGTTTTCTTTTATAATATATTTAAATTTGTTAGATTTTAATTAAATTTGCCAAACACTGGTTATTTGTCACTCTACTTATATTTAATTTTAGAAATAAATTCCAGACCCTATATTTGTTCACCACCCTCCATTTATTTAGAACTTGAGAGTAAATAGCTGTTGTTAACAGGACACACTTCATGATTCCTGTGATTGATGTAGTAGGATAAAAAGTGTACACCCTAGGGTCATTTATATGTGTATAAATCTGTTCGGTTTAAGTATTTAATAAATATAAACATTCAGAATATGAAGCAAAGAAATCATGCTGTTTGTATGGATGCAAAACCTGACAAACAACATATTTATGTATGTTTGTGTGGAATGTAGGTTTCTGATTATTGTACACCTAATCAGTGTGCACAGTCACTATCTTAATTATGGTATCTGTTTTGCAGTTTCCATAACCAAGACTGAGCCCATATACTAGCAACTATGAAAATGACAACTGCATTCCTTCATTAGATTGCCAGGTTTCTTTAACCATATTTTTAATGGTTAAAAGACAAATCAAAATGAATAAGTCACCCCATTTCCCTCACCAGATTCTTTATTTAGTACCAGAATCAACAAAATCAATGAGGATCCTAAAAAGACAAGCTCTAGTCTAGATTAGAATCTGTTTTTACATGATAGTGATGTTTATGTTAGCATAGCAGTGTTTTAGTCAGCCAACCATCCAAATGTGGACAGCTTGAAAATATAAAGGGCGGTATATATATATGACCACATATTCCAAGTGGATTAACATTAAAATAGTTGCTCATACCATAATGTCAATGGGCAGAGATCAACATGTTGATTTTGGCTCATTTTGCATTGAAGTGTTTATTGTAAATACGTTTTTGTATGTCACTGATCTCAGCCCACCTGTGCGTATATATATATATATATATATATATATATATATATATTCAAATTTACTAGTGCCATTGTGTACCTATTATTACACCACTTTTGAAATCATGCTTAATTTTTAGCGCTGTTTGAAGCTGATAAAACTTTGCCTGTGTGAAATGGAAAATGGACCCCTTCAACTCCATTGTTGGGAACATCAAGTAGGCTGTCCTCCACGTAGCGTTGTCAAAGTCGAGGACCATCCACTGTATTTGGTGACGTGGCAATATAGCCGATAGTTCATGAAATATGGCCAGATAGCGCTGTGGTGGTGGGGTTGGCGATTGCAGAGTGGTCGGAAGACTTGACCAAGTTACTGGACACTGCTGGTCAGCGATCTCGGATAATTTGAAAGTGTAAAAGCTCACAGAGATTCATGCAACATTTAATGTTTTTACACAAATGCACATATATTCTCTAGCTATTGGAGTTATTCAAGGCAAGCTATTGGTGGACCTGGCGCTATGCATGTATCTTGCATCGATAGTGAAACTACACAAAAATGGCATGCATCAAATAGAAACCAAAGTTAAAAGGGAGATAAAAATGGCCTCTCCACATGAGCGATGTGCCAGACCAATAGGTATAAAATTGCACGTCTGGGTCCAGACCTATTTAATTAGGCCGGCCATTTAATTATACATAGCAATACAGAGAAATACAACTTTATATATTACTAACTGAAAATTTTGTATCAATCAATGAGATTTGAATGTTGACATCCTATGCTCATCTACCACACATTTTTAAATCGTTTAGACTATTAGTATTTTCTCATCAGACCAACCCAGTGCCTGCTTTCTACCACTGATGTTTGGTCTCCCTTCCCTCCGGGCTCACTTGCATTAGCGACAGACTCCATGATCGGACAGCAGCATACTGATGCATCAGATTCATCTACCTTCACCATCACTCGCCAATCATTATTTCACATCATCTTAAATCAGTGTTGATTTATTTGTTTTAATTTGTGTTTAATATTGTCTTGGGACCCTGGGGAAGACGGTCTTAATGGCTATCAGTTGTCCCAGCTAACATCACATTTATGCCAATTATTATATGAATAGATAAGACAATCTAACATATAAATTACTTACTTACATATATATATATATATATCTAAGTCATAGTGGTAAAACATAATTATTATCAGAATACGTAACAACTAGACTAACATCATAGATCTAAACATCATTTACATGGTCGTGATGATAATGAAATTACGGCGTTTTGACAGATCAGGATGTTTTTAGTATAACGCACCGTTTTTTCATTAATTAGAGATCATATACTTACATAATGCTGGTAAAATTTTGACACACGTGGTTTGCCGTGATTATTGAATACTAATATTGCTTTTATCATGTTTATTGGAACAAACTGAGCATATTTAACCTATCTCAAACAAGAGCAAACGTCAACGTTAAAGTGATGGTGTACACACGGAATAACTAAATACTGATTGCAATTATCTAAACAAGCTGTTGCCGATAAGCTAACTTTAATCAAACTGGCCCGAACACTAATATTCGAACGGACTACATAGTACCCGAACTAGACGTATTCACTGGGTCATTCGACTTCACATATCAATTACTAAGATGATCTATTTATAGTCTATCCTTATTTTGATTTACAACTTCTGTTTATATGTATAACACGTATAGTACAATGATTTCCCTATCTCTTTTCTGAACTAAACTGAAATGTATTTTCAATTTCCATTTACATGTTCATGAATACAATAGACATAAATTATAAGATATACTGCAATAATACAAAATAATAATGTGAATGGAGATTGAAGCTGTCTTTCCACTGACCCCAACATATTATATATAATATATATATATATATATATATATATATATATATATGTGTGTGTGTGTTTGTGTTTTGTGTGTGTTTATGAATGTGTGTGCACACGCGTGTGTGTGCGTTCGCGTGTGTGTGCGTTTGCGTGTGTGTTGTTATAGAGGGGAAACAAAGATGGAGTTACACCACTCAATAAACATTTGATTAGATCGTATGGTCTGATGGTCTTTCTGGATTTCATGTTAATATGAAATGATTCAATTGTTTCTTGAAATGGCTTTACTAATCAAGTCCATTCAAAACTGAAAAGATTTAATTCCTTCTTATAAGTCTTATTTATCATAAAATGATAATCTCTCTCTCTCTCTCTCTCTCTCTCTTCTCTCTTATTATATATATATATATATATATATATATATATATATATATATATATATATATATATATATATATAATATATATGAACTTGTGAAAACTAATGACTATAGAAGTTGAATGTTTTGTAAAATTGACTTCACTGAGTTAAGTGAAATCCATGAAATTGTATGTAGATGTTTATTTTTTGTCTAAACCATATCTCATATTGACAAGGGGATATATTACCTAGCTGTCTCAATAAAATGTGTTGCATGTGTGTAATATCATTGACATGATACAGCTATGTATTTAATCATTTCATATATATATATATATATATATATATATATATATATATATATATATATATATATAGTGTGCATTATGTAGTGCCACAAAATCAGAATAAGTATAAATATTTGAAATGTGAAAGTACTGAATATATAAGATCTCAACTGTAAAATATTTAATAATAATGAACTGTTAATAATTTCAAATAATTTCATGATATCCCTCATATACACCATCTTCTTCAGGGTATGTGTTTCTTATTGATTGTTAAACATATGATGGTATAGTAATTCTGTTTTGGGGGCCAAGTTTTCCATAAACTCAATAAGTGAACTGCCTGTATGATCTATAAAGAATCAAACACCAAAAAAGTGTTCTTCAGTGATGTGAATTTTTCCTTGGTTATTTAAATTCCAGAGTAGATTTAAAGTCCAGAATAGATCTACAAATACAATGTCTAAAGTAATAAGGTCTACGCTGCATATATATGTTTTGATAATTCACAACAAACTGTACATTCTATAGCTGTAAGAGAAACATATACACGTTAAAACAGGCAGTATACATTGACCATAGCCAAACCTGAGCAAAGTACTCCTTTAAGTAACATGTCAGTTTATCATATTAATAATTTCATTACCCAACACTGTTGCCGATAAATGTCTTACTGAAAAGTATATAGGCTATTTACCACCTATATTTGGATTTTATTTATATTCCATTAAGGGTATGTGATCTCCAGATCATAATTTAGCATTTAATAGGAATGGCATAAACTTCATCAATATATATATATATATATATATATATATATATATATATATATATATATATATATATATATATATTGTGTGTGTGTAGTGTAGGGATTTATCATGGCTGTCGTGGTCCGGCCTGTCTAGTTCAAACTTAATTTTTGTATAACTTTTGCAATCTGACATGACGATGTGAATGGATAAAATCAATGATCACATAGATTATAATTCAATGGATGATCCGTATTACTGTAACATTGGTATTTATGCATAATATCGTGTATTGAAAGTGAACTGTTTTTTTCTTCTTCTGAATCAGCCGTTCTTGCAATGTTTACTACATGTAAATGTCAAGGGTGGTAATACTCTAATGTAATAACATTTTTTATTTAATACTCTACAGGTGATACGTATATGATTGGTTCCCAGGTACAAATAAAAATTATATTTCCAAAACTCTGCATTAAATATTTAAACTATCTTCATCAAAATCAATTTAGTCAGCTAAAAGTCTAATTTTAAAATCATTTATTTAATCCATTGAAACACATGCTAAAAATCTCCTACAGGTTAGCATGAATAACTAAGGCTTAGGTGTGCCATTCATCTGAAAGATCGGTCCCCTCAATCATTGGGTTATATTTTGATAAATATTGTGTTAAATCATTTGGAAAGACACAATCATTCAGCTGAAATACTAGTCTCAATCTCCGTGTAATATAAAATAATTTGCTGAAAGATTTCCAGTATTTGTCGTTAGTGAAATGTTGCCACCCCATGTTAACAGTTAACATAGCTGTTTCTAATCCGAGACCGCAGTTGGTAACTGATGCAACGCATTTCGCCTGGATCGGTCTATTCCGTTTTTCCGACTCTTTTTTGGCTAATAGTTTTTACGATGAGTAGGTACTCCGAGTACCTACTTGGAATACCTACTCCGAGTAGTTTATATTCCAAGTAGGGTTGCCTTGGAAGAAATATTTCTGAAATAAAAAATTAAATGATAATTTAGTGTGGATTAAATTTTGTTGCCAGTTCTAAACATTGAACGTTGGTAAATTCCTAAATAGCAATATCTCTATATAGATTACATGTATGCTATGTGATGGTGTCACAGTGTTGTGGGCGGAGACCACGGTATCTAGACCATTTTAATTGGTTAAATGCTCGCGTGGGGTGCCATATCTGATATATATATATATATATATATATATATATATATATATATATATAAATATATATATATATACCGGAATATATATATCATCAACCACCCGAGGACACAGCCAGAAGCTAGTGAAAAACATGCTAGATTTGGAATTAGACAGTCAGTCTTTAGCCAGGGAGTCGTAAACGAAAGATGAAGTGATCGAAACCCATCACTAAATGGTTTTAAGTCTAGGTTGGACAGCGTTTGGCTCGCGGAGCAGTACAATTTACCATGATCGTTATAATTTAAATAAAGAGTACCAATCAAGATCGGAATAAACAATCAGGCAATGCCTCTATATTCCGTATATCCGATATATATATATATATATATATATATATATATATATATATATATATATATATATATATATATATAAGAATTGTTCTTCCTACAAGATTGCCATTACTGTTAAAATCGTTAGCCAAAAGATATGAATAAAACTTGAGTACTTTTGTGCAACTACTCATAAAAGACTAATATGTATCCTTTTGGTTGGCACTAAAAAGACACTAAGCCATTTAGGCCTAGGATCGAGAACCAACATAGAAATAAAATGTATATTCTAATTTATATCAATCCGACGCCCTAACCCACAGGGGCGGATGTTTATGTCATTTGTCTGATCCAATGTTGGCGTAAATATGTACGAGAATATTTAAACGCTGTCTGATCGGATAATTGATTTTACTCTCCTGAAAATTAGATCATTGAGTTCTTATTCGTTAGAGGGAGCCACACTTGTCTTATTAGTATGAAACCTGGCAACAGGTCAACTATTGAAAGAATCGAAACAAGTAATCACTGTGTAAAGTTTTAAATGTAAGTGAAACACGTTTGAGAACATTTTCGGCACAGTTAAGTGGTTTTGGGATTAAAATCAATTGGATATATGAACTGTATAACGAGGAGATTAACAAAACTCAGATTGTAAGTTGTCGAACCAGTTATCAGATTCAGCTGGTTGTGGTTGAGTAAGGAATCACGACAGTTTCAGTTTGCGAAACCGAAGTATTTCACTATTTGTATTTTCTCATATTAATTATAACTATTAAGATCATTTTAAATCTAGCTTTCATGTTAGTATTTGTCATGCGATGTCATTATTATCATATTATAATATAACTTTATTTACCTATCCACTGTTGAGTATTGAACCAGCGCAATGCTTTTCTTTGCACAACCTTGACTGGCTCGAGTTTTCAGTAATATTAATTATTCCTGGCTAAGCCCGTGGAAGTCAGATAAAGTCTTTTTCAGTTTAACTTAATGTAAACCCTTTAAGCATTGTTTTGTAAGTCTTTATATATCTTCGAACCAAGGCTGTTTGTATTTGTTACAGATCTAGAGATCTAATTACTTAAGATTAGTTTAGTTAAGTTTACTTAGGTAGATACTGGACGAAGGTTATTAGTCCTGTGTATCCATATCATCATCCGATTTAGAACAGAAATTTATACATGTATGTTTATAATTGGCTATGTAACACAATGTCAGAGCTGCCTCATAATTAAAAACCAGATCCTGGTCCCTCCAATCACAGTGCTTATCTAGTCTCTTCTCAAAAGATTGCTTACTAGTAGCCTCCACTACTTTATCAGGCAAACAGTTCCAAGGACATGCTATCCTTTCCTTAAAGTACTGCTGTCTCAGCCAGTTCTTGTTGTGGTTTCTTGGCAGCTTATAGTTATGCCCTCTTGTTTTATATGAACCTTCTTCTGCTGTAACTACAGCTGGTATCACTTCATCATATGGACCAGAGACCATCTTGAACATCTCAATCATGTCGCCTCAGTCTTAGGCATCTAGATATACACCAATGATGGTAGGTTTAATTTTTTCAATGTATCAGGTTATGTCAGATCTGGTAGACATGGAACTAGCTTGGTTGCCAGCCTCTGAACATTTTCCGAGGTTATAATGTTCTTCTTCCTTCTTGGCATCCAGACCGAGTTAGTATATTCTAGATGTTGTCTGACTATTGGTTTATACAGTTTTCTGTATTCAGGTATACAAAGGATTTTCTTATTATTCCCATCATCTGATTTCCCTCCATTATATGGTGTTCGAAATTAAGGTCCACTGTGACTCCCAAGTCTTTTTCCTTTTCTACCATATCTGGTATGTGAACTGTGTATGTATTATTTCCAACCTATTTTCTCATGGTATGTTTTTTCTGGTCCTCTTTCTTCTTTCTTGAGATGGTCATCACCTTGTATTTGTCTGGGTGGAATTGCAAAAGCCATTTATTTTACCACACTTGTAATTTATTTACATCCTTTTGTAGAGTTTGTATATATCCTTTTTTGATCTTATTTCTCGAAACACCTTTGTGTAGATAACATATACACATTACACTGTTATAGCTTTATATAATTCAGCCTATGGTAATACTAACATGAAGGTGTATGCTAATGTAACATGGGAAAGTTTTATGTTTTTATACAATGTAATTAATGAAAACTATGTCAAAAACCATTAAAAATGGACGAACCATGAATTCTTCAAGACCAGGTGGTTAAATGATCAGAGCAAGGCTCTGTTTATATTAAAATAACTCCAATATTTTAACCATTAGCATCACAGTGTAATGGTTTGAATTTAATTCATTGTTTGTTTTATTCTGTTATATTGTATGCACTGGTATGAATATGGACATATAAATAAAAATAATAATACTGATGTATATTTAATAAAGTGACTTTATTAGCAGGAACCATTCAAAGGCACTGTACAAATATTATTTAATATAATATTTATAGATAAATATATGTTTGTAGTTGCATGTATCTATTTTGTTTTTGAACAAATACACAATAATAAATAAACACAATCTATCAGTATTTATATATTTTATGTAAATGTTAATATATATATATTACATGAACAAGTATCATATGTGGGTAGTTTCTAAATATTAGGTAGAAAGTTTTTGTACCCTGTGGATAAATGCCCAGTAATTTAGGTGGTCTACCATCAAAGATGTCAGAACAAAGCACCCAGCCAATGTTACTGTTCTACCTTCTATTATACAATTTTCTTGGCTGATTAATGATGAAAAACATCACATTTTAGTAGAATAACATTTTACCTAAACTAATAATTTGTCCTGTGTCATATCTGGAATGGAGTATGTTTTAAATTTTCACTGCAAGAGAGTGACAACACTAAACATTCCAAAAAGATCCCCTATTGAAGGTGATGTCAATTCAGTGACTGAAAACAGTGAAATGTTGTTTATTTTTAAACAATCTTTTAAATAAACTACTCATAAAAATTATGCCTCTTATGCTCTGTCATGTAGTTGACATGGCTGTTCAACCATTTAACCTACGTAACTTGAGTCATTCATTCAAAACTTGAGTTGTATAAATAATTCATTGATTTTGTTAATTAATTTGGAAACTAAATATTAAAAAAAAAAACACTGACTTGTGTATAAACTGCCAGAATATTAGCCCTTGTGATGTGAATGGACAGTCTATAAAACTCATTACCTTCAACCTTCACACAATTGTCTTTTTAGGTTTTGCTTGTGATGACTAACTGAAATGATCATCAAGGTGTAACTTCTTGGATGGTTTGACATTAACTTGTCATCATGACACTGACTTGTCCAGAATGTAGCATGATCTTTAACTCAGCAGAATTGCTGAAGAAGCACAGAATTCATTTCTGTGTTGGCGCTGGATTAAACAGCTCACGGAGGACACCATCTCCTTATAACCAGGTGAGGCTTATTTTTACTGTGTGAAAGAAAGTATTGTAGTGTGGAATAATAAAAGAACTCATTTTGGGGCTTGTTTTGATGAGTTAACATCTAAAGTAATAAGACTACAACGGAAACCTACAGACACACACACAGCACAGACACCCACACTGCCACACACACACACACACAACGTATTATATAGGAATGGTTTTTGAACTTAATTATATTTGTCTAGATATCAACATTATTAGTTATATACCAGTGCAGTAAAGCACCAAAATTAATCCAGGATTACGTTGTAATTTATGAAAACTTGTTTGACTTTGCTTGGGCCTGCATAAAACTTAATAATTTTAGACAAGACATGAGGTCAATTCCATCTGGTCAATTCCACATCAAATTGATCAATTCCAATTACATATGTATCAATTCCAATTTTATTTTTTACCTACTATTTTTTACCATGAGTAGGTACTCCAAGTACTTACCGTACCTGGAATTACCCACTCTGAGTAGTCTATATTCCAAGTAGGATTGCCATGGAAGCAAATTTCTGAATTAAAAAATTAAATGGTAAATTAATTTGTGGATTTAATATTTTTGTAGGAGACTTCAATTCCAATTTAAAATTTATCAATTCCAATTCAATTTTTTTTTAAATAATCAATTCCAATTCCGGAATTGACTTAACCCCATGTCTGGTTTAGGCTGTCTCACAAAACTGCCATAGTACATTGATTTATCTGATAAATGCTACATGTAGTTTTATCTGAACTATGAGTTGTAATAAATTCCTATAATGATATAATTTGGAAGCGATACAGCAGTAGCGTGTTGGACCATGGATCACTACCACTGTGTTCGAAACTTAGTGTGGGCATATCTGAAGATTGTTTCATTTTTTATTTTGCTTCCTTTGGAGGTCACTTGGCCCATTTAGCCTACCATGTTCACAAAAGTGGCCGTAAAACACCAATCTCCTTCACTAGAAATTCCAGTGTTATCTGTGTCAGTTGTAGTTGCATCTTGTCTGTGTGTTCTCAGGTGATCTGACTATATTACCAAGGATAAACAAAGCATTCATTGTGATCACTTATAGGGAAGTGTTTGTGTGTTTTTAGCTGTTTATCCTCTAGTGTATCATCTCCATTTTTTATGATCATATGTAATAAAATGAAACTGATATTATCTACAGTCATTCTTTCTGTGATCTGTGATTCAGTTAGCACATCATAAAGCACATGAAAAACTATGAGGGATGTAGCGTACTTAAACCATTCTGTTTCTCTGTTTAGCTTAATTTACTCATGTAGATATTTATTAGATTATCACTCTTACTAATCACTCTTACCACTATATCATTATGATATTATCTGGATTTACCCGACTTCTGCTGCACCACCTTACCAGTATACGATTGTTTATATCAGACCAATATACTGACATGCCTAAGCTGCTCTGGTCACTTTGCCATGACAGATGAGATGACTGTATACATTTAAATGTTGGTCATCAAAGCTTTCAGATTTACGAAGTAAAACTCCAAAAACTAGAAAATTAAGGAAAACTCCAAAAGTAATCTGCAACAAAACTCCAGAAGTAAGCAAAACTTTGAAAAAATCAGTAAACTACAAAACTATAAGCAATAATTCAAAAGTCCCTAAAATTAAAGTAAATTAAACAACACGACTGACCAACACTAAATAAAAATATCAATGCAGTCTACCCAATTCTCTTCCAAAAGTGAAAGTTTAGCAACCTTTTTGGAAACTATATGCATTAAATAGTTGGGCCTTTCAGGACATTCTGAGCTGATATTTATTTGTATGATAATAATTAATTATTGCTGTGATGTAGCAAATATGTGTAGGAAGGATAATTTTGTCCTTGAAATAAAACTTCCACCAATACACATCACTTTATTATATCTGTATTAGAATTAAGTTATGTTAATCCATTTTGATTATAATTGTTAATCTAGTATTTAGAGTATTTTCATATTGTCAGTTTTGCTTGTCAGGTAGACACAAAATTACCGCATATATATATATATATATATATATATATATATATATATAATACCCAGTATATATATATATATATATATATATATATATAATTACATATCATATATATATATATATATATTGCATTTAATTCACAACAAAAAAAAGGAATCCCATACATAAGATTGCATAGCTAATCTTTAAAAAATAAATTATATTGATTCCCATTGCTGACTTATAAAGTACTCAGCAATAAAATACACATTATCATGAGCTAACAAAATACCTACGGTGATGGCAGTGCAAATACGTTGATGTGAAGAGTGGTTTGTGGGGTTAACCTCGAAGCATTAACATATACGCCTGTTTAGCATTCCAAAATAAACAACTACTGTGCTTAAGTAGAAATGTGTACATCATCAGCTTTGTAAACCATTCTCTGTCATGGCCAGACATTGATTGGTCTTGCCTAATCCTCACGTGTATATGTTTTTTCTAGTTAAATCCGGCAGTTTGCTCTCAGTATGGAGACTTTATTATGCGTGCTACCAAATTGTTAGGAAGGTGATTTCATTTGAGAACATTCCAGATGTTGTCATTTTGAGTCGTGCCAAGAAATTATATCGATGTTGGGATGTGGATAATTTATCAGAGGTTTGTTGCTGGTATCAAGTTGTTTAATGAATGAAGAAAATAACCAGTCTGGATATTTTCTGATGTTACATGCTGCTCTAAAATTGACGTACGTTTGACATTGCATTGATGATGTAATACTCCTGCTGCAGTTCAGGATATGTGTTGTTTTTGTGTTTCTCATTACCAACTGGTGTGATTTTTTCAGACTTCTTGCAGTGGATTAACTAATTTAACATACAAGTGTGACTTCGATTATTTAATGCCTGGTATGTTCTTATATATTGGCAACATTATTGATGGGACATTAGCTTGTGATTTACCTTGCAGTAATATCATTGTGTTGCGCATTCTGTTTGAAAACATCCCTTTTTATATTGAAATATTTTCTCTAGCTGTCTACATGTAATTAATAAGCCACAAATAATAGCTGTTAATATAAATAGAAGTAATTTCAATTATTTTATGGGCTGGGCCACACAATTTAACAACTGAAACTGCCCACTTGAACATGTGTTTGTTCCAGTATGCACTTAAGCTCTAAATACATATTCCATTTTCTAGCTTAGATGAACTACCCATTCAACTGGTTTAGTAGTGACCATAGGTAAAGTTTTGGGTTATGACAAATACAGCATTAAAACTTTGTTTGAATTTTCATGAATGGTAAAGAACCTACGATACGGGACTTTTTCAGTGGACTTAATGTGGGAAGTCACAGCTGTTTTTATATCTTTATAGTCCAAAAAGTAATATGTTTTTAAACAAAATGATCTGATAATCATATGTTTAGTCCCACTGAGAATACTCATCTTTTAACATAATATTTTCTTCCTCAATTAGATTTCAGACAGATTTTTTGGTTTGGCTGCCATTATTACCTTTCTTTCAACATAGCTATTATTGCTAGGAAATAATCACTGTCCATTTTAATAACTGCACAGTATTATCAGCACAATAATCGAACACTCAGCAGTGAGTTGATGTGATTGACATTCTGCACCTGAGTAAATCAAAATCACAATACCAGCTGTATTGATCTGAAGGTGGAGCTCCTAAGATTTAAGCCTATTGTGTGTATTCATCCTTTCATTGCCTACAACTGGTAATTCCAATTAGGAACATATGGACATTGAACCAGATCTAATATCTGGTATTGACAGAAGGCGAGATTATCACAATGGCCATGCTATTATTGTTATTACCATGATCATTATTAATAATATTATTATTATTATTACTACTACTACTATTATTATAAACCATTAACTTGATTAAGATTAATTGCTAATAGTTCAATAAATGTTCTCATCATTCCAAGGTTTGGGCCAATCAAGTGAACTACCTCAAAGATGCAGGTGCTTGTCAGTGATATTTTATTTAGTCTCAAAATTTGCTAGACCTTAAGCATATGAGCGAGCCATGAACCCTACGAGATAACGTATCTCTGGCAGGTAACTTGTGTGATTATGGTACCTCTAGGAGTCTAAAATAGGAGTCAAAACTGACTCATTCATCCACCATTCAACGTCACCACCCCCCAGCCACTCACACTTTTCTTGGTTAGACCATCTCTGATCCAGTCCAGCAAATGTTGTTGAGCTAGCTGCTTCAGTATATATGGAGATGGACCACCTTGGAAGAGAGGCAGCTGATAGGATTTTGTGTGTACATAATCATCTGAGAACACTGGCACAGCAGTCCAAGCCTAAACAGAAAATAAGAAATGAGAAAGACAGTTTGTCATCACTAATAATTACTGGTAATCAGTAATTAACAATTGTTTTAGTGAGCTCCGGTGGCCTAGCGGTTAAGCACCCGGCACTTCGTGCCAACGGTCGCAGGTTCGAACCCCGTAAGAGGTCGAAACTTTTCCAGGGATTAATTTCTCGGCTCACTACATCGTGGGTGGCTGACCACGTTAAATGGCGCTGCCGTCTCCACTGAATTATTTAAAATAAAGGGGACGTTAAAAACCCCCTGAGGACGTAAAACACTCTGGCAGTGACCACCCTCAGGGTATTTCGGCTCCATCTTTCCGTACTGCTCCCCTGTGAGTGGTGGGGGAGGAGTTTCTCAACCACTCCAACATAGAGGCTGTGCTGATTAAGCGACAGCCTGGGGATTCTCCCCGAACAACAAAACCATCATTCCAACATTGTGAAATGAGTGAATGAGTGAGTGCTATATTTAGCCATGACTCTGTCACATCCAGGATGTATTAAGCCAAGGGACTGTACTTTCAAAGCAAATCATTTTGTAGTGTCGGCTTTCTATCATGAAATTGATGCTGTTGAGTGGCAGAGCAGAACCTGAGCAGTTTGACTTAATTATCCATGACATCTTGTTGCTCTGTCATTTCCCCATTTCATTTCAACCATAACTGTTACCTCTAAAATGACTATTTCCTTGAATGTGGGAGATTACTGAGGTTTATGGGCATCCAATCGATAATTTGTGGCAAGAAACAGTGTACTCTTTCAGAATGGTGTGGCTCGCAGAACCACTTGTGTTCATTTATAGATTTATCTATTGGAAAGATTATCAGGTAACTTGTCTGATTAAAACGTATCTTGTAATAGACCATATTACCTTGGTTCATTACAACATATCAACACATTTTAACTGATTTTATGTTCATGAATAATAATTATAAAATTCATAAACACACACACATGCCATATTTCTTACACATTGTACATTTTTAAATGGTTGTGAATCTAGTTCTATTATGTGAAGTTTACCATTGCTTCCAACAAGTCATCGAAATGCGATTTAATGCATCATAATCAGTTTCAATAATTTAAATTCGTTCAAGATACTGATCTTAGATAGATATTTACCATCAGGCTAGATCAGCTGCTGTAAAATATGGGCACAGGGTGCTACCAATCGTCCATATAAATCAAGACATGTAATCCCAGTACATATACTGTCATATGTAGCATAACACACATATTTATAGCCTCGTAATTTTAACTGGTAAATTGCTATAATATAAACAGAATAATCTGCACAGTTACTTGTAATAGGGTAGAAGGTGGCAACTCACCTTGGGTGTAACATTTCTTTCTCAAGTCTAGCATTGTAAATAATTGAGCACCTAGTATAATCATGAATATAATAATCAATTATGATTACATATACAATGTAATTGATTAAAATTACACTTTATCTGAAAATTATGATTATCTTGAAATCATCTAGGCATTTAGAATTGATTATAATTATTTAATATTACTATCCCATGTCTGATGCTTAAGACAAATGTAGCACTCACTCACTCACTCACTCACTCACTCACTCACTCACTCACTCACTCACTCACTCACTCACTCACTCACTCACTCACTCACTCACTCACTCACCCACTCACTCACTCACTCACTCACTCACTCACTCACTCACTCACTCACTCACTCACTCACCTCACTCACCACCACACTCACTCCACCACTACACCACTCACTCACTCACTCCACTCACTCACTCACTCCACCACCACTCACTCACAATACACTCACTCACTCACACTCACTCACTCACTCACTCACTCACTCACTCACTCACTCACTCACTCACTCACTCACTCTTAATAATAATAGAACAACATCAGTATCAGGAGGAGCCTTTCAGAAGCATCAAACAATAAAAACAAAGTTAAAGTCTGAATAACATTATCAGTATCAAGTTTATTGACATTGTTAAAGTTTTTTTAATTGTTGATGTTGTTGAAAAATTCTTCAATTGATAAAATATACTCAAGCTTGGTTTGTATAATTCTATCAAATCTATCAAGAAACCTTTTTAATGCTTTAAAATATGTGGGTTACACCACCTATTTTTTATTAAATTAATTACGTATATCAGTATATTTAATACTTCATTTTGATAGCCAGTAATTATTATGAATATCATAAATGAGTTTAAGTTCTTTTGTTCTTGGATCAATAACACCTTTTTTAGCAGAGAATAATGCAAACACTAGTCTGTAGTTTTTCCAAAATTTTCAAAATACTTAGAAGTGTTTGGTACATTAACTGTTTCTATAATCAGTTCATATAATAACAGATGCATGTTTCTTGTGTGTCATTGCTTTTAGAGCATTTCATAGTCATCTATGTAAATGAGCACAAAACATAATAGGAATTTAGCAATCATTTAAGATTAATTAAACTTAACAATCTTCAGAGGTAAATTATCAGTACAGATGATGATCTATTATAGTTTTTTTTTAAATTTACTTTGGGATTCCTACTTGTGGAAGGTTCGTGGTTTAAGTTTGATAGGAGATTTGCCGACTTCTAAATAATATTCAAATAGATTAAGGTATAATGTGTTTTTTAATGTTTCAGGAACCTCCAAGTAACACTAGCAGGGTATGTAGTGTTTAATTATTTATTTGTAAAGTTTAAAGTTTGGCTATAATGCTCTCTTCTCTCTAAAAAACTGCATTATGACACAGAAAGTTGCAGTACAATCAGTGATGGCAAATATATGTGTTAGTGCGCTCGCGCGTGTGTGAGTGAGCGCGTGTCTGTGTACATAAATCTACTAATTTGCACATTTTAATAATTAACTTTCTGAGGATGCTCTATTTAGTTGCTTGTAGGATTTAAATCCTAATCCTCTCATTTTCTAAGGGACTAGCCCTTCAATCTCATTCTCTAGTACCAAGGTTATGTGAAACTCACTCACTCACTCACTGATTTAAACTCTCCAAAACAAAGCACATATTAAACAGTGATATTTGATGTATTCCTTTGTATACTGTGTTGCTATGTACCACAGTATAGAACAGTGGAGCTAATGTGTGTTTTTGTTTGCGATATTTCAACAATTATCAGTCATCAAATGACAACAATCTGGCCAAGCAGATGCCATTATCAATATTACAAGTTCATTGTAAATATAGTAATTATCGGTGATTAATTGAGTTATTTACAAATGGTACTTATAGCATGTTTGCATTTTTATTGAGAACACAAGTATTTATAAACAAGAGCTAAAGATTTTCTGTACTTGTGAGCTACAGTGAAATAAAAAATTGTATCTTTTAAAAAGGGAAATGCAGTTTTCTACTTGCCTTTTTATATAATCTAGTTTAAATTTTTTTTTAATGTAGGCGTAGAATACTACATAGTCATTAAACAAACAGCAACAATGCATGCTATGAATTTGGTAAATTTATTTTGTATTCAGTTCAGCATGGATAGTGATAAATCTTTTCATTATAGGTTCACTGATATGTTGGTACTTTCATTATGCACAAAGCTTTGTATTATGACACACTGAATGATCATTGGACTGGATAAAGTACACATATCTCTGGTCAATTATCTTTCTCCTAAATGAAGCGTTCTATGTTTATTACACCTTGTGTATTATAAGAATGTTGTCTTGCCACGTACGATATTGGCCTTGATTGATAAATTCTCCTTTGCGGGACTAGTTAAGTAACAAGAGGCATGGAGAAGATCAAGGAAATTGAAAATTTGAAAAAACAACGAGCAAAAATGCGCCAGAAACAGTTTGAGAAAGACCAGAAATTGGTTAGCATGTCAAATGGGATGCACGATGAAGCTGATGATGAGGAGAAATTAAGGCTTACAAGAAACAGTTTCAAGACGGAATGTTTAGAGGATATTAAAGGGCAACAACAGGTTTGTTTCTCAACAGATGATATAACTTATAGTAAAAAGCAGTCAGTTGCTTGCTTTAATTATTATATTATGATGGTGATCGTTATTATTAATCTTATCGAGTGCTTGTTCATGAGTTAAGTGGATGCTCCAAGTACTTCGACATTCAGGATTGTTTTATTTTATACATTGTATACCTGGCTGAAGAAAGTAATCTGACACCTGCTCAACCAGCGGTGAGTAAAGAGATCACACTCTTTAGAACACAGTATTTAGAGTATGATGTCTTTCCACCTACGCGTAGGACTCCTCCATGGTCTAACTGGTAGCACGTTGGACCACAGGTCACTACCACCTGAGTTTGAATCTCAGCATGAGCAGATCTGAAGGATGTTTCATCTTTGATTTTGCTTCATTATCTTTGGAGGTCTTTCGGCCAATTTTGCCTACCATGTGCACAAAAGTGGCCATAAAACATCAATGATGATCATCACCACCCATGCACCATCAGTCATCCGTTCCAAGTACTGAGACCCAGCTAACAAACATATATGTGCTCAAAGGTATGTTTGGTTGCTGCTGTGGTACATACTAGGGATTAAATATCAGAATATCCTGTATATAATCTGGGAAATATTATCAGCTAATAAAAGGCTTCCACCTGATCTGCTCAATTACTCAGTGTGAGTAGCTATTCACTTGATTTATATCTCAGATGAGATTAAACAAAGTAATCATCCACTCACTTGTGTTTGAGTTTGGTATGAATTTGTCTATGACTAAGAATACCTCTTACCGGCAGAAATGTCAAAGTATTTTATGTTCCCAAGGGTCAAAATGTGCCTATTTGGGATTTCAATTAGTTAGACTAAAATATTGAAATATTAAAAAGTTGTCATACAGAAATGTACGATCATTGGCTGTTTTTATGCTATTGTTTATCTCATCTCCATGACAAACTGTCTGAAGACGAACAAGTCATTGTTTACTTACCAACAAGTTGACCTTGCTTATGTACTGGCTTACTGACACTGGCTAATCAAATAATAATATCGTGTTCTGAGATCTTTTACACACAGCACACATTCAAGTCAATCATTTGTGGTGACTTCAATTCTCAAAATAGGGCTGTATAAACAATATTCAGCTTAAGTGCATTTCTTGTAGATGTTAGCAGAGTTCAGAAATAGAATATAGACAGTCATTTCAGCATAATGCTTTATATTGTTTGGTTGCTGGAACATATTTAAGAATGAATCCTTTGTTGTAGTCATAATCAGGTTCAGGATATTTTGTTTAAGAGCATTATACAGAGTCAAGAATTATCACATCATCCGAAAGCGGGTTGCTCATTTATTACTCAACCAGCAAATGAGTATGCAAATTTTTAGGTGTTCTAAGAGCTGTCGCAATCCGCTTGTGATTCTTTTATCTTTTATTTGATTTATTTGTTCATGAGAGGATTGTTTGGATTTATTTATTAAACTTTTAATATTTTTTGGTTAATTAATAACTTAATGTCTTATTTCCTATAACTACATGCTCATTCATCTCTTACCAGTAGCCTCTAGATTGGAGATATTTTAAATTAAACATGCAGCAGTCTAGTATATTTGAACATTATATTCATAAACACTATGATTTTTCAAGATCAATATTTTGTTTTAATTAAACTGTCTTGTTATAATGATTGTCTTGTTCATAGTAATGTAAAACTACTTGTATGATACTGCCTGCACTTTCTATTTGCTTTGCTTATTGCCCCAATAAAAAATAATAAAAACACATTTTGTTTCTAGTATGGAAAGTGGCATTGATAATTGAATGTAATATGTTATATTAATCAATGTTAGTGTTGAGAACATTGTATAGACAAAGGTTTTAAAACTTAACTCATCAACTTTCAGAGAGGCATTTGCTGTGAAATTCATAGGCTGCAGTCAGCTTAAGAACTTAGTGTAAATTACTTTAATGATATTTAAAAAGCAACCTAAGTTTTGATTTTTCACTGACACTAGGTAGAGAAGAATGTTTAATGTTTTCACCATAATGCAACCAAACCAAATTTGACTTCAGTGCAAAAGCAGATGATTTTCATGTGTATGGTGATTTCAAATAAACTATTTTTGCTCCAGGAACTAGATAATGACATCTTCTGAGATCACTTGCTAAAACCTCGTCAATTGAATGACAATGCTGCCCTCTAAATGGGTTGATGTATTTTGTTAGCTTTGTCAGACTCTTTATACTTTGCTACAGTTTCAATGCTTTGTATCAAATCTATATCCTGCTTTCAGCTCATCAGTGATACCGGATGACACTTTAGATGTCTACCATGCCAGTTTGCTTAAAATGTGTAGCTATGTAGAGCAATGTAATAGGTTTCATTGACCGAAAGATAATCGTGTAACAAAATTAGTTAAAAGCAGTTATGATGGATTGATCAGCCATTAATCTTAGTAAACAATTGCTGACAATCAGCTAATGGGTATTTAGATGTTTTGGAATATATATATGCATACATACAAGCTGACAGACTGACAAACTGACTACAGGAAAGGGTGACTCAATATAGATTGCCACATTAAAGAGATTTTTAAAGTGTGGCTAAAGGGAAGTAATGTAATGATCTTAAAAATTAGTTAATATAATAATACATTGGTACATAAAGGAAATGAATGTTCCCCATTTCTTTTGACTATTTAAACTATGTAGTGCAATTCCTTTTCAAGATCGTTTTGTACTTTTATAACGCAAAGCGTGTACCAAACTATCGGATTTATGTAAATGAACCGGCAATGGTGTCAGTCAGGTTGAGCATGGAGGAGAGACAAAGTCACAGTGATAGCTAAGCCAGAACATCTGTAACCTGACATAATCTGGATTGAGATGGCTTCATGATCCTTGTGTCGACCTTTCATCGGATCGCGTGGCTTTTTACCATCCCACCGTACAGTCTGGCATTCTAGGAAGCCATACTAGCTACTCTCCAGTAATTAGGATTATTTCCTTATATCTATGATCCGAAGTAAGGTTTGTGATTATTATTGGAGGATTTTAGTTTCTTTAACTAACCTCGAAGTTGGGTCATTCATTTGTTGGTGCCATGAGATAGATTCAAAGGCAATTTTCACATTGAATTAGAGAGAGTTAATGTTATACCAAACAGCAGTAACCATAAATAATACATGGCTGACTGCAGCAGAAGACTGATTGTAATTCTTAAATGTAATATAATGATGTTAATATTGACTAAGTATTGTTAATTTTGATAAATGTGCTTTTGCTAGGGTTTCATATAAGATGGTAAATGACATTTATGCTGTCATATTTCCTAATATGCTTACCCCCTTACTGACTTACTTAAGCCTGAGTGTATGTTTGTTTTGTTTGATTTATTCAGATTTGTCCGGTATGTTTTCATGTAGCTGACGAGGTGGAATGTTTTTGTTTGTTTTATTGTTATTGTTTCACTTCTTTAGTTTGAATGTTTGTGTCTGTTGTCTCTGTAATAAGACATTCACGCTACTAACTGAATGTTGTTGTTCCTTAATTAGCTGGGTGTCAATATCAGCAGAAATGGCTTAATGTTCCATTAACTAGATGTTATTGCCCTTATAACTTTGTGTTATTACCAATATAATTAGTGTCTTGTCATCTCACAAGCAATCATAATATGTCAAGTGGTCATGTTTTATTGTCTAGACATGTTATTGTCCATGTTACTGTCATAAATTAGGACAAACTCCTACCAGTTGGTTCTTGTCTTTCATCATCAGGTATTTAATTAGGTACTGGAATTTTTTTTAAATCATTTGTTTGGCCCATATAATAAGGTACATATGCTCAAAGTATTATTGTTCATAATTAGTAATGACATTTAAATAGCAATCCAATTCATGTATCTATGGGGAATAACTGTTACTCTATCAGGAAGGTAAAGAATATCAATTGCAGCTATCATTTATCATGTAAACTCATATCATGTTATATTTCAGCAGAACAGACATCGTCGTGTTGATTATTCCAACCCTAGAGCTTCAAGCAATTTTTCTACAGCAACAAATTCTAGTATGAGCATACACCTACCACCTTCTTCTGATGTAAGTTGTAATATTACAGAATCAAGATGGTATAGGTCATATCCCTTCCAGTATATATATATATATATATATATATATATATATATATATATATATATACATATATATATAATATTTATCATCTATGCTGAAACTTATGTTTTACATATCCATTCTAGTTGTTATGGTATATGTTAAATAGATTGTTATTTATACTTGTATATACAGGTAAATGCTCAACTGTTAAGAGGTGATCAAGTCATAGAAATATAATAATTTTAATCTAAGATTTAAATGTGAGGATTCACTACATTACTGCCTTTAAGTCACACATGCTGTGTAGTGTGTTTATGGAATTGTTTCTATTTGCACTCAGAATGGATCACCAAACTGCATTCATAGTTTCTGTGTGTATGTATGTGTGTGTGTGTGTGTGTATGTGCATGCATGCATGTATATGTGGGTATGTGTACTCATACCATATTATTGTGTCTTTATTATTTTCTGACCAACTATATTATGTTACATGTCATCTCTATATGTTTATATTATATTTACTTTCAGAAATTGTTGTTCGTGTATTATCATTCCTATTTTTGTGACATCATTATGTTGTTGAACATGGTTTCTTCTTGTATGAATCTGCTGTACGCTTTACATGAATTAGTTAAAACTTTCACTGATTGAAATAACAAAATGTCACTGTTCGTTATGCAAAATGTTCTGTACCTTGGTCATTATTAACCTTAAATACAATAAACTCTTAATTAATCAGAATTTGTATTAATCAGATGTACCAAAGGTATCATCCATGTATTACATGATATATTCAAAAATATTTATTATACAAAATTATGATCAGTTGACTGATATCCCTTTAGAAATCTAGTTAATGAAGAAATTACTATAGTCAGTGAATATTTAATTGGTGTTATAAATGTTTATCAATGCTCAGACACTAGTCTTGTAATTAATAGTATGTAACTTTAAAAAAATGTACCTTTTGTTTTTAAATGCAAATTTAACTTAAAAGTTTAGTCAGTGCAAAAAAATACATATCACTTTGCACATAACCTGATGAATATTACTTTGGTTTTATTTTCTTCAGGATGATGATAGTCCACAGCCAGATCCAGAAAGAGAGCACAGACAACACCAACTCCGGATACAGGCTGGCATCCATGGTAGACAGCTGGCAGAGTACAAGTCAAAAAGCAAATCCCTGGAGTTGCAGAAACAGGGTGAATAATAGAAACATAGAATATTTTAATGATAGTTGTTCATCAACGTTTATTGCAAAAACAAAAAGCAAGATTTTTATATTACTGTAGTTTTTGTGACCGAATTTTACTGTCTAATAGAAACACAGGTCTTTTTATTATTAAAGGAATGCACAAAAGTGCAAATGTACTATTCTGTAATTGCTTCATAAACCTCAATGTAAATGTTGTTTGTTGAAATTTACAACAATACATCTGCTTCTCTTGAAAACAAGTAGAAATCATATATGTTAGCCAGCAAGAAATAAACATTGACACGTGGATTTTATCACACAAATGTTTTTTTTTCTTTACACTTTTTTATTAAATGTGTATCACCAACTTCTTTTACAATTGGTATTTGTTGACTGTTTCCAAAGGATTTCAATACAAATTATGTGTCTATTTTTTCAAAACTCAGTATGATCAGCCCAAGTTTGACCAGATTTACAAAATTTGGTTGAAATATAAAAACATATTATGGGCCCATGTCCCTTTTTTGGAATTACCTTATATCAACCCAACTAAGCCTATATTAAGTGAATATTTTTACAAATATTACATCTAAACATATGCATTTAATCCAGGGTGATAAGCAACACGGGACTGTTTTGTTGCTTGTTTGTTCATGCTTGACATGCAACATTTGTGTGTGTGTGTGCATGCGTGTGTATGTGTGTGTGTGTGTGAGAGACATGATAACATGTGCATGATACATGAACGTTTCAATCACCATTCTTGAAAGTCATGTTGCAAATATTAATAATTATAATGTACACTTTGTTTTACATACTGGTAGTTTATGAAGACATTAGAACGGGGCACATTTTTATACATGGGCTATTTACAGGTCTAAGTGTTATCATGTCACATTAATAGCAACACAAATGCCAGAAAGAAAAAGTTGTGTCTTGGGTCATATCATAAACTATGAGTACTGTACCATGGTTAATACTTGATTCTTAGAAGGTACTCTGGTAGAACAATGATTTGGGTATTATTATGCTGCAAACCTCCGGGTCAGGATTCAAAATTTTTCATATCCTTAAATCCCATGCATGACTTGGCACTGACCCTAAACAATGCTCTCACTCACTTAGTCAATTGATTCTTTGATATAAATCCTTTGGCTTATACCCGATGATTTGGAACAGTTTGATCCAGTTATAGAGATGATTAAACGTGCATTCAAAGCCTCAAACACTTAAGCTTTTTATTGAGCGAAAACTTTGTTGTGTATTGAAATAACTTTTGCCTGATTCCAAAACTTGTACGAAATTACATGAGTATTAATGATTTGTCAAACATTTATGATTATTTTTGTGGTTAATGTAAGTATTTTCAGTTTTCTGTCGCTTACTGAACAAGTTTTTGATAAATTAGTCAAAACATGGTGAAAATAATAAATATAGTTTACTGAAAGCATTATGATAATTATATATTATGTTAATGAGAGTTGATTCAAATGATAATAAAAACCTAAAAGATTTTATAATATGTGCAACATTCGGGAACTTGAATAAAAATTGAATAAAGCCACAGTTAGTCAATGATTGGTTAAAAACAAAATATATTTGCGGTTAGCCCAGATTCAGTTGTGTTATTATATATAGCTTCAGTATGATGTTATCTTAGTGATTATTGATGACACTATACTATGTAGCCTCTATTCAGTCTTTGGTATCCACTTTATTAACAGAATAGTGATACTAAAAATAATGGAGATAGGACTAAGTAGATACCAGACTGAGTTAAATAATCTGTAACCTTTGTTACTCATCATCATAGTCATGAGTGGGTTTGTGTGTCATGAATGAGTTTGTGAATCATGGCTAGTTACAAAAGAGTCATAATAGGCTCAGATATGGTTGACTAAAAGTTAGGAGCTTTCCAGTGGATAAATCTGATGCTTTGGCTAATTTCACATGTTTTTTTTGAGTTGAGTCTGTGTCTTATTTGACTTACATCTGTCAGAAGTATATTGTTGTGAATAATGAACATATGCTGGCTTCTAGAAACAACACACTCCCTGAAAATGGAAATAAATAAGTGGCAAAGTGCAAGGTAATAAGGAGTTTGAAGTGCAATAAATCTATTTTTTAACATTAGTTTTATTAAAATATGTTCATTTTATTAGAACTAAACAAATATATCATCTCGCATAAAAATCTTATATGGTGCTCTAATAGTAGAATGATTAGAGCACTGCACTGTAAACCGCTGGGGAAGGTTTGTATCTAAATAAATTACCTGTCTTTGTGTGGTATCACACCTCAGCTCATTCACTACTCACTTGTCACACACTTCTTTTTGTCATTCTCTTTAATAACTGTTTGATGCATGTTATTGTGGTCTATTAAAGTGCACCCTGTAGCCCAATAACTCTGACTTCAGAACTCACGGTTTCTCTTAGGGTTACCTCACCCATATTCCTAGCCTCTAACCATTGACCAGTTCAGCTTGGGTATCCCTGTTAGAAGCCAGTTCTTGCTCTGGGTCACTGTGACATACAAGCCCCCTCACCATGCCCAGCAATGGACTATGAAGGAGTGTCACACACCTATAGATAAGAAAATGATATACTGATTGCCATTTGCTTTATCAGTATCATTTGTGCACTTTAAATTCTGAGTAATCACCATGTTTACATACTTTTGCATGTAACAGATATGTTATGTAATAAAATCGTTTGTTCAGTCTATGATTAAAAGTGATTATCGGTGTATTTAAATGGGGTAGTAATTTCAATTTGTGCCTCCAATCACTTTGTTTAGAAACAATTGCCAAATATTGTATCGAGATGTATATTCATTTAATTATTTCAGTTTTAAATAGTTGGATTATTTGCCAGCTGTTTTGTATTATGTAAACTAGACACAAATAGCCCACTTTCCAGCTTTTATTTGTATTAAATTTTCTAATATCTCTTAAACCAAAATCATGTTTCCGATTAATGTACAAATTCCTGCTAGTCACATTCAAAGTACTAAGTAAGGTGCTCCAATAGTGTAGTAGTTAGAGCATTGTGCTGTAAACCCCTAAGTTAAATGGGTTCATAACTCAACCTGAGTATGTGGGATATTTCCCTAAGAATTTTCCCTTTGGCCTTATGTCCCTGGTCTGACCAGTGCCAAATCTAAGCAAACCTGTCAATCAATCAACCACTAAAATCAGATATAGTTATCCCCCATAATAATCCTTATTATTAGACATTATTGTTCATATAATGATACGCCATGATTCTTATAATATTGTCAAGGTTTTTGGGTGGGCTCTTCACGAGCCCTGAGCATCTGCTTTCCTGTTTCGTTATTTTATGTACTGGGGCTCCATTTAAAGTTCATGCTTCCGTCTAACCCACACATCAGCAGTTGAGACTTGATAAATCATGATATGTTCATTCACGATCCATTGTTAATGAATACCAATGATCCATTTCTGATATTCACATTTCCATTTTCAATAACATCACAAGTAACATTTACAACTATTCACTTTTCGACTACATTCACTGAGATCCAAACAAAAACTGATTTAAATTTTGAAAAGGGTTGCCAGCTCTAAGCTGGGTCAGAGGTTACATGGATTACGAAACAGCCAATGAGAAATATTCAGGTCCCTCGCCAAATCCGAACAACAAAGCTAAGCCAATGACATTCGAATTTCCAAACCGTTACAACATTTTAAACGTACCCAAGTTTGAACAGCAATTAATCATTTCTCTCTCAAAGCACGTCAGTCTATAAAACAAAGAACATTTACAATCGATATACATAGATATATTAATATAACAAACTTCAGTTATTTAAACTCTGATAATATTGTTGTTAAATTAAGATATTATTGTCCCTAAAATCAAGTGTTATTGTTCCTATAATCAGGTATTATTTTGATTACCACTTCATTCAGAAATGTTCTTGTCAAGAGACTCATAATAATGTCTTTCAGAAATAGATCTTCGTCTACGTCAGCTAGATCTTAATCCCCATGCATCACATATGGAAATGTCTAACCTGCAGCAGCTACATGAGCAGGAAGCCAGGAACCAACAAGCTTTAGAAATGCTTAGGTCACAGGTCAAAGGTGTTGGCACCAGAAGGTCAGCAGATTATTTAATTGATTGAGGCTATACTAGTGTTTGAGTAATGTAGCAGATTTGCAGAATCTAACAATGTGTTCACTTGTTTCAATCAGTATGCTAGTTTAGAAATTTTATGTTGCAATTGAAAATAACAGGTTAACAATACTGAACTATGTTTTATGAATTTCCAGCTTCACTCTAACACAGTTTGGCATACTGTCATTACAGATATAACATCGTTTAGTCAGTAGTCTCAAATTCATGTTATCCAGGTTTGAAATGTTTCTGTAAAATCAGTAAAAAAAGTCATCAAAGTAAAATCAAAATTATATTTAATTTGTGATCAGCCATGGTTGACCCCCCCCCCATTCACACTTGAATTCACATTTGTTGTATTAAAAACATCACTGGTTGCTCTTACACTGATGCATAAGTGTATACAACTAAAATTAAGCAGATTTCATGGTTAGCTGCATCAGTAGAAGATCAGATCATAAACATTGCATTTGCTGAATCACAGTTAATCACTTGATCACTGTTTGCATGTAAAGTCTGTAAAGTTTGCTTGTAATTTGTTATAAATAGATTGTACAACTTATTGATATTTTTGTGTCCATGCGTCACTACCTCTTTAAATAAAATAATAGTTTGAATTTCTTTTTCTACATTTACAGTAAATGATAAGCAATTTGGCATTATTCAACAATGTCTGAATGTCTCCGACAATGGTATTAACATATTCCATCTATAAAATAGTCCACCGATATTTAGCGGTTTTTATCACCCATACATCTGATAGTATTCAGTTATTTGATACATAGTATCTAACGTTAGTCCTGTTTACCTTATTAACATGGTTGATGTTGAAATTTTTCATATCTCCCATGGGAGTAAACATGATAGGTGAATTATTATTTGCCTATGCCACATATTCCTAGATGATTGCGTAAGCTGAGGTATGTGGAAGCTGAATGATTTTGTTTATATCACCTTTGGTAATAACAAGAATCTTAACTGGGGACATTTTGTTTACGATAACGATTTTACTCATTTACACCTTTCTTCTTGATATTGCATGTATAATACGATAATTTCCCCACTAATTAGGGAGTGTATTTTTTCTTGCTATATTTACTGATTTATTTAATAATGTCATGAGCCATTAGTATATAAAAAATATCTATTTAAAAATTTACATTCCCTTTTACAAAGGTTTTGACAAACAGATGCGTTCCAGAATTTGGAATTGTTTTCATTTCTGGATTATTGTACAATATTATACAGTTTATTTGTATGACATTGAATTGGTATATGAAATAATAGGATAAGCATAAACCATAAATACTTGAGGACAATTGAAATTTACCGTGAATCACAAGAGAAGGCTATGTTTACCCATTTATTGAGTTAAAGTTTTGTCCAGCTGGTTAGATTCTTCAATAGCTGATCCAGCACACATTGCACTTTAATATAACATATTGTGCAGCAAGTGTACCATAGTTTGGTGATGGACTAAAAAACTACCGAAGTGGGTTTGTTGTGCAGGCTGTTGATTTTCCATAAATATCCTTTGATTTTTTGAGCTTTTTGAATTTCAAAATTACAGATAATGTAATTACACATAATTTAGTGAGATTTTTATTTTTGGAAAATTCAGGAAATCAATGATATCTAAAAATTAGCAAATGTAAATAAATATGTGTCTGATTTGTATAATTCATGATTCAGGTTTGTTATTTATAGTTTATACTTTGGTTTTCAAGCATATATTTCATCATTTCCAAGTAATATTTACTAGCATATTGCTTGCCCAGTATGACAAATGCTGCACATACACAGCTCACTGGTAAACACTTGTGCCCCTTTGTATATAATATGTTCAAGCATGCAAATCAAATAATGCCGATTTTGCCTGCTTTGAAATGAAAGTGATGATGACATCATCAATATGTGTGTGTTTACTACCACCTGTTCTATCTCTCATTATGATTCCCTATTGTAACTAAGATTCCATCCAATTACAACAAATCCACTGATGGTTGGTTTGGTTTTGTTATTCGGGGAGAATCCCCAGGCTGTCGCATAATCAGCACAGCCTCTATGTTAGAGTGGTTGAGAAACCTCCTCCCCCACCACTCACAGGGGAGCAGTACGGAAAGATGGAGCCGAAATACCCTGAGGGTGGTCACTGCCAGAGTGTTTTATGTCCTCAGGGGTTTTTTAACGTCCCCCTTTATTTTAAATAATTCAGTGGAGACGGCAGCGCCATTTAACGTGGTCAGCCACCCACGATGTAGTGAGCCGAGAAATTAATCCCTGGAAAAGTTTCGACCTCTAATGGGGTTCGAACCTGCGACCGTTGGCACCAAGTGCCGGGTGCTTAACCACTAGGCCACCAGAGCTCACTATCCACTGATGTTTGTGGCAGTAGCATTATGGTACAAAGCACACTAGCAATAATATGGTGTTCCAGTGACTGGAACGCTATCACCTGGGAGGAATTGGTGATGTAACCCTGATTTCTGTAATTGCTTTGAATTGGTTTATTCTATCAGACTCTCTGCTTCATATCTGTAAGTGGTTTGACTTTTAAAAATAAATATGCATACATTTTCATGTTCTTGTAACAATAATGATAAAACACAGGATAAAAAATGTAAATTTGTATGATAGTGATTCCACATGAATCACTGTCATGTAAAGTAGTAAGTGTCCAGAAGAATTGTGCAGCAGGATACTTATCTCTGTGTGAGGACTGGTTACTGACTGCTAATTCCCTATTCTTCATTTATGTGTGATTCATTCACCGTATTTCCTGATGAGTTGCTATTTCTTTTCTAGACCAGTGTCAAGTAATTCATCATTTCTAGGAGAAATCGCGTATGTAAACCTTTTTAGTGTCAATTATAATTTTTAACCTGCTTGCGTTATAATTTATCACATTAAGTCCCTTACATAATCATTAATATTGTTATGAAAATAATATGATTTTGAGCTGACTTCATTCAAAATGATGCTTGATGTGAAATTTGATTGAGTTTCTCATTTTCACAGTGCACTGCGGCAGTTGTACTTGAGACAAGGTGGCACACATGCTAGTATTCTATCACAACTCGCTGATCTGGAGGCAGAAGCAAAGCTCATTGAACAAAACGAACAGCTTGCTTACAAAAAGAAACAAAAGCGTATGTAAATTTAGTAGTACATTTTGTTAGTTTGAGATCTGGTTAATGATTATAATAACAAGTGTTCCAGTATATAAACAGAGATATTACAAATACAAACATAGAGATGAGCACACACACACACACATACACACACACACACTCAGTATTTTGATACCTAATCTTTAGTTATTTTACTGTTAATACATTCAACTTACAATTAAACCATTTGTACTAAGTCTGTTACAATATGAGAGAAAGCTTATTTGATAAAACAACAGTTTCTTATAACCTTCAGTTCACCAATATATCCTCGAGACCCAAGTTATATAGTAGAGCCTTGTTCATTTGCTAGCTCTCACTGTAGCTTGATGCTAACAGCTTCTTCAGAATGACTTGTTTTCTCCAACCTGTCATCATTCACTTATGCTAAGTTTCCATGAGCTTATATGGTAGCTGATAGAAATCATCCAGCTTGTTAATAGTTGATACTGTGCTGCTGGACTGTATCTGGTAGTGCTCATAGGTACATGTGCACAAATAATCATCTGTGAATCAGTAAATCTACTTGTGAGTAATTTGTGGCTATTGGCTGTTTTTACGTGTGAATTACAAAATCTGAAACCCATTCAAATTATTCCCAAAAATTTGATCAGTCAGTGCCAGATTTCATGCCATTTCACAGAAAATGCATTATCGTAGATCCCATGAATTGGAGTCCAAAGTTTGTTATAATCGATTTTGTGTTATGCTGGTCTGCATTACAACAGGACCACACCGTAACATTACATATTTATCTACTCTTAATGGTTGGGTGGTGATGGAGACTCAGACTATGACTGTTGTAAGCCAAAATTCAGTTCTGTCACTTTAGCTACATTACATTTTGATTAGTGTTAAAAAACTACACTTCATAGTTTACCTTTCTGATACAGAGAAGTTTGTTTAATTGAACATTATTGGTCATGTGATATTATGTCAGATTATGTAATATGTTGGAATATTAAATCACACAATTATGATCATTTTATTTGACTGTCAACTGTCAAAATCACGACATCTATGTCTATCATAAATATAAATGGGTCCTTTAATTCACAGCATTCACATAGAAAACTAAATCAGTCATTCAATATACAATGCATTAATACTAATTTTATTTCATATAGTCAAACAATATCAGTTGGTCTATATATGTTGGTATATATATATATATATATATATATATATATATATATATATATAAATTTGAAACAACAAGCACTGGTGGCAATTACCTTTTGCAAGAGGGAGGAGCTTTCGTACACAAACACAAATTTGTCAGTGTATCTGACAGTTTGTCAAAACAACTTGCTATTTGTTGTTCACAATTGGACAGGCATACAGTTAGATTAAGGAAACACTGAACCATATTGGTTGGTGTGATTAAGAATTGTCAGAATAAACCAGTGTAAATACATTGCAAAGTCATGTTTTGTGATAAGAAAACAATGTCAGATTCGGAAGCTCAGACTTCTGGATAAAACACGCATTTGTAATTGAACAAAATCTGTTCCACACAAATCTTAGCCAGATTCCCAGATTGTCAGAACAAACATGTCCGGATAACAAAATCTTCTCCATGTGTAGACTGATACAGTTCAGTAACTTTCTGAACTGTTGTTGGCATTTAGTTCACACCATTTCGTCTCATCCGGCTTGGTGCTCATTTGTTACTGAATTCTGAAAGATCTAAAGGATGTCTGTGGATTCAAAACAGGTTTCTCCTACCTTCTATTCTATCACCGGATCTCATCAGAACAACTGAACAAAGACACATCTTACAGCAGATGTTTTTCTATTTATGTGCACTTCTTCCATTACTAAGACTCTTATCTCTGCTTGATACATATACTTATATGTTTGAATATGTCTTTGAATGCCTTCAAAAGAGGCACCGTACTTGTGACGTTCTTATTTTCAACATTGTACTAGTTTATTGTATTATTACAACATTGTATTAGTTTTATCATTAATGTTACATGACAGAGATTGGCCACTTTTTAAGAATTCTCTATAGTACCGTTTTCACCGTGGTGACTGATTGTCTTTAATTTGGAAGTTTTCCATTTCACATTATTTGTATTATAAATTGTATTATTCAGGTTTTTTTTAATGCCATTCATTTTGATTTTGCTTTTCCTAAGATGTCTTCACTGGATTCTGTATGACCTACTTACAGTTAAATGGGATCCTTAAATTTTGCAGAATACAGCAGTATTGAAGAACAGTTGTTATCATTTGAACTAGAGAACCAGAGACTACAACAAGAACTGCTGGGGATCCAGGACAGGAACAACAAACTATTGACCAGAAAGGCTAATGGCTACAGTGATGGTTAGTAATATGGCTGCTGCTAGGTCATTTACTCTGGTGGTATAAATGGATCAGGGGTTTTCATCAGCTATTTGAAATTAATCCCAAAATTATATTAATGTTTCAGAAATTAATTTTTATGCCCATAACATCAGAATATGTGTTCCCTATTGTGCTCACTGACCAGATTAAATGGAATCTCAGATTTCATGACCAGCTCATATGAGATCATTGTACAATTGCACACAATGACAACTCTTCCAAAATTTTGTTAATGATTTAAAGCCAATGTTATGCACATTGTAGGATAAATAGACCAAGCAATCTTCTAAGGCAAGGCAGTAAAATGAAAGATGAAACACCCTTCATACATTTACCGGCTGTGATTTGAAAGTTTGATTTAAGGCTAATGATGATAAAACTTCAGCCACCATTGGCATGCACCAGCTCTCATTCAGCATTCCAGCACGAAATGAACACCTTAATTATTGGTTTGATGAAAATAAAACACCTAAAAGATTGTGATTGGTGGATGAGTGGGTGGGTGGTTAGTAAGTGAGTGAGGTTTAACCACAAATTAATGCAAAAAGATCATTTGGTATTATCATTGTGACCTCTTACAACATGCAGGATCTCCATTATACTAGTAGAAGGAATTATATTATTGTTCATCATTAAACCTGTCTGATGATTGCCAACATCACTGAGCAAATTATTTACACTATCAATTGCACTTGATTGTTATTTATTGTCATTCTTCATGTTGGATGAGTGCCTTTCAGACAGTGCCTTCCAGTTGGTTTTTGACTACTTTAACTACCAGAGATTAGACAAGTACCTGTTTCCCACTACCCTGTGGATATCATCTTGTTTGTTGTTTTATCCAGTAACACTCACCAAAACTATACACATAAATGGAATACTGGTCATATGCATAACCTACTTTTATCCATATGAATGTTAATCACTTTTATATATTCATTCAGAGTTCTTCAATTTACTATGCCAATTTCTTGCTTTTGTCAGATATTACCCATGCATATTTCACTATATATGTATATATATATATATATATATATATATATATATATATATATACATACACACACTTGTCGAGCTGTGACAGTGCAGTTAGTTAGAGTGTAGGACGCATAGCCAAAGTGTCACAGGTTTGAGGTTCCGGAGGTGCAATGCTGTCATGGGCAACTGGTTCACTCATTCATAAAATGAGAATCTGACAGGACGTGGTGGGTATGTGTTTGAGTAATGCTTCCTTGGCAGTTGAGGTGTGTGCTGGATTGGAACAGGTCTGAGTCAGGGATAATAATACTGTAAAACACCTTAGAGCAGTTATCTAGCTGAATAAGGTGCTATATAAATGTCACATATTATTATTATTATTACATATATGGTAAAAATGAGAAATGCTTATTAAGGATACTCATTCTTATATTTTTAGTTTCTTGTTTTAAGGATAACAAAAATAGTATGTTCTTAGAGCAGCAGTACTGAATTTCCACTATAATAAGACATAAGACCTGAATTATTTATAAGTATTTTCTTATGTATTGGCTGAATTATAGACTTATTTTCATGTGTTTTTGTGAATCCAAATAGAGCCTGAAAGCTCAGGCTTGGATCACAGCAGAGTGAATTTATCTCACATATCTCATAGGCAATTTATCCCATGATGCTTATGAAAATTGACAACATTTTGCTTGGTGATACTATCAAGCACCATGATTATTCACTTGTGTTATATGCCTTTCCATTTAAAATAGTAAAATAGTAAAACCTTTTGCTAAGTCTGTATCTCTGACTTCCTTCAGCATTTGCATCTGTTTGTAGCTGCCATAATACTTTGATTTAATTGTAATGCAAGTTGTATATTTTTGGTGCTTATTTTAAAATAGTAAATGTAATATAAAATATACCCACAGGAGTTATTTTCACTATGTTAAAAGATTCACTTATCTCCTAACTGATGTCATAATGGAACATCATTCATGGAGAGCAAAAAATATATACAAAATATTTCTAATGTGATGGAGATGACTATTTTGTTCTTCTAGTATTTTTTTTTTCATCATAAGGCCATTGTTTTTTTAATACTTTTTACGGAAAATTTCCCTTCCAAAAATTAGGGTCGGGCGGGACAAAAGAAAATTACTGAAAACATAGGGTCGGTCAAAACAAATTGGAAACAAAGTTTTCGTTTCTTAAAGATTTGCCAGATTTGGTAACGAACCATTTACAAATTACCCACAACACATATTTTGGATTACTCTGGTTTTATTATTTACATTGATATTCAAATTCAGTTCGACAATGATATCCACTGCCATGTCTTCCACAATGATCGTCTGGCCTATGGCAATGTTTTTTATAACATATTCTTCCTTCGGTTAGAATTTTGCAATCTCTTCAATAGCTTAGCTTTTGAGACTTTATCATTTTCATTTGATCACGAATCATCAGCAAAAAGTAAACAATTGACACGTCAGCCTACTCCAAGATGGCGACAGGTCAGTTCCACCTTGAAATTATTTCAGTTATTTCTACAGTAAATCAGTCTTCAAGCGAAGAAATCTTGTAAATTTAAACTAATTATAACTCCCCCTCACTGAGAAAACCCATAAATATTCTCCCACTGGAGAAATACTCACCGGACAAATGCTCACCGGACAATTGCCCACTGGACAAATGTTTACCAATGAAGTGGGAGATTGGACAAATGCCCACCAAGAAAAAATTAATAAAAGAAAAATAATGGAAAAAAAAGGAGAAATAAATGATAAAATTAAACAAATTCTTTTCATTTGTTTACATCCTAAATCACGAATAAGGATTGCAATGATGATGATTGATGTTTTATGGCCACTTTTGTGCATGTGGTAGGCTAAATGGGCCGAGTGACCTCCGAAGATAATGAGGCGAAGTCAAAGACGAAACACCCTTCAGATATGACCACACTAAGATTCGAACTTGGGTGGTAATGATGTGTGGTCCAACATGCTACCATTAGACTATGGAGCCACCCCCAATGATTGCAATGAATGAAGCCCTCAGTATTATATGATTGCAATCATAGATACGATTTATAAAGGATGATACAAAACATTGCAATTGATGACGTAAAGAAACCTAAAGATTGCATGGCTTCAGTGGAGAAATCAATTAATTTTCAACATAGAAGAACTTTAATATTCTAGTTCAGGTTCATTGCATTTGATTTATAAGGCTTCGAAAGGCTTCGTGTAATTTCAATAGTAAATAACTTTATTTGATAATGTTCTGCTTTAATTGGAGATCAGTTGACAAAAATAATAGTAGTAGTATTTGGAATGTAATATTTGAAAATGTTGTCATTATACTTTAATATTTTAAAGCCCAAAAAATTACTATCATTTATATGATATAAAAATGGAAATCAGAAAAATTATATTTTGTTTTAGTTCAGTGTTTTGTTTAGTTTAATATTTATTTATATTTTTGGTGGGCATTTGTCCACTCTCCTACATTACTGGTGAAAATTTGTCCAGTGACCATTTGTCTGGTGAGCATTTGTCTGGTGGGCATTTGTTCTACAACCACCATGCACATATTCTTTTATCAGCATTGGCCTTATCACAGCAATATTTTCAATGGCGATTTTAAGTAGACCTCCTCAAAGTTTGTACTATTTTTGTGTTTTTCGGTGAGGGGGGAGTTATAATTAGTTTAAATTTACAAGATTTCTAGGCTTGAAGACTGATTTACTGTAGAAATAACTGAAATAAATTCGAAGTGGAACTGACCTGTCACCATCTTAAATTATCTGGCCATGTGGTAGCCTAATCTGCTTCAGCACGGTCTTCAGGCAGGTCGGCGCGAAAAAAATAATAAAAAGAATGAAAGTCTATTTTATTTCATGGTGGTAGGTTTCAGCTGTGATCGGCGACTTTCTAAAACAAGTATTAAAAAAACAATGGCTTAAGAATATAATAATAACTCTTGCATCAGACCAATTAAGTACAGGAAAACTATTCTCAGTTCCAGATTACTTATATGATCTATATCAATATGTTTGTTCTTAATAGAATCTGAAGCAGAGTATTTGCGTCGAAGACAGGATGTTTACCGTCAGCGATTGGATGACCTAGAGAATGAAATGGAGTTGCTGAGACGGCAGGCAAAGTTGGCAAATCTGAAGAAGGAACTCCAGCAAGAGAAGCCTGTACAGGTAATAGTGTCTGCTTTTTGTCCATTAAATATATGTTGTTATATAAAGGTGATTTTCATTTTGACAACAGTCATCATTTGAGATAGAAAACTACAGTTGGTGACTCTTATGTATTGTTAGTATTCTGCTTTAATGAATGACTGAATGAGAGACACAATACATCTGCATAGACATTTCTTAAGTGTTCAGCCCAATCTGTTGAACATTTCACATTGTCTTTGAAAGATATTTATAGGGAAAAAGTTGGCATGTATGGATCATTTTTGTTCTGGGCTGAACAGCCTTTCCCAATATAAAATTATATCACTGTATGGATTTGAACAAGGTTTCAGTCAGAGATATAGTCAGCCATCAAAATGTACAAACAAAACTTTGGATGGAAGAAAATGTTTTAGAATGGGTGTATCAATACTAGGTATATTATCTCTATCATAGCAACCTTTGTTCTCACTGAGCATAAGCAACAGATCATCTGACTCAGAATATTGTTATATGACCTCCAATTTTTAAAGGTTTTCAAGAGGAGGATGACCAAATAGACAATGGAGGCCTGGGCCACCTTCTGTCTGACTGGTGCCCAATTTCATTATATGTGTTTTTCTTAATTCTGTAAGTTGGATGGCCATAGTTTAGTTTCTGGTTATGACCATGGATTAGAAAGAGTGCTATAGAAGAAATATTTGCTAAAACATGATAGACATTAGGTATTGTTTATGTTGTTTAGCATAAAACATCTCCATTTTATATTCTAATTGAAGAAAGTAAAGTATGGTACCAAAATCACTAACCTGAAAACAATGCAGCCTTTTTTTAACCGCAAGTTGGTTTTGGGGGACAAACACTTAGATCCAAGGATAAATTGAAACCATTGATAACCTTTCTTGTAGGTTGTGATGTATCCGTCAGACATAAATTCAACTAATTATAAAGCTGGATTTTGGTCAAGCATTTTTAAACAGTTGTTATTCTTAATACTAAGTTTATTACCCATTTTAATACTTGTATTTTCATCCGAGTTGCTAGTTAACCCTTCTAATATATAGTAAAATAGGAGTTCATTATTACTAAGTGATGTAAGTTTTGTATTACTCTGTTACTATTATGGACAAGAGGTTTTTTTTTCATTTTCTGGTCAAATATTTTTATTACACATTTTATTACTACAACATACCAACTTTCAGTTCCCAGTAAATGTTAACCACCTTTACATATTAATACATAAATAATATATGATATTTCTTTATTTCTGTTCTTATCTTTCTTTATTGATTTAAGACAAAAATGACCTTACCCAGAAGACAATTACTTGTGAGGCTATTAGTGTAAAATGTACATACATAAATGTTCTTTAATAATATCCAGATTTGTACAATATAAATCATGATGTTTGTAAATGCATTTAATTGCTGATTACATTTTTAGCCTCTAGTATATGAGAACACTGCAGAAATACCGTTATTGTTACAACCAAACCAGCCTACAAGTGTTATGGATGTAGCTGATTTGTCATATGGTCCATATGATCCTAAGTAAGTATTTATGGTAATTTTTCTGATAGATTTTAAAGTAAAAGCTTTTTATATTATTTGAAAGAACTCTTTTTATTTATTTTTATTCAACTATGCTCTGTCTGAGCGTGTGTGTGTGTTTGTGTGTGTGTGTGTTATCTCGGATGGTGATTCCCCATTTATATGCACCTAGATATTTGTTGTAGTTCCTGATTATAATGGGATAATAGTACTGGTTTGAAATTTGGTTAATTAACATTGCAAAAGAAAGCTGCAAAATCTCAATAATAGAACAACATAGAAACATCACTTGGCTCAAATATGCTCACAGAGATTGCTAGTATATAATATAGTATTAAAATAACTTATTATTGAATAAATATTGAAATATGTACCTGTGAATATGTAGCAGAACATCAAGTATGGAAATCTGTACTCTTCACATGTGTAAGTTTCAGGGTTGATAGAAATCATGATTTGTTTTTAAAAATAAATAAAAAATAGATTTAATGTTTTTAAATTTAAGTCAGATTTTTATTTTAATTAAATCATTTTGTTTTCAAAATTCATCACATCATCCAAAGTGCTTATTTTTGTGTTGTGCACTTATAAAATATTAAATGACATATGCCATCAAGGACCATAGTCATGGTTTTACCCTCCAAATGTTCCTTGCAATCTTCCACCATTGTTGCCTGGATTTTGTTGTGTTTTCTCCCACCAATAGAATTGTCATCAGTGTACAAAATTCTTTGTATTCAACAGCAAAAAATAGTGTGTTGATGGCACATATGTATTTAGCTATCTGCATATCTATTGCATTTTTCTCAGACTCTGATGTCTGCATGACATAGCTCTCCTTTTTATTATTCCTGTTACTTGAACAACTTGATATGAGATGGTGATATAGGAGATCCAGCTCATTTCCTGTTGGGAATATCAGTACCAACACCTGGAGTTGAACTAGCATCTTCCTGTATGAAGTCAAACTCGGTGATCCTCACTAAGTCGATGATCTGATGCTGGTTAATGCGTGAAATGAGGCCCCTGCAAGCCACATTGTTTGCACTTGGAACAGCAACCAGTATTCTCATGCCAGGCCACCTTCCCAGAATACAGCCACATACCGACTTTAGATCTAGTGTAATATTCACAAGTGCAACAACAGCACAATTATATACCAACGCAGCAGTAAAATAATGCGTTCATTATCACAAGATCTAATAATAATAACAGCAAGTTTCTATTGTGCCTCATTAAAAGCACACAATGTAAGACTTAGATATTTATGCAGCATGTATTTCTCCTGTCTAATAAATATTCCAACCTCAAAGTCAGTTTATAAAGCTATGGTGCTACACCTCAAAGATTACAGTATGTGGCTACACCTGTCAATCTATTGTGTGGTTGCTGAATGCTCATCTCCATTTGGGTATTTGGGTGGGTAATTAATATCTGTAATAAAGGCCCACTATACATATTATATGTATTTATAGTATGGGGATGATTGTCATTAGATTGTACCACTGGGTATTCAGGTGTGAAATCTTCAAATGGCTAAATATTATTTAACAATTGATTATGACCTGCATTGGATTCAATAGTAAAAACTAATTTTAGAAATATACCAAAATCTAAAGTTTTCATTATTGTGCCAAATTTTAAACATCATGACTAAAATCAAGATTTTCAAAAACATCAAAACCACTGATTTCGTACATTGTCTAGAGTGTTTTAAATCATGATTTAAATTAAAAAAATTATATCATTTGATTTAAGTCAAACAATCGTGGTAAGATTTGCCTTAAGCTTATTTAATTTTTCTTTTTCCGTTTTATCTGAAGTGATTATCAATTGTTTATACTCCTTTATCTACTAGATAGAAAATGAACTGTTAATATTCTTATTTTATTATTTTAGTTAACATAAACAAGGGCTATAAATGTCTTGTTGATATAATTTGCATTACAAAGATATGAACACTTCAATAGATTAAATAAAAAAAATTGAGCTGGAAAAATAATCGACAAGTTTAAAGACATTTTAATAATAGTTTTGTGTATAACAATTTTTTTGGTAACACTCATATTGGATATTTATTTGTTAATGAGGGGGAATGCTAATATACTCCAGCATGTTTTCCTTAGCTTGTATATCTTTTGTCTGATGCAAGGGAAAGAAAACAGTTTTGATAAATGTGAACAGTCTGTTTGTTTCTCAGTGCATTAGGTTTTTGAAATTTTTGTGTACATGTTAACTGCATGAAATGTAACCACACTACTTATCTCTCTCAATTCTATTAATAGTGCAGGTTTCGTGGTGTTCTATGACTTTGTGAATGGATTAGACCCAAGTTTAAGAGCAGTACGCTTAGTCGTTAGCCTGTACAACAACACAGCTCAGTATGGGCAACCTTCTGTCCTACCAACAGTCTATGCAGATGGTTCCAGTACACATGTAGGTGGGATGTTTATATCAGCTTTGGTCTCAGCAAAACAACCTGTTCCAAGGTATGATGGCTTTGTCGGTATTGAATGTTGGTTTAATTTGGCCTGTTTATTGGCTGATCATCACACTGACACATCCCACCACAATTAACCTTCACTGTATCAGCAGTCAGTCTTTATAAACTATTAAATAAATGCTTAATTTGTAACTGTACTGTTTCAAATCGGTGTGGCTTAAGTAATAAAGACATCCACAAGTGTAGAATTGGTATAATATTGTCTATTTTTCTTCAAAAAAGAACTAGTAACCATGGATGTTTTCTGGGGAACACAATTATATCAACTTCTGGGTTTCAAGAAATTAAAAAAGCTGAAACTTCATCAGTTGTTGCAAAAGATAATACCTTATATAATAATGAGTATATTAATATATTTTAACAAGATATTTGTATTATATTGACTGTAATATTGAAATGTTTATAAGTTAATAACAAATTAATTTATCAGATGTCAATAAAAGGTTGATAATGTAAGAGGCAACTAGATCTACAAAATGACCTTTTTGGTAATATAGTAATAATGATAGTAATAGATTTTAATTAATATTTTTAACATTTAATTGGATCTTCCAGATGTCCTCCTTCACCACATCTCTATCTAGTTGTTGAACTCCAGGCTGCAGCACCTGGGGGCCATCTGTCTAGCCGTGGATGGTGTAGACTTAACCTGTTTGATAGTACATCACGACTGAGAAGTGGACGTCTCCGTGTTCCATTCAGAATCCTACCTATTAGGCCAGGTTGCTCATCAGCAGAACTGAACTCTATGCCACAGGTCTTTCAATTGCCACTTATCATATATTTATTGTATCTGCTTAAATGTGTGGTTCTGCATGTGCATACATCTTCTCTCTCTCTCTCTCTCTCTCTCTCTCTCTCTCTCTTGTGTATGTGTGTGTATGTGTGTGTGTGTGTGTGTTACATATAATAAAGGCATGGGCACAGATTTTCACGATGTTTATAAATCTTACAGAATTGATACCAAATGATCGCTACCTGAATAGAAAATAACAACAACTTATTAGTGCATATAATAAAATTGTCAATATTTCGATGAGCTCCAAAGAAAACAACGGTAGCAAAAGCAGATATTTAACTCAGCCCAAGTAACAAATATATTCTATTATATCTCCTATTTTAGGTAAAGCTTTGTATATTTAGGAATTAGCTGTGACAGTTGGTGTTTTGATTAACTTTAAATGAGTATCTTCACCAACTAACTTGCTCTACCCACAAACCTTTTATTATGGAATAGATAGAAATAAATTGGACAAACATACTGAAAACTGGCACGACAAATTATGATACAAACATAAATTACTTTCTTGTGGTTTTATATGACGCTGAGTAATCTTTATAATTTCAACAGACACTGAATATGAACCTGAAGAATAAAATATGTAAAATTAAAAATAACATTAGACATATCAGAATTGGATTATAAATTGTGTTGACTTATACAAATCAACCAGATAATGTATCTGCCTAAACACGTATAGATCTAGATTAAAACATTACCTCTATAATATAGGTATTGTACTCCCCTATTTTAACAACCTTTTGATTGATTCAGTGATCATTAAATGCAGTATCTTTTGAGTTCATTAAAATAGTGGAAAATGTTTTGGCCATCTTAGAAGAACAATGATTTGTTTTTAATAGGCTCCATTTTGTTGTATGAGAAAGATCAGATACAAAATCAGTGATCTATTTCTGTGACAATTCTCACCAATATATTCAAAGGTAACCCTTTCAGTCTAATCATTTTAACATAGTTAATAGGATCTGCAACTGTATTATAGAATGACTGTATTAATCTTTGGTTGCCATACAATGCCAGTGGATTAGTTTTGAATGATGACATTTTGTTCAGAACCTTGAATATTGAAAGACGCAATGAAATAATGTGCCTAAGATAGGGTTCTTTTATGCAGGAATATTATTTATTATTGCAATAAATAAAACAATATGGAATCACACCCTCAGGTTATGATTGTGTTCAGCCAACAGTGGCTGATTCAGTAAATACTGTATGGTTGTTTTCCAGGTTGCATCTGTACACCTAAGTCTGGTATCATATAATTGTACTGAACCATAAAGTTGATTTAAAAAATACTGTAACCACCATATCATTGGGTGTCCGGCAATATGTTTTGCTGATTGTATGGCAAATTACTAATCGTATAGTTTGGACATTGGTGTCCATTTTCCAAATATTTCATATTCAAGGTGATAGCATGTCAATCCATCTATACCAGGTTTACATCTGTATTCTAGTCCATGACTCAGCCACCAGACCACCATCTTAAATTTGAATACAAATTTACACATTACTTTGAATCACAGTGTTCTGCAAATTTTCTTTGGAACAAATATGAGCCTGATAGCTTTTACCCTAACATATCATGTAAATTATTAAATAATAATACTCCAATTTCCCCATAAGTGTCTATTTTATTTTTATGTCTTGTCATTTCATATATTAAAATGAAAGTTCCTTATTCATGTTCATTATTATTATCTTTGCAGTATGGTATTGCTGAGTTGTTTCTACGTGTTGTTCACTTCCGCGATGCTGATGTGCAGTCAATGGTGACTGTGAGTCAAAACAATGACTACAGATACCTTTACCCTCCACAGGTGTGTTAATGATTTCTAGTTAATTGCCCACTCATCAACAACCCCACATGTCCTATAATCGTCCATGCACCAATAATCATTTACTAGCTTAAACATTTATAAATAAATGTACTATGATTATTATCTGAATTTTAATTAATCACCTATTAACTATTAGTTAATTATTAATTAAGTATTATCTATCACTTATCTTCTCTCTCTCTCCCTTTTTTCTCTCTTCACACACACACACACACACGCACACACACACGCACACACACACGCACACACACACACAAACATACACATGCACACACTTGCCAAGTCTTAGTGTCCTTTATGTAATTTATGTCACTTAAGCCAGAGATGTGTAGTATATTAAACATAGCTGGAACATTGTTTGAAACTTTTAATCAGTTACAAATATGTCTGTTGTATTAGAAATTCATCTAATAAATGCTGGATAAAATGACAAGGCGCTTGCTGCAATCAGTATCTGTATTTACATATTGAAATTGCATTTCAGGTGCAACCCTCCTCCCAAACATATGTACCCCCTCCACCCTCCGTAACACCTCCAGACTCCCCAGATTCCGCAGTAACTGCATCACACCACAGGTAGGCAACATAGTAGTGAAAAAAATCAATTATGTCCCAGCTGATATGTGTTTTTTGTACTTGAATAAATTAATTTCATGGGGGGGGGATCAGGTGGTAGTATTGATACATGATACAGAATTTCCCTACACACCGATATGTAGCCCCTTATTTGGTTAATTTAAGTTAGTCTGTAGTTTATATGAAATTCTATCCAAATTCAGTACAAGCTGTGGAGAATATAGTTGTAGTTTTTACACATCCACCGTTTATGATTTAGTTTTTTCTGGCATAATGTACTCAGTGTCAATATACTGTGCTGTGGATGTTACATGCTACACCAAGCCTACTTTGAGCTGTAATACTTACTATTTTGTAGTCAGTTATTAAAGCGATTAAAATATATCAGTGACTTGATAAATAGCCAATTAGATCAGAATACCAAAACATCCTTATAATAATTCTTTTCCTTGTTTTTCTGAATTACTTTTTATAAATTCATTTTAATTTTCTTATTTGTGCCTTCATGAATTTGATTTATAATCTACACCAGACAGGGTTCTAGGCCAATAACACAATGATCCATCGGAGCTTTGCTAGTTTATTTTTGCCTCTCGCAAACAAAATAGCTTTTCATTCCTTCAATAGAAAAGGTTTGACAGCCCTTGTTTCTAACTACTGGGTATACAGTATATACTGATATTATATCCCACACTGATAACAATTGTAACACTCCACTCCTACAGGATTCTCTAACACACAGTATTTTGAGAACAAAGCATTTTTGTACACTTTACTATCTGTTTGCCAGATACTCAGTTACATATGGGTGTCAAGTTATTCATACCTTTTATGAAAGCAGCTGGACTGTAACCCAAGAACTAAATAAGTAGCCATGAGCTGTGATGGATTGAGTGTTTAGACACAACATTAGCCACACTTGAGAAATATGGCTGAGGTGTGACCCTTAGGAAAGCATCCTGCAAGATTGCAACTGTTCCTATATATTATTCCCATTAGTATAATTGATGTAAATAGGGATTTATATTTCAATTAGATAAATGTCCCTGAAAAATAAGTTGTTTTCTGGTTATTGAAAACATATTTATGCATGAATTATACATTCAAGATGAACAGTGACCTTTGTTTATGACAAATATAGTGACTCTGGCATATCCTCTATCTGATCACATGATCAGTTCCTTGGAGTGGAAGGTTTTCAAAAACAACAAAAAAATCAGACAGATTCTCAAATATCCTTTTATATTAATCCAGCCTTTATTTAGCTTCACATGAATTCCAATCATCCGTGAACTCTTCCATTCTTTGAGCTGAACTGTTTTATTTTGTGGGGGTCTTTCAACATTCAGCCAGATATACCTACTGTATTTGTATATGTTATTATAGTTTTTAGACAACTTCAATAGTTTTGTCAACTTTATTAATGAACCTTTTGTCTATCAAATTAATGTTGTTAGCAGAAGATATATTATGCTTAGCTGTGCTATTTTAGCTATATAAATGTGCCATTGTTTCACATAAGCAAGATAATGATTGTATGTATTGTGTAACTATTTGTTAGACATTTAATCACAAGTTCTCTAATCATTATAAATATTGCTTCCCCATAATACAGCATTAGGTGAGACCTTTACATCTAGATGTGAATTGACATTTATATCATGCACATTACATTGTTTGCACATCAGATCAGCACCAAATGGTTACCGGTAGAGATATAGCACAGTATACTAAATATTTGTGCCTCTTGTAAAAACACGATTAACACTGCTTGGTTTTGAATTGCTGAGTGCAAATCTAAATGCGATCAAAGTAACAGACTGCCAATAATAATTCGCAGGATTCTCATTTCATTTCCTATCAATTCCATACGGAACACCGGAGATAGATGCGTTAATCAGAACATGGTTTACTTTGAATGTAAGGTAAAACGTGTGTTCTTGTTGTTCTACATGAATCATTTTAGTTTTTTAACGTATCCCACAAATACTGCTTTTTATGGTTTTAACACAAATTGTAATGATGATAGTAACATTGATAGCAGATTTCAGTTTATTACACTGGAATTTTTTGTCTCGATAACGGGATGAAACAATCCACAGCACAAAAGCAGTTTAAAACAACCATCCATGATCTAACAGCCTGCTTTTGAATTTTCCTAATTCAATGTGTAGATCATATAAAATTGGCATACCTTCTTATATCTATTTAAATTATGCCCTTTTGACAATCATGCATGCATGCATGTTCACACACACACACACACACACACACATACACATGCACACACATTCACACCCACAACCTTCCCTCCCTGCCCCACCTGTGGAGGGCTGGATTTTAAGTGGTTCCACTTACTTGTGGCATTATCCCAAAGGACAACAAACACAAAGGTAGTGTATCTCCTTAATGACAGTCTTCTGTTATTAGTAATTCTTCACATTCAGTTTGTTTAATCATCAGACTTTAGTTCCTTTCATTACAAATTTTTTGTGTCAGGATTCTAAATGTGACAATGACATGTAATATGACATGAACATCACTGTACTTAGTGTTATATGGTAAAGTTTGTTGTGTCAAAGTTGCACGAACAATAGCACGGATCAAGAACTGTTGTAGAAGTTGCAGGGGAAGTTGAAGACATCCCAACGCTTGTATTCTATACTTTTGGGATTGATACCTGAAACAAGAAAATATTTGGAGACAGTTGACTTTGATGCAATGAATATTTACTGCATGTATATCTATTTCTCTCCCATAATTCTATGTTTGTCACCTTTAGGCTACTCTCCAACACTGTGGTTTTAGTGAACCCTCACTGAACTGTGAATGAACCCGTATTTGCTAAAATGTGGCATATGCTATCCTCTGTAAAAAGTGCTGATATTGTACATATCAAATGATGGTTTAATATTGTATGTGTTTTCTTGTTTAGTATGTTATTAAAATTCACCATTATATCTTGAAAATATTTTAATTTAACTAATCTGAAGTTTTAAGATGTAATGGTCTTTGGTTATATTTCATCTCTAACTACAGAAGATCTATTGATTACACTATTGGTTTACACACTTTGACCTGGATCACATTAATCTATAGAGTTGAGAATTTAAAAAATATCTTTATATGAGGTTTGTTTTGTTTTGGAAGAAATATTTAGAAATCAGATTATTTTAAATGCATCAGTTTCTACATTCTCTATAACTGTGTGTGTGTGTGTTATACCTTTATTTGTGTATCTGGTGTTTTCTACACTAATGGGAAATATTATGTGACTAGACTCTTGAAATATTAAACCAAGCAAAATGCATCTTCTCTGTTTAAAAATTACTTGAGTCAAATCTGAGATATATATATTTGCATTCATAATTTAATATGATGTTGTCTTTTGTAGTTTGTGAAGTAAACAGTTGCAAATAAAATAAATACAAACAAAAGAACTGACATTAAATTAACATTTTTAGTCCACACATAGATTTACATTTGTAGTGAGTCAGACATACAAATTAAGAATTAAAACCAGTGAGTTAATCATTTTGGAAAAAGATTTGTCAATGTTATAATTTAAAAAAAACTTGAAAAATTGAATATATATTTAAATAATCAAAGTTAGTTCAGAAACACATGTACATAGAGGCATAAAACCAAGAGGTAAATAATATGCTGAAGGCACTGCATTTTATTATCTACAAATATAGGCAGACATGGGGTCAATTCCATTTTGTCAATTCCAATTCCACTCGATTCCATTTGATCAATTCCACATCAAATTTATCAATTTCAAATGTATCAATTCCAATCCCAATTTTTACCTACTATTTTTACCATGAGTGGGTACTCAACATTTCTTTATTACTATTTCAGCCAATTAAAATGGTCTGGATACCAAGGGATCCACCCACAACACTATGACACCACCACATAGCATACCTATAATCTATATAGAGATATTGCTATTTAGGAATTTACCCCAGTTCAATGTTTAGAAAAATATTTCTGAATTAAAAAATTAATTGGTAAATTAATTTGTGGATCTGAATATAGGAAATAAAATACGTTTTGACATGATGTGCTTGTTTCTTCACTTGTACTATCTATTTAGATACATGAATTGTGACGTTGTTTAACTTTTTACATTTGTGTGAATACTTGTTTGGATAATCCTTTTTATAGCAATATGCTGTGATGACTGTATTAGTGTAGAAAGGCCCATATCAGCCTATCTGTCCTTGTGTTTGGTATTTCTGGCAATCTGCTGTCTGTCTGTCTGTCTTTATCCATCTCTCCAAGTGTTTAGTTATTACATACTGACTTCTTACATACCACATATAAATACTTAAAAGTACCACAGGAGGGTGTTTTGATCAGTTTAGCTTCAATGATAGTATCAGTGAAGAGTGACATATATTCCAGAGACCATCCATATGATCCAGAATCCCGTGACATAGGATTCCAGGTGATCCGGGTTAAGAATGCTGAACATGGCGAAGGAAAAGTTAGAGTGACAGCTTATTATCACTCAAATTCTCATGTAAGTTCGGATTGAGAGTTGGGATTATGTATGTTGAGTATTGAGCTTTATTCACAAGCTATGGCTAACTTACTCATAATTAAATTAATGTTTAAATATAGAACTTCGGGACAACTAGATGATGATAATGATGATAATAATAATACATCTGTATATGCCTATCTATATTTTTATCTGCATGAAAGTAAGAGAGAGATTGAGAGAGAGAGAGAGAGAGAGTCATGTTTCAGTGTTATTTACAGATTGTACAATCAGACATTAGTCCAGTAACAGCCAGTACCAACATCGTCATGTCAAACTTCAAACATAATTATCATGTATTTGGACAACAAGAAGCCATATTCCATAGCATTGATCTGCAGCCTGATATCATTTTGGTGATTAGATTCTACTTAAGGAAGAGGCTTCACAGTGATGAGACTGATGACCTGGAGTTTGGACCAGGAGAAGATTTTGGCATTGATGATGATGAGGATCTTGTTGCTTGGGCAAGCATGCCACTGATGACAGCAAGCCATAAAGGTATAATGGAGTGAACACTGTTAAATGAGAATTGATGTTTCTGGATCAGTTATGGAGATTCAGTTGTTAATTTGATGATTCTTAAGTTTTGATGGATTTATATTTAGAAATTGATTTACTTAAGTGTGTATGTGGATGTGTGTGTGTTTGTGTGTGTGTGTGTGTGTAACCAATTGCTACCTGGCTTTTAGGAGGTGCTAATATCGGCAAAGCAACATTTTCCTTAACTTTACTTTGCTGTTAGGAAATAATAACCTATTGCTCTGATTGTCTGAATTCCAGGAGTAAATACTGAACACTTGGAAGATTACAAAATAAACGTTGGAACTCACACCTTACATCTATACCATGCTCCTGTACCGGAGATTGAGTCTATCCCATTAGAGGGTCGTAAAGTATGGCAAACATACAACAAAGCAACTGTCCGGATCAACATCTTTGTTAGCACTCCACAACCTGGATCCCTAACACCAAGTGAAGCATCTGATGAAGATAATGATGATTTTCCTCCGGTCAGTCATAATAGCCAATGCTTGATTATTTCTTTGTTGTAAACAAGTCTTTATTAAATACACTATCAATTCAAATTGGTTGCAAATTCCTTAATATCATACAGGTAGAGCAGTTATTTCAGTTATGGTAAATATGTTAATGTTAGCAGAATATTTTACTTTTATTGTCGCATTAATGAAAAGAGCTATACATTGTTTTCAATCCTCAAATGGCTTTCTCTTTTTAGGCTGTTTGGCTGCCATATGAACGACCACATCCTCCCTCAGAGCCATTTCATTCCACAGATGGGTTCGATTTGTATATAGATGGCTGTAGATATCTGCCAGATTGTGTCACCTTCACCAGGGTCTGTATATAAGGAGAATTGTTAAACTGAATTGCCATGCTAAGACCAACTTTTGGTCTTTGTTTGGAAATGGTCTTCATGGGATAAGGGAATGGTCTTAATGATGAATTATGTCACTCCTAGCTGTACTACATTACATAACAAACTGTAATGGACACTTGCAGGAGATATGTGTCTGTGAGATGTTTTATCTAATCATCTGTTTAGGGAGTTACCTCTTAACTATATAACCATTAATGGGTGATTTTAAATGATGAATTACTGTGTGTGTGTGTGTGTGTGTGTTTGTGTAATGATTGCTTTCTTCTGTGTGATTTTATCATTTTGTAAATATAAGATGGAGAAATATGACTGGTTTTAGATAATAGTTATTGAGAAAAACTAAGTGCAGTAAATGCTTCTTGACAGTGTAGTATTAACTGGATTTTATTTACCAAATATCAGCATGAAAATGTTTATCAAGATCAAGTAAAATGGTTTTGGAGATAGTAGTCATAGAGATATGGTCATTAGAATGTCAACTATTTCATCATTTTGAAAAGTCATTTATGTTCATCATTCACACCTGAAGCATATAGTGGAGAGCTCACTCCCCCGGGAAATATTCAATGAAAACAGTTAACCTGACTCAATTTGAACCCAGACCTGGAGATTGGCAAGGCAGTACTGTGATCACTATGCTATTGAAGCTCCCATGTCCTTGTTTGGAGACTATGGGAATACAACTACATAAGCCCTATTTTCCAATTTGCACAACTGAATATTTTTCTGTTTAAAGTAATCTTTTATCTCATTGGAATTAAACCCACTATCACTCTCAGTATGGTTGTTGTTACTGTTTCAGGTTGCTGGAAGAATCCTATCAAGGCAGTACACAAGACTTGGTAAAGACCTGAACACAAGTGTACGATTGGATAGTGACATCTATAATGCAGTATATGATTACCGAGTGGAGATCCGAGAGCCTAATATTTCACCAACAGCTACTCTGTTGCTTAAGGTAAAGTAATTGTATGCTTTGCCAGCCAAATATGTAACCATCTTTTGCATGATCAGTTTAAAAATAGAACACTTTTATGCATGTCATACTGTTTTATGCTTATGTACACCCTGTATTAGTGTTTTCATATACTAAAATTTCATTCCTAGTTAAGACTTAATCAGTAATATCATAGCATGGTTTGAAAGTAACATAATGATGATGCGTGATTGGTAACCAAACTTGGTCTCAGTCTCAGAATGATGTTTACCAGTAATACCAAATTAGCTTTTTCACGTCCACTTCTGCGTTATTGTGACACATAATTTATTGCATTAGATGTTTTGTATCAGAATTGGTATTGTGCTGAACGTCATTATTGAGGTCAAACATCTTTTTGTGTCATGTATTATTGTGTCAGATATCTTGTTGTATCCTAAGTTGGGTGTTCTGAGCTGATGAATATTTTCCTTATATTCAGGTGTACACTGTTGGAAGGTTCAGCAAACAACTCACAGTGGCTGGATTTGCCACACTGAACATCTTTGTGCAGAGAGGATCAAATGAACAGCCTCCTTCTGACACTGCTGGCACACAGGTCAAACATAGTCAAAAAGCTAATTATTTTAGAGAATGAGAATGAAACATAAGATTTATTATTATTATTATTATAGGGTTTCCACGAGTCCTGGAAAACTTGGAAAATAACAAATTCATTTTACAGGCCCTGGAAATGTCCTTGAATTTTACAAAATCAGGAAATGTCCTCAAACTGCCCTTGAAAAAATCCACTACCAGGTAGAACAAAAAAGCCCATGAATAAATATTATGCTTGTAGAAGAAAACTTCAATTATAGAAGAAAAAGAGTACCAGTACATATTCTTGATATCCTATGTTAGTTAAAATTAAAATGGGTCAATTAGACAGCTAGAAGTGGTGACAAGGAGTTTGTACCATAAAAATATCCATAATAGATCATACATTGAATAAATATGATAATCTTTTTTGCATATATCTTGATTTATTACCTTTAAAATTTATTGTATACTTTGTCCTGGAAAATGATAATTTGTCCTGGAAATGTCCTGGAAAATAATATTTCCTTGGCTGTGGGAACCATGTATTATTATTAATATTATTATTGGACTGGGTTATAGTTGAATTCATGCTATTATTATTTTCACAATAGTCAAGGAGTACTGTACTGATGTTTACTGTGTTTCCAGTTGTCACTGAATGAGGGTTGTCATCAGCTGAGACTGTATCAGTCAGGACCTGATGGTACTGGTCTTCTCTATAATAACTGTTTGAGGGATGCTGGTATCCGTTATGTACCTTGTGCTTCTATATTGGTGAGATTGTACAAGGCTCCTGTTGGACCTCAAGGCACCATTCTGAAGGTAGTGTGCATGTGCGTGTGTGTGCACACACATGTGTGTGTGTGTGTGTGTGTGTGTATACTCTTACACACATTCAAATGTAGATGTTGCCATTAGTAAAATATGGTGTATGCTAATTAACACCTAACATGCCTAGGCTGAGAAGGTTCCACAATCTGACTGGCTGAGTCTTGGCATATACAGAAAACCTCCCAGATACAGTGACCGCACCTACCTATCTATGGATTGCAAGCCAACACATGGAGAGTGTCAGCTACTACAGAGTCTAGTCCAACGTCCCAAAGTGTCACTAAGGGAATCACTAGAGTTTATTCTGGAGCCTGCTGAGCTGAGACAGTTACGAACAGAAAAAGATGTGGCACACTACATCAGGGTAAGGATCTCTGTGTCAGTAATTTCATATGATCAAAAAAGTCTGTATTATAATTTCCTTTACATGGCTGAGGTGTTCCAGTAATACAACTGATAGTATGTTGCACTATAGACCTCTAGGTTGTCATGATATTGAATCAAAGGGCTACTAATGTCTCTGCATGCTATTTCATCCTATAATAAAAACATTGATATGATAATTTCATTTAGTTAAAGAGTAATCACTTTGCCATATATCCTGAGCTGTGGCTATTTCTACACTTAAATTTGATTTATTTAAAAATAATAATATTACAGCAATAATTGTCTGGCATTCTTCATGGAACCTGATTGTGTCATGTTGTATTATCTTTGGTGTGTTATAGGCTCTTTTTTGGGTGAAGCACTTGGTGGCAGTTTATTATGCATAAAGAAATATATAAATGTTTTATCTAATTATAATTGTAATTATGATCATAATTATTCTTATTAATTGTACGATGTCTGTGTGTCTTGTATTTTAATAATGTAGAATAAGCAAACAGCTGGAAAATGTTTTTGGATTGTCTTTTTTCAAAATTAATTATTTTTAGGTGATACAGGTTAGACTTGTGCCATCAGACTTTACATGATAATAATAAAAAATAATAATAATAATAATGTATATTTAATAAAGTGCCCTTACTAGGAGGAGCCATTCAAGGGCGCTGTACAAATAATATGTAATATAATAATACCCCAAATATTATGTCTGTAAAAAATGCTGTAACTGATTTAAAAGATAATAAATATTTAGCAGTGAAAGCAACTTTGAACAGGTGTGTTTTTAGAACAGATTAATATTTTTCAAGAGATAACACATTTCTAATATTTGCTGGCAACCTATGCCACAAAGTGGGGCCTGCAACACTAAATGCACAATCACCATATGACTTGAGCCAAGACACTGGTACCTGCAATAGTATCTGACTGGATAACCTGAATTTTCAGAATTACTTTCTAATGGACACCAGTTCACACAAGTATTCTGTTGCCATATCATTAACACTTCTGTTTATGTCTATTTTCAGAATCAGTTGACCCGTATGATGGATATTGTACCCATTGATATTGACCTAACCTATATAGCCAAATACAGTCCTGTATCTGGTATTAAGGTGAGAAGAAACTGTTTGTGGAAATGACCCAGGTCCTGACATTGTTTTAGATTGTGTGTGTATGTGTTGTATATATATATATATATATATATATATATATATATATATATGTGTGTATATATATATATATATATATATATATATGTGTTGTGTGTGTGTGTGTGTGTGTGTGTTAAAAGAGGTAAAACACAAAATGATAAACATACATTAAATAAAAGACATAACTTAGGTTTTCTTAATAATATAATTAATTTTTTCCAAATTTAGTTTTGTTATATGAACTCTAAATCATTTAACAGTTTTACACCTTTTGATACACTTTGTCAAAAACATTGTTTTTAGTTCCACAAAATTTAATTTAAATATTGCCAGCAGAATACTATTTGTGTTTTTATAATATTCAAATAAAAATCAGATGGATTCTGTCTCATACTTTTAGTTTGCCCTTGATGGAGCAATGAACCTGCCATGGTCTAACTTCACCTATGCACATTATTGTCTGAATCCTCCTGGAGCTTTCTATCAGGTTAGATTTGTTAATATTATTAATTGTAGGCAGGCATTTGTCTCGGCCAATCATTCATATTATATTACACAATATTTGGTTTACACAGCATTTACATGCAGTTGTGTGGATGTGTATGTACATATGTGAATGTATGCATGGGCATGCCAAAATTAGTGATATTCAGTGGTAATACCAATAATTCTCTTCAGGGTAAACCTTATGGTGCCTATGATAAGCCAGTTTTTACACAGCTTTTGGATCCAAGCAGCTCAAACAAATCTCCATTATGGAAGGATGGATTCAAGGTAGGTGATATCTGGATCTGGTGTGTAATTTCGTGATAAGTGATTAAAATATTTATAACAGATACGTAGATGCTGATATTATGTTATGTTTATTTGTATTCATAGCATTTCAAAAGTAGATCTCATCACAGATATCTAACAGTGATTATACATTTACAAGAAGTCAAAGTGATAACATCCAAAAAGAACTATAAATATGGACTTCTGAATCAGGTAAAGAGCAATTGTCAGACATACTTAATTAGAGAGAGGCCAAACAAGAAATTAAAAAAAACCTTTTTTATTCGTTAATAGATTAGAAACCATTTGTCATCATAAAACAAATGTTGTTCAGATGGTAAATTATATCAGTTATTTTAGTCTACTTGGTAAATAATAAGTAGTAGTTATTTCAGTTATTTTAGTCTACTTAGTAAATAATAAGTAGTAGCTATTTCAGTTATTTTAGTCTACTTAGTAAATAATAAGTAGTAGTTATTTCAGTTATTTTAGTCTACTTAATAAATAATAAGTAGTTTAGTAAATAATAAGTTTGTTAGTTATTTTAGTCTACTTAGTAAATAATAAGTAGTTTAGTAAATAATAAGTAGTAGTTATTTTAGTCTACTTAGTAAATAAAAGTAGTTTTTAGTAAATAATAGTAGTAGTTATTTTAGTCTCTTAGTAAATAATAAGTAGTAGTTATTTCAGTTATTTTAGTCTACTTAGTAAATAATAAGTAGTTTAGTAAATAATAAGTAGTAGTTATTTCAGTCTACTTAGTAAATAATAAGTAAGATAGTTTAGTAAATAATAAGTAGTTTAGTAAATAATAAGTAGTAGTTATTTCAGTCTACTTAGTAAATAATAAGTAGTAGTTATTTCAGTCTACTTAGTAAATAATAAGTAGTTTAGTAAATAATAAGTAGTAGTTATTTCAGTCTACTTAGTAAATAATAAGTAGTTTAGTAAATAATAAGTAGTAGTTATTTCAGTCTACTTAGTAAATAATAAGTAGTTTAGTAAATAATAAGTAGTAGTTATTTTAGTCTACTTAGTAAATAATAAGTAGTAGTTATTTCAGTTATTTTAGTCTACTTAGTAAATAATAAGTAGTAGTTATTTCAGTTATTTTAGTCTACTTGTAATAATAATAGTTATTTAGTTTTGTTTATTTAGTTATTTTAGTCTACTTAGTAAATAATAAGTAGTTTAGTAAATAATAAGTAGTTTAGTAAATAATAAGTAGTAGTTATTTCAGTCTACTTAGTAAATAATAAGTAGTTTAGTAAATAATAAGTAGTAGTTATTTCAGTCTACTTAGTAAATAATAAGTAGTTTAGTAAATAATAAGTAGTAGTTATTTCAGTTATTTCAGTCTACTTAGTAAATAATAAGTAGTAGCTATTTCAGTTATTTTAGTCTACTTGGTAAATAATAAGTAGTAGTTATTTCAGTTATTTTAGTCTACTTGGTAAATAATAAGTAGTAGTTATTTCAGTTATTTTAGTCTACTTAGTAAATAATAAGTAGTAGTTATTTCAGTTATTTTAGTCTACTTAGTAAATAATAAGTAGCAGTTATTTCAGTTATTTTTCCAACACTACCAACACTAATTGTATGATAGCCATTTATTTGTATATGAATGCTTGTTAGTTTATTCAGTATAGTTGTCTTTTAAATATATTTTGTTCAGTATTGTTCAGCATTTTTGTGCAGTATATTTCTATGATATTTACCAGTTTATTCAATGCACAAATATTTCATCATATATTTTATAATATATTTACTAGATACAAAGATTATTGTACATTGCATATTATAAGTTGAATGACTAAATGCTAAATAATCAGCACACATAAACATATCACAAAAGAATCCACTCATATTTTTTATTAGTTCTTCACCTAAATCAATTGTTAATTACTGATTACCAGTAATTATTAGTGATGACAAACTGTCTTTCTCATTTCTTATTTTCTGTTTAGGCTTGGACTGCTGTGCCAGTGTTCTCAGATGATTATGTACACACAAAATCCTATCAGCTGCCTCTCTTCCAAGGTGGTCCATCTCCATATATACTGAAGCAGCTAGCTCAACAACATTTGCTGGACTGGATCAGAGATGGTCTAACCAAGAAAAGTGTGAGTGGCTGGGGGGTGGTGACGTTGAATGGTGGATGAATGAGTCAGTTTTGACTCCTATTTTAGACTCCTAGAGGTACCATAATCACACAAGTTACCTGCCAGAGATACGTTATCTCGTAGGGTTCATGGCTCGCTCATATGCTTAAGGTCTAGCAAATTTTGAGACTAAATAAAATATCACTGACAAGCACCTGCGTCTTTGAGGTAGTTCACTTGATTGGCCCAAACCTTGACCAGCACCAGGGCTCAATAATAGAGATAATCACCTACCCACCCTGATTAGGATGTAAAGCAGTTTGGTGACAACCACCCTCCAGAAGTTTCAACACTGTTTTTTTCCTGTGTCTCTCCTCTCTGTGTGATTGGAGATGGCATACTGTATTAAAAATTAATTTTTATGTTTTAATTGCATTATCATTGTTTCATTATAATAAACCTGAGATAAAACAAATTATTAGGAGCATTTATTATGAGCTATTATAATTGAGAGTGTATTTGAGACTAACATTTTGTCTTCCAGCTAAAGCTACTAGAAGGAGCATCAGTGTTTGTTAGATTAGCAGATGGTCGGAGAGATGATGAATTGCCCGGAGACATCCCAGAAGACATAAATGTTAGTATAATAACTTGCATAGTACTTTCTCTATCATAAATCTATCATTATGTCATGAAGTTGACATCTTGAAAGTAATCTGCTAAGTTACATTACAGTTCAACTAGGTTATTCAAGCGAAGATTTAATTGGTTTAAAATTGATGTCTAGATGAGAATATTGTGATTTTATCAAACCTTGATTTCAACAAAAACTAAAACAAATGAAGATATGGCCAAAAAGAAACCAATCGATCAATTGAAAATGTTCTGAGCAAAGAAAAAATTGATTTGAATAAGAGCTACTACTGTCACCTTAATATCACCTGACAATAGCTGTCTGAGTTTTGAGGGATCTTGAAAATTATAGAAATATAATGAATACAAAATTAAAAATTTTACATGATGATACCATTTCTCATTTATAATTAAAACTCTTTAAATAATTTAAAAATTAAGAATTTATTAACAAACAATATATATTTTATTGCCTTTACAGAGCTTTAAACAATTTTCTGGTATAGGTATTAATTTATTAACTCATAATTGTGATATAAAATAGAATACTGGCTTTCAGGGATGGGGTAATCATAATCGGTAATTGTAATTGATTGTAATCAATTTATGATCTCAAGTAATCGTAAGTAATAGTGTAATCGATTATATGAAATCATAATCAGCGATTATTTTCACGACTACACAAGTACCATGTTATATCATGCCAGAGATATGGTTTGGTATGTAAGGAAAAAGACGATAGAGCTGATTTACTCATTGATGGACAGCTGTCATATGATGATTTGTCAGTTTGTGGGTTCTATGAACATGAAATGAAAATGTGTTGAAATGCTGCTTCAGATGTTGCCGCTATTATAAGTCATATAAACACGCATTTCAGATTAACTTGTGTTGTTTTCATACGGTTAAGCCGAAGTTAGTCACGCAGCCAGCAATTGTGCATGGCTTCTTTATTACACCATCGTTTTAACTACAGTTCCAAATGATCCTGAATGGTCCAGCAATTGGATGACAAGCAGCCAATTAAATGAACACATGCATTAGTGAACATAAACAAGGCTACATGTTGCCCCCCCCCCCCAGTCAGCATAGGGATGACTAACGTGGGCATTAGATGGACATCAAAGGTCAAAGTATGGAGTTGGGAGGTGCTCCAGTTATAGATGAAAAATAAAATTTGAAAGCATAGCAATAATTTAAGACTGAAAAAGTGGTCCATTTACAGAGGTGGTCAAGTTACTGAAGCGGTGAGCATTGTGGATTTAACTATATTTTAATTATCCTATATATTATATAGGCCTTACCTGGTTATAGTCATGCCACACATGATGCATTTCACCCCTAAATATATACAGTAAAAGTGAATTATAAATAACTAGGATATAACGAAATGGTATTTTAACTTGAAGTGGTTAGCTGGTCCGGCCAAATGTCCACTCACTTCCGTAGTAAAGAAACTGGGATATAACGATATTTATACAACCAAAACTTGCTCAGAGAGAAGTAATTTTTCAGTCCCAGCAGCATTAAATCAATATAAATCACGCTAGCTATAACGAAATGCAATGTTTGAAATTTCAAATGTCAGTCGGTCCAATGATCGTTGTGATCATTGCAATTATAAATGCAACAACCAATATGACACATGTCACTTCAAAGGGTATTGTGGCGTATGATAGACTGCAAACTTTGGATTGGCTTGCCAGCCTGTTTAAATAGAGACAATTTTCTAGCAGTAATCAAATACTGCACCTAAGATCTAGGCCAGGAAGAGTGTGCCAGACAGTCCATCACTGACTCTCGTTATATCCATGATGTCAATAAGAAAAACACGTCATCTCAACATAAGCATAGTGAGTGTATTACTGATTATAATAATATATCTGTTAGTGATTATCTTAACTGAATGTCCAAACAAAAGGGTCTAAAGCTAGCCACGCTAAATGTATATAGCTTGTTGCCAAGCATTGACCAACTTAGAATCTTATTAAGTAAGCAACCATTTATTATTCTTTCTATAAATGAAATATTCCTTGATTCTACAATACCTACATCACTAATTATTATTGATGGATATACTTTTGAGCACTACAAGAGAGGTTCCCGTCATGGCGGCGGTGTAGGTCTTTATATTCGTGATAACGTTAATCATGAAATATATAAACAGGACAGTGTTATTGAATATGGCATTGAAGCTTTATTTATCAAACTCAAATTGTCAAATTAAAAAACCTATCATAATTGGAACAGTGTATAGACCTCCTAGTGCAAATGTTGAGTATTTTGACAAAATTATTAATGTTATTGAACATGTGGTAACGGATCATGAATGTGTTATAGTGGGTGGCCTTAATTACAATTACGTGTTAGATGAAAGCTTAGGTAATAATCCTTTAACATATTTATCTCAGATAGCAGGCTTATCTCAGTTGGTTGATAAACCCACTAGGGAAACCACATCCTCATCTTCATTAATTGATATTACCATATATACTCGAGTATAAGTCAAATTTTTTGGGTAGGGAAAGGGAGTTCTCAGAAGCAACTTGCCTTATACGCTGGTCATATTTCCTACCAGCTGAAGGAAAGATGTTTTCGGTGATCCTGACACACAACACTATAGAATTCAACCCAATAAGAGCCAGATTTGGAATAAAATCGTCACATTGCTGCCTACTAATCCATTATTATTCAATAAATAACAATTAATTTTCACCAAACTGTTATTTGTGTCTCACAAACATGCCGGTCTTTATGTAATAATACTTCATAGCCAGGCGCTGTTACCTGCCAGTACCTTGCCAGTTGAAGTTACAATCAGGCATGTTTGATGTGACAAGTTTGTTTATTAGTTTATTAGTTACATCAAAGCAAAATCCGTGTGTGTGTGTGTGTGTGTGTGTGTGTGTGTTTGTCTCTCTCTCTCACTCTCTCTCTTTCTCTCTCTCTGTGTCTCTGTGTGTGTGTCGCTGCCAGTGAAGAAATTGATACTGATATATTTACGATGCACTTGCTGACACCATTAGTTTGAAATAACTGGGTCGGCTTTTTCATGAATGAAGACAATGATTCGAATTTTGAGGGATTTTAAGAACCTCGACTTATACGGTGAGCATATGCCTGAGGAAAGAATTACAGGGTAAAAAATTGACCTATAGGCGAGTATATACGATATACTTAGTACCATACCGTCAAACCATACTACAACTGGTGTCATTAAGTTAGCACTGAGTGATCATTATATGCCATACACTGTGATGCCACACAGTATACCAAACTTCCATGGCACTTGTATTACAATTAGGAATTTTAAGCATTTTAATGAAGAAATGTTTTTATATGATGTACACGATGAATTTTCTAGTTTTAAATCAGTTTCTAGTTTTAAATGTGATATTAATTTATTATGGAACGAATGCAAAGTTTCTTTTGAAAAGATTTGTTCTCACCATGGATGGATGAATGTTGTTTAATGGCACATCGGCACAATTTAGGCCATTCAGTGTCCTTGTTCTCACCATGGTCCGCTTGTACAAGTTAAGTTAAAAAACCGCCATACTCCATGGATAACTCATGATATTGTAAAAGCTATCCACAAAGGGGATTACTTACATAGAAGAGCTGTTAAGACTAAAGACAAAAATGTGTTTATTACTTACAAGAAAGGACGAAATGAAGTAGATCCCATGTTTAATGTGGCTCAATCAACTTATTACTGCCAGACTATTAATCACAGTGAAAATAAAAACCACTATATGTGGTAATCTATAAATAAAATACTCAATATAAATAAACATTCTGCAACTCCAACAGTCATTAATAACAATAATTTCAATTCTTTCTTTGCAAACAAGAAAATCGCTTGCTGAAAAAATTGAAAAACAGGACTATGAATGGGAACTCCCTACTAGTATACACAAACTAGTTCTAAAGCCTATTGAATTCAATTTTGCATTAAGGGAACTCACTAAATTAAATACTAGATCAAACCTAGATGTTTTAAATATTGAGATACTAAATTATTGCAAATCGCAGCAAAAGAAATTAGTGACAGCTTGTGCAATATTATAAATAATTGTATTATTAATGGCGACTTATAAAATAAGGGATCTAAAGATGACTGCGGAAAGTACAGGCCTATATCAGATATCTGTCATATTGCCAAGATTATGGAAAGATCTATACAAATTCAACTAAAGGAATACTTAACTAAGCACAATTTTATATTGCACATTCAATCAGCTTATCTAAAAAATCAATCTACTCAGTCATTGCTACATAATATTATTTCAGATATATTTGATGATATTAATACAAACAGTGTCAATATGTTATGTTTTTGGGGTTTAGCTAAATGTTTTGATACCATTGATCATGATATATTACTGCGTAAGTTAGAAAAGTGTGGTATATGAGGTAAAAAGTTTTTCAAAGTTATCTTAATGGAAGGAAACAATGTGTTAAATTAATGGACAACTATCATCGATTTTAAACATTTCCACAAGGCTCTGGTTCCTATTTTATTTCTTTTGTTTTTCAAAGTTATCTTAATGGAAGGAAACAATGTATTAAAATTAATGGACAACTATCATCGATTTTAAACATTTTAATTGGTGTTCCACAAGGCTCTGGTTCCTATTTTATTTCTTTTGTTTATTAATGACTTGCCGACTTGTCTTCATAAATGCGAATGTAACCTTTTTGCAGATGATATGGTGATCTATACAACGAATACGGATGAGTTTAAAGTCATGTCTGATTTACAGTTTGACTTAGATAACGTGCAAAATTGGTTTGCTTCCAGCAGACTATCAATAAATATTGACAAATCATGTACTCTGTCAGTTACTAATAAATCAGTAAATAATCCCATCTTTTATTTAAATGATAATGCGTTATCTTCTGTAAGTCACACAAAATATCTTGTTGTCACGATATGCGAAAACCTATCATGGGAGGCTCAGATCAAAGCTCTCTGTAGTAAAACGGGTTATGGCATTAATATATTGTATCGATTACATCAAAGGAAAGTTGCTCATAATGAATTATTGAAAATTTTTAATACAATAATACAACTTTATTTTGATTACTGTTTAACTATATGGGGATATGCCCCTCTGTGTTATATAAATAAAATACAAAGACTGTAAAATGGAATAATACTTATTATAGCCAACAATTATGATCTTTATGCTAGCCCAGCAAAATTATTAAATAAATTTGGTCTTATGAGTATTACACAATGCCGTGATTATTTTATTTCTGTTCAAATATTTATATTATAGCTCCACCGTATCTCATTGATCACATTGACTACTCCTCTGATTATAATTTACACCAGACATGACTGTCAAACTTATCCATGGTATATGTACCAAAGCCACATGTAGAAATATTTCGCCAATCTTTCCAATATGTTGGGCCTATTTTATACAATAGTTATCCGAAAGAGGTAATAAATTCTACAAGTTTACATGGTTTTAAACAGAGTATTAAAAGACACATATTGGATCAGTGTGTCAGTTAATATAGTTTATTCATCAATGTTTCATATCACCTGATCATAATGTCAATTTATTGTATATGTAAATTTTAACACTGTCAATAATCTAGTCATGTTGTTATGACATTTAGATTGTACGTGTTTTTATTCCGTATGTATTTCATTTTTGTTTTTATTTGTTTAGACTGGCAACCATGTTAGATTACGTTTGTAAATGGTTTTATCCAGTATAAATATGTTTAATGTTGCAATAAATAAAACATAAACCAGTATCTCTTGACACAAAGTTGCAAGTTCTTGACGAAGTTGACCAAAAAGTGAAAGCTAAGACTCAAATTGCTAAAGAATATGGTGTTCTGTGTAGCACACTGTCAACGTGGTTGAAGAAAAAGGATACCTTGAGAAAAGCTCACGGAAATTTGTTTGCGAAACTGAGTATCTATCTTCAGTCATTGCCTGACATGAAATTAATTGTTGGTTTTCATCATCCAATCAGAGACTGGGAACCCAATTTGCTCTGTGTCTTAATAAAACAGAGTTATTTTCACCAATCATCGCTCATGCATTGGTAACTAATTTGAAAACTGGGATAAAATGAAGTACCATTATAATGAAATGAACTCCCAGTCCCCTTGAATTTCATTATAACCAACTTTTATTGTATTTCCCAAATATTCAAACAACTCCATTGATAATCTCAGTTATATCTATAAATACCTGTGTATTCATGGAAAATGCATTACTTGTTCCTTTGCTCTATGGTGAATATTGATCTCAGAAATATTAAAACAAATTAACACTGTAAAATGGCATCAAAGTTTGTTGTAAATTTGTATTTCAAGAACATATAATAAAATGCGTCTGGTTATTACAAAGCAACATGTAAACATTGTAGCATGTTTATAATCAGTATTATACTGGGTGAATATTGATGAAGAATCACATTCACGTTTGTGTTATATACATTGTAATCATGATTGTAATCATGATTACTTTACATAATCGTAATCGATTACATTAAGAATGAATGTAATCATAATCATAGTATTCTAAAGTAATTGTAATCGATTACCTTGGTCCTTGGCCATACATCTTACTGGCAAAATCTTTCCAATACATGTCTTTGTGGAATATACCATCTGTAATATATTTGTGTATCAGTATCATCTGAATCCGCGAATCGATTCAAGCAGATTCACACAATTTTTTGGTGAACAAATCACTGTTTATTCGTGCAAAATTTACAAAATATTCAGCATAAACTACATAAAACACTGAAACACATATGGCTGTTCATGATAATCACTTTATTATTAACATGGTCATTCAGGTAAATATCACAGAAAATAGTTATAATTACACTTATAGATATAATTGCAGGATTTTTAAAAGCGGGAATCTAAAGTGAATACAAGTTGATTCTTGCAAAATCGATTTGTAAGAATCAATGTTGATTCTCATAAATTCTTGCAAAATTCTGGGCCTGGCTTATCTATAGATTTTTGGTTTTAATGTCATCATCATTCTAGGAATGTCACTATATATGACAGTCAAGCATCAATTCAATTACTGAAATACTTCTTTATTTGTCATTTGAAGGTGACTATCAGCACTGAACTTTTGCCAGAAAATCTTCTGGAAAAGTATGAGTTGGAGCAAAATGGTCGAAGTCTGCACAGTCTAATACCCCAGGGAAAGAATCCTGAAGAATTCTTTACTGTATTGAGCACCAAATTTAAGAGTGTAAGTGTAGGAGTGTAAATGTAAGGGTGTAAGTGTAAATGTTTGGTGTAGATTGTGCACTACAGTTAATATACAATTAATTAACTTTCTGTTTCTCCATTAATTAAATATATTTGTTTGTATTATGAACATGATGAGTATTTAATCTTTTTTTTTTCAGTTGGTGTACAAATTATATGAAGATGGCATTGTCAACAAAACCTAGACAATATCCATCAATCAAAGTGTGGTGTGAAAATAATATTAATCGATCATAAATAAGGACATATGGGTTTGTAATGATAACATACACACATACACACACTCGCTCACTCGCATGCACATTCATTCATATATCTACTAGCAGTGTTAATACAATGTGTTTGGGTTCTGTTTGGTGCTGATTGTTATTTTATTGTTTGTGAACATCAAACTGTAATAGTTATACAGATTTTTATTTATTTATTTTACAGTTAAATTACTCAGTATAATAATAGAATCATCTGAGTGTTTCTGTAACTGTTTACATATTTTAACTTATATATATATATATATATATATATATACAGAGAGAGAGAGAGAGAGAGAGATTATGTAAAGGAGAATTATTTTAATGCTTATGCTGTGCAACATTTCATATCAATCATATCCGCAGATTGATCCCTCCCCTAAATCAATTCAAATGTTTTCTTACATAATCAGTATTCATTCCCCTGAAACCTTTATGAAAATATTCTACATTAACAATGTTCATTACTATGTCATGGTACTCTCTATAAATCAAATGAGTGGTCATCAAAGAACAACAATGAACCAATCAGTCAGTTTAATTATGGGTGTAGCTAAAGTAATATTTGTTCTGTTTTACTTGTTTTACAGTTGTTTTATTATTGTTGATCACTTGATGACAAGTATGCCACAATTTCTAATTAATCTTAAAACAATGACTATCCACAAGTTAATTAATTGTATACTCACTAATTGATGGTTAGCCAACGACAGCCAGCTCATTGTGTAACACAATGTTATTAAACATGTTGCTGTAGAGGGATTTATATTATATATATATATATTTTAGTGTATGTCAATTTCTAGCTGTTATATAAAGTTGGGGTAGTAATTTTTATAATGCATGATTAATGCAAAATATGTGTAATGATAAATATTATAATAATGTTTAATAATGCAAGAAAATGTGAATTTTGTATATACAGGAAGGTGCTCCATTATTCTGAGTGATTTGATATATGAGTTTTGATTATCTTGTACTATACAGTGCATTTCTCACTAATATAATGAACTTGTAATCTACAATTTAATGTAAAATGATAACTACTGATTTGAGTTTAGAATTTCCTAGTTGTATGTACACAAGTATCTCAAAGATAATAATAAAGATAAACATATTATAGTATCTGCCAGTAGTTGTTGTAAATTTACCCTCTGACAGTTATTCAAATGTAAGATCTTCCAATAAAGCAATTTTTCATATCAACATTTGTTAAAATTGTTTTCAAAATGAGAAATTGCAGATTCTGATAGTTTGTGTATTGCTTTCTATCTACACATCCATATGGTCATAATGTGCATATTTAGAGACAAAGCTGTCACTAGATCACATAAGAAATGGCTATATTATAGATGTACAATCTGAAGTTAATTTTTTTTACAGAAATAAATATATTGCAGTATCAGGGTATTTTCTGCTTATGTGGTGTAAAGTGGGTTCATCAGGTCAGAACATCGTGAGCCTTTTAAGAGATACTCTGGAATTCCCTCAATAATTCAACATAAATGGGTTTTCATCATCTTGGAAAAGTTGACAGTGGAACTTTCAGTATTCTGGAAGATATCTCTAGTTGTTATGTCTAAGATTGGGCAGTTATGTTAAGGAATACTTATCAGCGTCTTAACTGTAGATTTGACGTAGACACCTCCATGCCACGGTAGAGTTCAGATATCATTGTTTGTAGAAGTGTGAAGTAAGGGCATGACTGTCAAACTCTTTGTTACTGAGATAAGTTGGGTGCAGTTAAAAAAATTGTACCAATTTCGCTATTATGACGTTATGGTCTGTATTGAAATAACAACTCAATAATCAGTATATAAACAATAGCACACACACAAAACAATATAAAAAGAGATAATTTGATCAAAAATCTTTTTTCAGACAAATGTTATGTAAAATTTCCCGAAATTTGTTAAGTGGTTGTATCGATCGCCCACCATTATCTTAAAACCAAAGCGCATAGGGGTAAATTAAGAGTCTTCTTTCCCCCTCTCTTTTGCACCAAGAGCATGGTCATCGAAAAGGAGGCTGATAAAATCAAATTCCAATAATTTAATATGGGCGATTCCAAAAGTTCATCCTAAATCGTTTATGTTCGGTTTGAGTTTTGATCTCCTAAGCATCCGATCATGCAGTCTTGCAGACAATATTCCACTTATCGTGGGTGACTGATGGAGTGATGTTTTGCAGTTTGCTCCATGGTTGTTCCTTGGTATGACGTAATTTGTCGACGAGTCTTCCGGATTTGTCATTAATTGCCATCCAAGTCTGGAAATGATCAGTGGTGCAAGATGGCGATGGAAGTGAAAGCAACACAGCTGTTAATACACTTATTGTTCTGGTACGTGTGTACCTGTCTCTGTGTAAAATGGAAATTTCTTTGTAGTAATACCAGTAAGATCACCGCACATGCTGTTTGTTATTGGTGACGATGGTGACGCTAAAGAGTAATAATAGTTACGGTATGTACTTGTGCTTGGAAAATGGTGTGTGATGATTTGCAACTTTTTGGTTCGGCACTGTTTTACCCAACTATATATTACCATCCAATTGAAGGGTCAGCCCTGCATAATATAAAGGCAAACAACACCAAAAACTCATGGAAAAAATCTCTGGATTGGCTGCAAAGAACAAAAACAATTAACATTCCCTTTCCCCCGCACCATATAAATTACTAAGTTTTCTCAGATTTTATTAGAAGTTATATTGGTGTATGTACATTATATACAGTTATGCATTGATGCGCGTTCATGCATAAAGAATTATGACAAATAAGATATAGGATAGAAACGGCTTATAAATCCTTCCAGACAATTTGCTCCTACAAACTCACAGCTTGTTAGAGCCGGACTTTTACGGTTTAAATGCCATGCCATTGACTGAAATAATGTGGCAGATGTATTTGTGTAGTGATGTAGTAATGGAGTAATTTACATGTCGAACAACTTTAATTGTCTAATTAACACTGTTGGCATATATCCATAACCCGACAAGGTTTGTCACGTGATAATATGTCGGATAAACGAGAATGTCGGAATATCGAGTCCGTGACATACCGGTAGTCTGTGTCACATATTTTATCTCCGCATTTAAACCAATATTCAATAACCGTGCGAAAAATACGGAATGGCATTGAAGCCATTCATCATTTTGATGTTTGTTAATTACATACACTATAAAGAAATACTCGTGTCACTTAGTCCATCATATATATATATATATATATATATATATATATATATATAATATCACACGCACACACACATCAAAATAATAGAAGCGAAGAGTACTTATAAAACAAGTGTCATAAAAGGAGTATAGTTTATAAAAACACCACTCATTATGAAAATTATAGATAACATAATACATTATACAGCGAATTAACATTCGATTAAGTTCTTAGTAATAAAAATACTGTTAACTGTACACAACTATATTTCAGAAACATTACAAGCATAGAACTAAACATTTGTCACTCATGTTACGGGAAATACCATCCTGATTGGATTCCGCGCCAATCCTTATAATAAAAATAAAGTAAATCTGTGCACATGTGCTCATACAATACACGTGAGCGTGTTTTGTTTATTATTGTTCTTACAATCTTGTTTATGTCCATCGTTTACTATGATGAAAGTCTGCATAAACAATATTTTCTATTCGCAACTAATCTATTCAAAAGCGCTAATCTAACCGTGTATAATTAGAAATTATATTGTAAGATACAATACAGAAGTTAAAATGTCAAGCACAGAAAACTACGGCATGATACACGAATGGCGTCGATTATTTGAAGTTCGCTAACAGTTTTGCCGTTAAAAATCACGAGAAAAGTTTTCCCAAATTAGTCAAAATGTTAGTGTTACTTATTAAAATCAATTTGAATCAGAGCTATATTTTAATTTTTCCTATAAATAAACTTACAGGGGTTTTAAAACTTACTTTGCTTGCTTTGGCCACAACTTTAATCTAAAATCTTCGGAAAACTTCGGAATGTGACGTCATGTTTGACAAACAGAGACGCCAAAGACTGCACGTAGCCTTGTTTACTCTGTGTTAGGTGTTCTGTATTGTCTTGTTAAACGTATAAATGGTGTATTGTGCCGGATACAATCGTGCAAATAGGTCTGCCAGTGGATGGAGTATGCATTCATTCCCCCCAAAACAATACTAGTTTGTGCGATTGGCTGCGAAACATGAACATAGTGCAGTGGAAGCCAACTTGTCACAGCAAGCTTTGCAGGAGATACCATGAGGAGCATATGTTTGTTATTTCGCCTTCTATGGCACGATCAGTTGGATATGACATGAATAGTCTCAGTCAGGCTCACAGAAGATGCCATTCGAACCATATTCGACAAACTTGGTAATGCTAAGCCCAAACGAATCAGCAGTTTGATGGAGAAACCGAATAGAAAACGGGTAATCTTGGGAGCAAACTATTGGACTTAGGCCTACTCAAAAATTCTTATGGCTGTGGATTGTAGACGCAACTAAACTCTAAAAATAGTAGGTGTACCAGCGAGGGTGGCATATTCCTGTATAAGCCACATATGTGAGAGCGCCATGCATCCACCGGGCTCACGTAGACCGACAAATATCAATTTATTTTAAATGACGTTATATGTGATAGGAAGAGGGAAATATTCGCATTCGGGGCCGGTGTGTTGACTTATCAATTAAACTTATACCAACACAAACAAATACACGGCAATCCAACTCTTGTGGTAGATCGGGGCACTTGCTGCAGCTAATTCCTCACAATTAATACTGTCTGTGACTCTTTTTCGCGAATGGTTCAAAGTTGTAGGGCTTGATATCCCTGAAAATGTCAAGCTTTCGTCGAAATCTGACATTTTGTCTGTCAACTGGTCAAGAAGGTGGTAAACAAAACTGTGGTACTACATGATGTTTGGCAATGACATCGCACAATAATCCCTAGCGAATTTAGTACACACTAGCAATAGCTGGTGAAAGTTCGGAAATTAAGGATTTAATGAAACTATGATAGCTGGTGGTTATAATTGTTTTAAGTGGTATAGTGCATCTGATAGGGAATAAAGTAATTGTTTTTTACGTCACATTTACTTCGAAATGTGAAATTTATTTTCCAGTTACCTTTAATATTGCGATTTAAAATAAACTGGTGTTTAAGCGTGGCCAAACGTATATTAGCGTAAGCTCGCAATAAGTTGCACGAACTCAATGATATGGCTTTTCAAATAATCCAAAGGTTTTGAAGATATCCTCACTATACAAGGAATGAAATGTTTCCTTTACAAATTCCCAAATGGAATTCTGATCCACTTGGCAAGGAAAATATATTCCCATCTTTAGCTTCGGTGTATTTCCTTTTTTCAGTTTCCTTTTCTGCTCATTTAGTATTACTAAACATGACCTAGCCATGGTTTCGACTGCCTTCAAAATGTGAGCCTTGATGATTTTACTATCAGGTATTCCATCATAAGAAATTGATAGTCGTGCACCAAGGGGACACGCATGGACATTTAGACTGGACAATGCCAAATCATGCGACTCTAGTGTTCCGGATATAATTACTGGATCCTTCAAAAATGCGTTGCGTATATAGTAAGCTGACGTAGGAAAAGGTATGAATCGATCAGCATGAATAAATACTCCCTTGGGATATAGATAATTCAAGACGTTTGGATCGCTGAGAAGGTCAATTAATTCTGATGAACTTGAACTACTATATACATTTACATGCACATTCCGTAAATCGTTGCCTCTGTAACATCCATGAATGTCTTCAGAAAGCACCGTGCAAAACACGTGATCCTGAAATGAAAATAACTTAATCATACTCGAAGTGCACATTTAAAGCATAACATTTGTTTACCCATACGTTTAAATGTCTGTATTTAACAATAACGGTGATATTTTGAAAGGTGCATTCATTGAAATGAATCACTGGTTAGTTACTTTTATTCTGCTCAACAGACCTATCCGGTGGAAAAGCGTTAGGAAGGGATTTGCAAGCAGTTGTTTTGTAGTAAATGAGAAATATATATACACAATCAGATAGAACAGTACTTATCTATATATTCTAGACATCTAAGCTACACTTAAAAGAAACAAATAATATTATAAAATTTACCTAGAACTCGCCGAAAGCGCTATAATTGGTTGTTAAAGAGGAATATTATTTGGAACTCTGTAGACAAAGAATTAACTGGGTTGTGGCTGTACTTAGCTGAGTAAGATAGATTTAAGTTATATTGAAAACATTAGATGAACTACATTAAACACATACTTAACACGGTAGACATTTATAAAATTATTACTTTTAAGATTAACTAATTATAAAAAGAGTTGCTCAAATGAGTGTTGAAGATGTAATCCTCATCTTAGCGCGACTTAGCTTTATATCCTAAAATAAAGAGCGCGTGCGAGCGCGTATTGTTTAATCACTGTTTAATCGCTGTTTGATCACCTATGATAGATTGTACTTAATATAAGATAATAAATACTGTTTCTTGTGCGTTTAATGATAATAAGGAATTTGTTTCTCAATAAATCGCATATGTATATAACTGTCGTTTAACATAAGAGTTTGTATAATAAACTTAAAAGCAGAAATATATATATATATATATATATATATATATATATGTGTGTGTGTGTGTGTGTGTGTGTGTTGTAAAGGGAGTATTTTGAATTTTCTGAATAGCACTCATTAGCGAACTGCCGTTTTACAAACGTAAACCACATAATACATATAGTAGTGATTTTGAATATCTCACCTTTTTATAAACCAGTCGTCCATTATCGAGTTCAACTCTTTTAACTAGACTCAGGCTGACCTGACTTACGCTCCAATCAAACTGCAAACATGGATACCTCTTCTTCATTTCTAATTCTACCAACTTCGTGAAATGGATATATAATCCCTGGTGTCTGTATTTGGCATTCACTCTACCGGCAGAACTCGTCGTCATCGTGTTGGTTAATCCATCAATCCAGTAGCACACAAAGCCGATCTTATGAGGGGGAAACAAAAGTAATGCTGTAATTCATTATTTATCAGCAATGATGATATAGGTAAAGGCTTTGTTTGGAAAATGCAATGTGCCTCACACTACAAATAGAGATATAACAAATGCTTACTTTTATTAATTGAATGATTTGTAATAAGATAGTCGTGATTAGACATTCATAATTTGAGGTAAAGCTAAGCTACTTGTAAAACACTACAATGGTATTGAACCATTTATATATATATATATATATATATATATATATATATATATATTATTATTATTTCCACGTTATTTTTGCTAACATAAGTCAATATCAAATTAGTATTCTGTGAATACATACTTACCACGTTATCATCAAGTTCGGCAATAAAGCAATGAGCCGTCGTTTCGTCTAGCGTTTCATGGTATGTTGATGGTAAATAGTCTCCACCGCCATACACATTATCATCAATATGGATGACATCTTCATAATCGGCATGTGTTGCCCACCGTAAAGAGAATGATGACTTCAAGAACTGTCCCTTGTAGATCGAGCCTTGATGTTTTGTAGCGGCGTCAAATGTATCGTGCGTTGATGCTTCCGTTATGGCATTCATGGTGCTTTTGTTTGAACCAATCTGCGTGGCGTGATGGACGAATCTTCTACTTGCAATCTAATAGACCCCTTCTACTGGTCTGTTTTCTAATCCACAAACTGGTACATTGTAATTAACACTATATCTGGCCACTCTACTTGTTTGTTGAAGTTTGTGGTAGAGACCGCTGGCTGTTGCCTATTGGCCAATCTACGCTATTAATTTGGCCTTTGGAGTCAATTATAAACCTTTTTATGGTAAAGCCTTATTGCGTGAGAACACTGTCTCGTTATTCCTCTACTGCTACGAAGCAGGAAATTATAATGAATAAACCAATGTATAAAGCCATGCACATGTTAAAGAAGATTCTATCTAATAATGCGAAAAATCTCCTGAAATTTGAAGAATTTACATATACGTACATTAGTTATCTAACTAAATATTACAATAAGCATGAACAAATGGTAGTTAATGAAGTCATCCAGAACAGCTAAATCAACATGAATAACTACTGACAAAAATTAACTATAACGAAGAGTATGTATATACGCTATATAATGAGAGCTTGGATGGGTGACTGTCTTGTTTGTTCCCGGTCTGGGCTCACCTGAGACATAAAGGCGAATATTTACTCCTTAAGGAAAACTATGTCCCTTTTGTTGATGAATGAAAACCTATATATTGAGAAAGATAACTTATAATATACAACGACAATAGTATTAATTGATGCACAATCACTTAACAACAAAGACATGTATGTTGTGCTTTTATGAAATTCTGAATTTGGAATCGTTTCGGTATTGCAATTTACTGAGTCAAAGTTGAACTAGAAAATGCATGACATCTATATGCAATCAGACGTATTCAGCTTATAAAGTTGTTATCTTTTCTCAAAACCGGTTAACAAGGTCAAAAAAGCACTGGGCAACAGTAAACTTCTTGCCATGGATAGAACGTACAATTGGTAGCTGACAAGAGGATAATAATATATTTTGTAAACAAGTCGACGAAATAATTAACATCAGTAACTGAATGTATTAATTCCATAGAAATAATCCAGTGCAAGGATAATTTAAGGCTTTATCAACTATAGTTCACACATATCGGAAATCCACGTATCCGCGTATATATATGAACAAACAAATGTTAAAATTATCAAGTAACCCAGCTTATTTAAATTTCTATTAAACCCCCGAGTGTTGTTGTGTATAAATAGACAGTACGTCCTTGCCTTTTCCTGCGTCTGTATGCTAATATATGAGAATTTGGAAAGGATGATTCAATGGTAATGCTTGCTGGAACGGGTTAATACGTCAATCTTTAAATAACTGCACAATACAATTGGCAAACAGGGTCATGAGATATTCGATATTTTCTAGTCCATTGTATGCAAGACAATTGGTTCTCTCTAGTGTAATGCAATACGTTATTACCAGTCAAGTTAACAAAACATAAATTAAACAATTTACGGGTTAAGTTACTACTTTAATATTCAGTAGATATAAGGCACAAGTGATAGCAAAAACTGTAGTTATACGAAACTAGAGTAACAAAACACTTCACTTGAGTTTGGATCGCATTAGAAATTCACGAACCAACAGCAAATTACCTTTTTGAAACCATGTTCATTATTACGCTCGCTCGCTCGCTCGCTCGCTCGCTCGCTCACTCACTCACTCACTCACTCACTCACTCACTCACTCACTCACTCAGAAATGGTCAGTCTGCTTATTAAATATTTAGTGACACAATGCACAATATGTCACATTATGACTGGGGACACTTTCATGTTTCTAGTAACAAATCGAGTAACACCCAATAATCCTAGCAGTCTATATATAATTATAATAATAATAATGGGCGAGATGACGGTTATTTTACATGGCTGGGTATCTCAAGTGAGGGAGACGCATATGGTCTGTAGTAAGGTACTGCTTCACGACGACGGGCTCTAAATAAATTTAGAATTTACAACATATGGCATATTCGATGGAGAATATCCCTTGGCAGTTGCCTAGTTGGATGAATAACTCCTCCAACTATATTTCCATTTTTCTCCCACAGAAAAAGGAGGGGCGAGACTCCCTCCATTCCCCTCCCCTTTCTCGGAATTTCGTGCGCCGTACAACGGCTTCACCCTTGTTTAGGGACACCCACCCACCCACCCACCCACCCACCCAAAATATCTTAGATCAGCCCCTAGGTAAAATATATATTTGGTACTAAAACACCAGGTGCGGCGTTGGTATGTGACTATACGAGTATCAGAACAATTAACACCAGAAAATAGGCACTCAGTCTAACAGGACAGCGCCACAGCAATGTTGTTCTTCTTCAGATGGTCATTGGTACGACCAATTCACCAGACTTGTCAGAAATTTTATTTTAATATCAAAGTGAATTAGGACGTACACGGGTAGGTAAATATGATTCACTCTCAATCTTATGGCAACAGCAGAATTCTGTGATACTTCAGCTATCAGATAGGTTACACCAGTAAAATTGTTGTATATATTAGGTATTATATACTATATAGATTTAACGTCTATTCGCATTTAATAGAGTCATTTTTGTTTCCTATATTGTTTTGTTAATTTAAGCATAATCGATCAAATATTAATTTAGTCGTCCTATGTTATCGCCGCTTGAAAGCAGTTTCAGACTTTGATCTTTCGAACTAAGTCTAAGTTGTTTCGGACAGGGGTTTTCACGGTGGGACGTTTCTGAAAGATCAGGTAATGGATCGAGTATCCTTTTGCTTATTTATACAAGCAACAAACACCAGGTATATAAGGAATTATGTATTCTGAAAATTAGACTGTACTTAGTACTACAATAATGATATACAGATACTAAGCGCCTCGCATGGTTGTGGGTTACGCTGCAAAGATGTTCTGGGGTAGGACTCTAGACTCACACAGAGGTCGTAGCCCGACATGCAATTGCATGTTCTGGTGTAGATCTTGGTCTTTTATAAGAAAAATCCGGTTTAATGGCACAAATTATTTATAGATCAAAGTTTCCCAAATATTAATATAAAAACTATTAAAAAAAAAAACGATCTGGCCTAGTCTGAAACATTTGCCAGCATTATCGCTTACTTTAGTGTTTATACTAATTACCTAGTTTAAAAAAATACTAATTACCTAGTTTGGTATATTTCTGTCTCCAAATAGTGGAATACACACAAAGCAGATAGGATCACTGTGTCAGTAGCACCATCTAATTTTCAGTGAACCTGTAATACATCTGATGAGGTTACCGATATTGTTAAAAATGTGGATCTCAATGCTTTTGTTATTATGGAAATTTGGTTGACTGGTAATGCTTTTGACCAGAAAATAAGGGAGTTTTGAGTTCAGTCCTTGATCATTTGTTTTTAACAATATAAACACCTCCTGTTGGGATCATTGATATGGTGTTAACATCACTTGAATCAGGATGACACATTGCTGTAAATATCAGTAGATCCTTACAATGAGTTAATTTTTATCTCTTCCTTGAAGAATCTATAACATTGTATTGCTGTTATTCAGCTTGAGAGGACTCAAAATCTTTTAGATGAAATGATATTTATTTTGCTTCACAACACTTTATTAAATCACAACAAAAACAGTATTACAGTTTGTAGCATCTCTCATTACCCCCAATGGGTAAGTAAAAAATATAAGGAGTGTTTTTGATGAATGCATTGATATATATGAACATCAGTATTCTGAACTGCCAGCTATCACCTTAAGAATATCCATTATCTAAAACCATTCTTTACACAAGCACTTATTGCTGTAGTCCATGCATTTTTTACATTTCATTCAGGCTACTGTAACTCCCTGTTTTATGACAAATCTGATTATATTATCAACTGCCTTCAATGAATATTGATTGGTGCAGCTTGCACAAGAGATTTTCAAAACCTTGATCAAAGCATTTCAATTCTCCAAAACCTACATTGGTTACTTTTACAGTTTATCCATTTCCAGATTTTACTGACAACGTATAAATCCATTATTGATACGGCACCTAACTACATAATTGTTCAAATATTCAAAATTTTGATAATATCTGTCCTGAATTTGCCATCACTAAGTCAGAGTAAGAGTTTACTATCCTCTTATAAATGTTATTTTACGTGGATATCTAGTTGAAAACATCGCAATAAAGAAGTTCATCCCTAAATCTGAAGTCATCAAGGCAAATACAACTGCAAATGTCAAGGCAAGACAAGGTATTAATAACTAAGCATTTATTAACTGATCCATCCAGAAAGGCAAACTTGTAATCCTGTCTGAAGTATCATGACTCCATGGAACAAGGTAAAAACGCACTCATACTGATGGAAAGCCAAATATATATATAAAAATACCGGCATAACATAATTTCGATTTTTTTCCTGGAAAGCATAAAACATCCCTCAGATATGGGTCATGTTGGTATCATCGCTTATGAATACATTGAGTAATTAGGTGAGTCATATACCTGTGATCAATAGTTTATAGACTATGATATGAATTAAATATAATCATATTTTCATCCAGCTAACGCCGGTGACGATTATACCTTGAACTTAGCTAAGGTAACGTTTGTAGTGGTTATAACTGAGTCTCAGCCGCAATACTACGGATATCAATTTGGGCAGTAGACTTTAATAGGTGCAATGTATCTCCACGGCCAGCAAGCTACAAAAAGTACTTTTTACAGGGCAGTCTCCATCTTGGAATGAGGATTTTGTGAGCTCCGGTGGTCTAGCAGTTAAGCATGCTGCACTTTGTGCTAAAGGGTGGATTTGCTCTGACCGCCAAGGATCACAGGTTTGATCTCATTAAGAGGTCGAAACGTTTCCAAGGGATTAATTTTCGGCTCATAACATCGTGAGTGGTTGACCACTTTAAGTGACGCTGCCGTCTCCACTGAATTAATTAAAAAGGGATGTAATGACGCCAGAGCTTGTGTTTTTCACTAGAAATCTATGTATTGTATGCAATGCAGCAACACAGTGTAGATCAAATCGTTTAATACTTGGATAACACTTGTAATAAGCTGAACACTTGTAATAAACTGAACACTTGTAATTAGCTGATTAACTGTGCTAATATCTAATGTTACAATTACAAACAAATTACAGAATGTTTCCGAGTCTAAATAGCAATAAACAATTAGCCTAACATATGGGTGTCCCGCAAGAAAATCCCCGAAATGGGATCACCTACTGACGTAATATCAAACGCTCAGGCATGGCCGCTCTAGTACTTTTCATCTTGAAACTTTACAGGAACATAGCTAATTTTATTGATCAAACTGGAGCAAACTATCACTTAAAATAGAATCACTATTACTTTAGCTTAACATATGATATGAAATTATAGAGATTATCATACTAATAAACTAAAAAAGTCATGCGATCATCCCCATTACAATTTACCTCCACATGTTGAATCTAGCACGCACGAGCCTATTTACCATCAATACATCTACCAAGCATAGCCTGAAAGACACACTAGCGTGAATACTAAGACGCCTAACTTCAAACTGTAGTGAATATCTGATCACTACATCCCAGTCCCCCAAGTGTGGCTACAATTGCTTGCTTGCTTGTAGTTCGGGGAGTATCCCCAGGCTGTCGCTTGTTTGGCACAGCCTCTATGGTGGAGTCCTTCTCCGTAGAGTTTCTGTATCTGAAAATTACTTTGTAAAGTTCCGGTCCCGGACGTACCGGTGCCGAACCTTTACAAAAACTTTACTGTGTGTTTGTTTTTTGCCAGATGTAGGGATCTTTTTTAAATAAGGGTATTATTATGTGTGGCGTGGCTGTGACTTTGCGTATTACAATGACTGCTTTTTCTGTGTCGGTTAGGTTGTGTTGTGCCGGAGTTAAGAGTTGTTTAAGAGGTTGTCGGCAGGCTGGGAAGGCGGGACAATTAATTAGATAGTGGACGGGGTCGAAGTTTTGATTGCAATGTAAGCAGAGTGTGGCTACAATTTTACATAGCTTAAACAAACACATAACAATAGAGTTCAATTAATGGTGGCTGAATCCTAACCTCTATAATGATCGATACGGTCATGTTCAACAATCTAAACATACATCAAAGTCAATCATCACCAATTACATATCTAATAACACCTATGGGTTGCATTTGACGTAATTTGTACCACCATAAACATTCAAAACAACAAAACATACTTGAATTACAGTATTATCAATCGAATAAATAGGTCGATCATTTAAGCATGATATATTAATATATGACCACATATCCATTCACCGAGTCTCAAATATAAGTCACAACTTGTGAATAGGTCTATTGTAATATACCAGGCGGGGTTTTGATTGTCACAACTCGTACTAGTCCTTTAAAATGCTTGCTGACATCTTCGACTCGAGCTAAAACCCAACTACCTGTTGGTTGATCGATTGCTCGGACTATATCACCTTCAGTCAAATTTCGTTCTAATATCTGCGATTTATGTCGCCGTTGGAGTAAATGTAGGTATTGTTCTTTCCACCTTTTCCAAAACTGACCGGCAATATATTGGATATGTCGCCATCTGCGTCTAACATAGCAGCCATCTTTGGAGAATATGCTAAGTGGAAGATATGCAGCTGGTTTAACCAATAGTAGATCGTTTGGTGTAATGGCCTTCATATCATCAGAAGAATCTGATACAAGTGTGAGTGGTCTACTGTTCAAAATATTTTCAACCTCGCAAAACAACGTTTGCAGACCCTCATCATCGAGATGTACAACTTGTTCTTTCACCAAGGAGTACAGCACCTTCCTAACAGAACGTTTTTTTGGTTCCCAAATTCCGCCAAAATGGGAAGCTGTTGGTGGATTGAAAATCCACTTGATAGCATTTTGTTGTAGTGAATTACTAATCTTGAAAGAGTTCCACTATTGCATCTCCTGTCGCGTGTCCCTCTCTGCTCCAACAAGATTTGACCCATTATCTGAAAGAATAACATGCCCTAGCTAACATATTGTCAGGCAACGCTAGTAATCGAATCATCATTTTAGCATCATATCTTGCAGGTATTTGGCTACGGATATTTTTCTTCTTGAACTTGTAGATGGCAAGCAATACCCATGCAATAATTCGTTTGATCTTGGACCATGTAGAGCAACGTGCTATTACAAAGTTGATCACTGATGTGTCTGATTCACATTGACAGGCATTTGAAGGTTTGTTGGATGGTTTTATTTCTGCGTCATTATCTGGAATGCTTGTGGCTACAAAAGCTTTCAGGCCACTTCCATTCAGGTGCCCATAAAATTCTGGTCCCTTCATCCATTCATCTTGTAGTAGATTGTCAGCTGTGGAACATCTAGATGCCAGATCTATACGATTATATTTGGATGGAACATACCTCCACTGGGAAATGGTTCTAAACTCTCTAATTAGTGATACTCTGTTGGCAACTAAAGCACGAAATCGGGATATTTCATTTGCTATGTACCGTAGAGTGGATATGCTATCTGTCCAGGCTGCTGTAAGTTCAAGTCTGGAGATAGTAATTATTTTCAATGGTGTTACTCTGGATTGTGATAGCAACAGAATATAATGTATGTTCCCATTGTTCAACTCATAGCGTATATACGACATCATACCATATCCGTTTTCTGAAACATCAGAAAAGTTGTGAACTTATACCTGTACAAGAGCATCAGAATTAACTGGATTCGTGCATCGTGGGATGCGTAGTCGTGTCAGATTGTGAAGGTCTTCCGTCCAAGCTTTCCGTTTCTGAAGTTGCTCATTTGTCATTTATTCACTCCACCCTGAATTGCCACCAGCGTAAGTGGAGATGCAAGAACTAGGAGATCATAGACGGAGCTTACGTATCGTAGGATATTTCTTCTGGTAAGTGTCACGTCACGTGTATGAACTTGGAAATTAAAAGAGTCATTTTGAATATCCCAATATACACCCAATGCACGGTTATCTGGAAATTCATGGAATGTGAGGTGTTTCACATTTGCGACCCGTTCTTGTTCTTCAAGAGTATCTAGTATTTATCATCTGTTTGACACCCACTTAGTTAAATGGACACCTCCAGGGATACAGAGGAAACTTATCTCTTGAATCATATTTATGGCCGCTTCATGTGTTGGGAGTGAGCATAATAAATCATCCACATAGAAGTTACTCCTCACAGTTCGACACACTTTAGCATTAAAATACTCTTTGTTATCAGCCACTCTTTGAAGAAGTGCATATTTTGCACAACTGGGAGAAAAACGTGCACCAAACAGATGTACTGTCACGTGGTACATAACTGGATCTCTTTGTATATTCCCATCAGGCCAACAGAAGAACAGGGGGGTAATCGCGGTCCGATTTTGCTACTTTTACCTGGTAGAATATGCATTCTACATCACCAATGATGGCTACACGTTCCTGTCTGAAATGCAGTAGCACACCTATCAATGAATTTATAAAATAAGGACCAGAGAGGAGCATCGAGTTAAGAGATAGTACATGTTATTGTGCACTGCAAGCAAAGACCATCCTGATCTTTATAGGCTTTTTAGGGTGATACACACCATGATGTAGGAAGTACCATGCCTTACTACTTCGTGCTATAATATAGCAAGGAACTACTTCTGCAAACGCATTCTGCATTATGTTCATCATTAATGCGGTATAGTCCCTGTGGAATTTTGGCTTAGCAGCAAACCTTTTCTTCAAACTGGCTAATCGTTTTAGAACTTGGGTTTTGTTGACTGGTAATTCTGTGCAATGCTTGAAGGGCAGATACAACTCATAGTGTCAATCTGTCATTTGTTTGGAGTTTTCCATCACCTCTATGAACAGCTTGTCATCTCTGGAAGGTTCTAATATTTAATCTCGAGATTTCTATGGAATGTTCAATGCAAAACCCATTTGGCATGATTTGTTCAAATCTTGACAGCACTGGAAATCATGAAATCAGCACGATTGACGCAACTCAAAGTGGAACCAGTACTATTAGGTCTAATGATGTTTCATGCAACGAAACCTAGACGTATGCGAATCACGTGTGGTGTTCCTGGTTGACCTGTGATGACTAGTAGTGGGGAGTTTGCATATGGAAAATCGATTCCCAGGAGTAGGCCGATGTCTGAATCAATCTGTGGCAGCTCGATTTCTTGTAAATGAGACCACTTATTAATATCATTAGTATGAGGAATTTGATCTTTACTAACATTACTAGGGAGAGTAATGGCATATATTTGCATATATTTGAGATCACATACTATAAGATTCTTGATATCATTGGTGTACATAGTATACCTTTCACCCATTGTGTTCATAGTAAGTTTGCATCTATTCCCTTCACAATCCAACTACTGCATCAGCTTGGTAGTGGCATGACAATACGGTACGCAGTAGTTAGTTTTTGGCAAGATTATAACAACTCCGGAACATTGACGTTTATGGTTAAAATGGCGGGATTATCACTGTATTGTCGCTCAGCGGACCCCCTATAAATCCCACAATGCAAAGCGCGACTGGTTTGTTTTGGTTTTTGACGTCATCATGCAATGGGTCTATTGCTGTGCTACTTAAATAGCAGAGCACCGCCATGTGTTCTAAGCCGTTAAATTATTTGATATTTACACTTACATGAATTTAAGTTTGAAAAGTCTTATTCACTATGTGAGAAAAAGTGCATCTATTCCTATTCCTGTTGCCAGTTTGTCGAGACAACGTTATTAAATTTGGTGTGCTGTACAAAAGGCAATGAACAAAGATTGGTAATATTGAAATTATATCGAAAATATTCACAAGAGAAAGTAAGGTAATAATTAGCATTGAATGGCATCCAAAATTTTGAATCAAGATAATAAGACTGAAGGATGATGACGTCAAAAACCAGAACAAACCAGTCACGCTTTGTATTGTGGGATTGATAGGGGGTCTGCTGAGCGATAATACCGTGATAATCCCGCCATTTTAACTTTAAACGTCGATGTTCAGGATCTGTTATAATCATGCCAAAAACTAACTCCCTGCGTACCGTTTAACTCTGCTTCGACGCGGAAAAAGCCGGCATTGTTGAAAAATTGTATTCCAAAACTGAAAATCAGATTATAATTATATGCTAATCGTCCGTCATTGCTACTTTATAAAATAATAGTAAAGTGTGGTATTCAACATTGTAAACCATAGTACAATAATATCCATTGCACATAACAAAGACTGTTAAAATGTGGGGTTCACATTAAATCAATACTGTACAGCGCCTCAGAACAGGGTTACCTGGTTCTGGCGCTATACAAACATGCATTATTATATAAATCACACTAAAATTATATTTAACGAAAAGAAGAAGAATAGAGTTCAGTATATTGGTAACTTTATTTATTATTTATGGATATAATAAAAAGGCAAATTACACTTTATTTGCGCCTTACATCGTTTCAGTCAATCCTTACACTGACACTGTAATTATAAATTTGATTCGCAGATTGTCATTTCGAATTAAAACCACCCAAAGCTTTCTCTGCGTTTCATCCCGCGGCCAACACATGCCAACTTAAATGTTTACATCGTTTACTAGTGGCATGACAATACGGTACGCAGTAGTTAGTTTTTGGCAAGATTATAACAACTCCGGAACATTGACGTTTATGGTTAAAATGGCGGGATTATCACTGTATTGTCGCTCAGCGGACCCCCTATAAATCCCACAATGCAAAGCGCGACTGGTTTGTTTTGGTTTTTGACGTCATCATGCAATGGGTCTATTGCTGTGCTACTTAAATAGCAGAGCACCGCCATGTGTTCTAAGCCGTTAAATTATTTGATATTTACACTTACATAAATTTAAGTTTGAAAAGTCTTATTCACTATGTGAGAAAAAGTGCATCTATTCCTATTCCACCACCCACACAAACACCCACACACAAACATAATACAAACGCATATACACGCACTCTATTGCTAGAAAATATCCGCTAGGTGGAGCTGAAAATATTTTCTTGGAAATTGATATATTAGCAATTACATACATGACACGATCAGAGAATGGAATATTGCTTAAGAAGAATAACTTCAATTCAGCAAAGTAGCTTAATTAATTCTATGCAGTTAAATGATTGATCAATACAATATGTGATCTGGGCATAAATAAGGCCTTTTGATAATCAGAACGGAATTAAACACCATAATTATGTAGAGAGGAAGGAGTAGGCCTTGCGCACGAGCCGTAAGCAAATCATACTTACCTGGCACAGGAAATACCGTGATCACTTTTGTGAGATTACTATATTAGTTCACTATTTCTTATATTACTTTATTATTGTTTGGAAAGTATATTGAGATTAACATGTCTCTCTCCGACGATTGTAAAGATAGACAGGCCGATTCTGTTGATGAGCGCGCCGCTACCGGTCAACAGGAGGCGCCAGGCGTCAGCAGCATTGGAGTGGACCCGAAAGTTGCGAGTGATGGGTATCTGTCTGCTGACAGATCCCACAGAACGGCCATATTGCCCAATATTGGCCACTTCAAGAAGGAGGATGTCATTAAGCACATCGCGAAATCGCCCATTGGATTGGGAATCGAGGCAGTGATATTCTTTACTGCGGCAGCATGCAGGCTGGTGTTTTCCAGTGTTGAGGCGGCAGAAGGCTGGGTTGTTAGGGGGTTGAATATTGGATCGCACCATTTCGATCTAAACCTTGAGCAAGACGCCAAACCGCCTCTTTGGATTACCATGAAGAATATACCACTTGAAACCGGACATTCCGATGTTCGCCGGAAGTTGGTTGATTATGGGAAGATTCTAAAGGGACCTTTCTATAACAACCACCCTGGGACGAAAATCAAGAATGGACTTAGATCGGCATTGATGATAATAGGCAAGGATATTCCCGCAATAATATATGTGGAGGATACGGTAAACAAGGTTAGAAGAACGGTGACCGTGTTCCACAAGGGACAGACACCAAAATGTTTCAGGTGCAATGGACCGCACCTGAAAAAGGACTGCAATCAAGCCCCGAAGACAGGCGGTAAAGGACAATGGGCAGGTGAGCCACGTAAAGGCAAATGGGAGCATAGTGCACCCTGGAGCAAACCCATGACTAAACCTGCCCAAACCGACACCCCTAACAAACGAACGCCAGATATAACAAGCCTAAGCGAATTCCCGCTAATAATCGATGAGAGCATAATGTCCACGGATACAGAAGAGGCCACACTGAAGAGGGGGAGGGAGAGTGATGCGGACACCATCAGTATTAACTCCTCTTCAAAGTGTGGATCTAGGCGCAGAAAGAAAAGCATGCGCAAAATTCAAGCCGCGGAAACAGCTAAACTGGCATCAGAATCTGATTTATCAGAAAACGAACCCAGTGAGGTTGTCGAAAATACGGAAGGTCCCGCTGCACAAGATCCCACACGGGACACACCGACGGATGTCTCGCAGGAAGATCACCCCAATGACGATTCTATACAAAACAACTCCGCGACAGACGTGACGGATGTAGGCGATGTTACAGACACCACGACTGATATTGTCGTAACCGAAGCCAATGTCATTGGCAACAGAGCACCACATCAACCTCGCCCAAATGGAGAAACAAACACAGGAGTTTGTCTGAAACCATATTTTCGAGAACAGTTCCTGAAGGATACGGATAAAATCCATAAAGCTAAGACCAGTAAGACAAAGGAAAAATACACTAAATGTCAAAACAATCATGTTATGGCTGAAATTAAGGCAATAAGGAAGGCCAGCCTCAAAGGACAAAATTAATATCTTATTGGATTTTGTTATAATTGGATTTAAACACTCCTAGGTAACGTATTAATTGTATTTTTATATGTACTTCAAATAAGTAGACCTATATATATTTAACAATGAAAATAGCATCTATTAACACACATGGTCTCGCTGGCCAAACAGCAAACAACAGAGTCAAGATAAATGGTATTTTTAATTTTATTATCAAATCAAAATTTGATATTGTCTGTTTCCAGGAAACACACCTGGTTTCAGAGACCAAAGCTTTAATTATTTTCAAAGACTTTGTCTCACAAGGCAAGTTTTATTTTTCAAATGGCCCAAATGGCCGCTCCTGTGGAGTGGCCATTTGGGTAGCCAATCATAGTAAATGTCAAGTTATTGATGAAATGCATGACCAAGAAGGCAGAATAATTAGTATCCTTGCTCAAATTGGAAATATTAATATTAATGTTGTAAATATTTATGCCCCTAACAATGGTAGGGAACGTGTAATATTTTTACGCGATATGTCAAATTATCTATTTACAAATGTTAATGGCTCCCTGAAAGGAGAGCCTGTTATTTTGGGGGATTTTAACTTTGTTGAAGACCCTGATCTGGATACGGATAGAAAAGGCGCGTATGCACGGGGAGAGGCCATAGTAGGGCGTAAACAAATGTTAGATCTCAAAAATGAATACGGTATGTGCGATATTTTTAGGGTTTTAAATCCAAATATACATAAATACACATATTTTTCACAAGGCTACAATTCTAGTAGCAGGATAGACAGAATTTATTGTTCTCAATTTTTCAAATCCTTAGTAACAAAGTGTGATGTATATCGATGTCCACAGAGCGATCATGATTATGTTTACTGTCAATTTCACACAGATACAGCCCTTAGAGGCCCCGGGGTGTGGAAATTGAACAACGACATTTTAAATGATAACAAATTTAAGGACATATTTACAACCTTCTGGACTGCATGGCAACAGCAGAAAGGTAGATTGGGAGATATTCAGACATGGTGGGACTTGGGAAAAATTAAAATCAAGTCTCTCTGTCGAGAATACTGCCGCAACAAACGAGTCAAACAAGATGAACATTTAGTCTCGATGAGACAAGAATATACAGAACTTTTGGACGAGAGAGATAGATCTCCGGACTCTGGTGTTCCAGAGGAAAGACTGGAATACTTGAGAACGGGGATCATGGACCTCGAATCCAAACAAATGGAAGGAACTATTATCAGATCCCGAATCAGGTACCGGGAGGAAGGGGAGAAATGTTCAAAATATTTCATTGATTTAGAAAAACGAAACGCCGTTAACAAAACCATTGACAGCTTAAGATCAACTGAGGGCGAACTATTAATTGAACCTGAAGCTATATTAAAGGAGCAGGTTAGATTCTATACTGAACTCTATACAGATGAAGGTGTAGATGCAACAGCTCAAGATATTTTATTAAATAACTTAGATAAGGAACTGCCTGATAGCTACATAAATAAATGTGAAGGCGTTCTCAGCTTAGAGGAAGCGACAAAAGCTATCAGAGCACTTAAAAATAACAAAAGCCCAGGTCACGACGGCCTGTCAGCTGAATTTTACAAAACCTTTTGGGACATACTGGGACCAGACTTCATTGCTGTCTCAAATGCAGCCTTTGATAAAGGCATCCTAACGGTGTCCCAAAGAAGGGGTATGATAGTTTTAATGTTTAAGAAGGGAGACAAATTAAACCTGAAAAATTGGCGTCCTATTTCTTTGTTAAACACTGACTATAAAATTATTACTAAATGTCTAGCCAATCGGCTAAGACAAGTATTACACACAATTATTAACCCTGATCAGACTTGTTCAGTCCCAGGTCGGTCTATTGAACAGACCACAAGTTTTATCAGGGACTTGATAGAATATGTCAACCAAAAGAATCTGCCGGGAGCAATCATTTGTATTGATCAGATGAAGGCCTTTGACAGAGTCGACTGGTCATTTCTATTAAAAACACTACACAAGTTTGGATTCGGTCCGAATTTTATACAGTGGGTTAAATTATGTTATACTGATATTTTCAGTGCGATGCACACCAACGGTTTTCTAAGTACATTTTTCAAGTTAGAGAGGGGTACCAGACAAGGTTGTCCTTTGTCAGCTTTATTGTATGTGCTTATAGCTGAGGTGTTCTCTGTAAATGTTAGAAAGGAGGACAAAATCCGCGGCATCACCCTACCTGACGGAACAGTCACCAAAATTGATCAATATGCTGATGACACGACGATACAAATCAGCGATATTGACTCGATAGAAAGTGTATTTTCCTTGATCAGAGTGTATGAATTGGCATCTGGGTGTCGTATTAACATGGATAAGACCGAGGGACTGTGGCTGGGTTCATTTAAGGGAAGGAGGGATACCCCTCTGGATCTTAGGTGGACCAGTGATTCAGTCAAGATTCTCGGTTTTCATCTTGGAAATAATGACACCTCGCAGCTAAATTGGAAACCTAGAGTGGACAAATTTAAAACGATTCTGCGTTCGTGGAATAGGAGAACCCTCAGTTATAAAGGTAAAATAGTTATATTGAATTCTTTGGCTAGTGCCGGTATATGGTATTATAGCAATATCGTATCAATACCGGACTGGGCAGAGAAACAAATAAATAGAGAATCTCTTGAATTTTTATGGAACTATAAAAAACATCTGGTAAACAAACATGTGATTAAACAAAGGTTAGATGAAGGGGGACTTGGACTCGTGGATATTTCCCTCAAAATCAAAGCCCAGAGAATCAAATATATCTCACATTTATTCACATCAAGATTTTCAGATAAATGGCAAATTCTTGCTGATTACTTTATTGGTTTGTATAGGGGTTCATGTATGGGCCGTATTATTCTAAAGTCCTACATATTCCCTCGTGCAGCAAACATAATTAACATGCCAACCATATACAAAGATTGTTTACGAGCTTGGCACTCAGTTGGTGTAATTAACACAAAGCCGCCGAGCACAATGGCACATGTGTTGGACACACCAATATTTCTCAATACCGGATTAACCTTAGGAAACAAACGGCCTTTGTTCAATGCCGACTTTATAACTAACGGTTTGAGAACAGTAGGGGACTTAATCAACGATGCAGACGAATTTATGGAGCCTGCGTCTTGTTTACACAGGTTTTCAATAGAGTCAAACGCTGCTAACATTTTACTGCTGGGGCGCATTATTGAATATATTCCACATCAGTGGAAGCGCGCATTAATTAACGACCAGCAGGGCTATGAAACAGCGGATTACCTTGGTGTCCCTGATCCAGATCAAAAGGGCGGTGTTTTGCTTGTTAGCAAGTTCAACACCCGTAGATTGTATCTATTGATGTTAAAGAAAACCACCCGCAATGCCACAGTAGCCAGTCTGAGACGGTGGAAGGCTGTTTTTCATAATGACAATTTAACCGCCAAACAGATGTTTTCGGGGACTCACTCGCACAATATGTGTAATTTGGTTTCTGATTTACAGTGGAAATCAATTCACAGGGTCTTAACAACAAATAGATTCTTAAACCAATGCCAATTAATTGAGTCTGCAGAATGTTCTCTCTGTGGCAACACGGACGAGACCATTCTGCACACTTTTACTTCTTGTCCCAACGCCACTGTGTTTTGGGTCAAGGTTCGTCCCATATTTAACAAACTTGTGCATGTTGGGGGAAACCCTTTGGGGACTTTTAATATATGTTTCGGGTTCTCCCATCTGCACAAGCGAATTAACGAGAAATCTATCAGCCTAGCTAACTATTTACTCTTCACAGCTAAGCACTGTATCTGGGTGGCAAGGTGCCTTAAAAAAGATGGCAAAAACACTGACCCATTCCCGATTTTTAGGAATAAAATTAAAAATAGAATTATGGAGGAATATGTATCTTACAGTGAACAAGGGCCCGGTAGCCTTACTATATTTGACAATAGATGGTGTTCTAACAAAGCCGTGTGCTGGCTTGACGGTCTAAATCTAATACATTTCAACATGTAGTGTCTCACTTTTCAAGGTTTTCATTTAACGGTTTGCCAATCCAAAGTGACAGACGTTTAAAGTCACCGAAAGGCATTATGACATATATATTTATCGTTGGTTTTTAAAATGCTTATGACCATTGCGATTCATAGTTATGATAATAACGGTAATAGATGTATATACACATCAGAGTTGTTAACTCTATACAGTATATAGTATGATATTATAATGTGACAATTATTTAATTTCTATGTCGTAGTTCACAGCACGACATCAATACATTATGACGAATTATCATAATGGGAAGAATTAAATACACGTGCGTATGCGTATGTATATGTGTGTCAATACATATATTAATTTGATGTGCTTACAATCTTAATATTCGAACCACTTGTATGAGTCGATGGTATTCTTGTTAATGACAAATGCATTTGTTGATTTTTATTGTAATATTTATACACTCATGTATTTTCTATGTTATTATTTGAATAAACAAAAAAAAAAAATACCGTGATCACGAAGGCGGTTCTCCCAGGGTGAGGCCTTTCCATTGCACTTTGGTTAGGTTGACCCCTGCGATCACCCCAAATGTGGGTGACTCGGGTGTGTAATTTTTGATAGTGGGGGACTGCGTTCGCGCTATCCCCTGAAAAACTAAACGATATTATAAGAAATACAACAAATAGCACCACCTTAAGAAATAAATACAGCAATTTCGCCTTTTTTATTCCTTAAAGCAAGATGTCAGGTGAGTGAATTTAAATAAAACGATCATCTTACTATTTTTCGTCCCATTTATATGTGGTTCAGCTGAATGGTTAGGTGGAAATTTATCGCGAAACCGATTAATACGCAGAAATGAACATTATAAAAGTTGCCGTTTGTCGAAGTAAACACTGCAATTGCGCCTTTTTAATTGTTGAAAGCAAGATGTCAATCGAGTGTGTCAAGGGATTGAATTTAAATACGGAAACCAACTTGCCATTTATCATCCCATTTATATGTGTGTTACCTGAATGGTCAGATGGTACATTAACTTCGAATCCAAGGAATGCGCCGAAATCGACAGCATAAATGTTGCCAGTTTGTCGAGACAACGTTATTAAATTTGGTGTGCTGTACAAAAGGCAATGAACAAAGATTGGTAATATTGAAATTATATCGAAAATATTCACAAGAGAAAGTAAGGTAATAATTAGCATTGAATGGCATCCAAAATTTTGAATCAAGATAATAAGACTGAAGGATGATGACGTCAAAAACCAGAACAAACCAGTCACGCTTTGTATTGTGGGATTGATAGGGGGTCTGCTGAGCGATAATACCGTGATAATCCCGCCATTTTAACTTTAAACGTCGATGTTCAGGATCTGTTATAATCATGCCAAAAACTAACTCTTGCTTACCGTTTAACTCTGCTTCGACGCGGAAAAAGCCGGCACTGTTGAAAAATTGTATTCCAAAACTGAAAATCAGATTATAATTATATGCTAATCGTCCGTCATTGCTACTTTATAAAATAATAGTAAAGTGTGGTATTCAACATTGTAAACCATAGTACAATAATATCCATTGCACATAACAAAGACTGTTAAAATGTGGGGTTCACATTAAATCAATACTGTACAGAGCCTCAGAACAGGGTTACCTGGTTCTGGCGCTATACAAACATGCATTATTATATAAATCACACTAAAATTATATTTAACGAAAAGAAGAAGAATAGAGTTCAGTATATTGGTAACTTTATTTATTATTTATGGATATAATAATAAGGCAAATCACACTTTATTTGCGCCTTACATCGTTTCAGTCAATCCTTACACTGACACTGTAATTATAAATTTGATTCGCAGATTGTCATTTCGAATTAAAACCACCCAAAGCTTTCTCAGCGTTTCATCCCGCGGCCAACACATGCCAACTTAAATGTTTACATCGTTTACTAGTGGCATGACAATACGGTACGCAGTAGTTAGTTTTTGGCAAGATTATAACAACTCCGGAACATTGACGTTTATGGTTAAAATGGCGGGATTATCACTGTATTGTCGCTCAGCGGACCCCCTATAAATCCCACAATGCAAAGCGCGACTGGTTTGTTTTGGTTTTTGACGTCATCATGCAATGGGTCTATTGCTGTGCTACTTAAATAGCAGAGCACCGCCATGTGTTCTAAGCCGTTAAATTATTTGATATTTACACTTACATAAATTTAAGTTTGAAAAGTCTTATTCACTATGTGAGAAAAAGTGCATCTATTCCTATTCCACCACCCACACAAACACCCACACACAAACATAATACAAACGCATATACACGCACTCTATTGCTAGAAAATATCCGCTAGGTGGAGCTGAAAATATTTTCTTGGAAATTGATATATTAGCAATTACATACATGACACGATCAGAGAATGGAATATTGCTTAAGAAGAATAACTTCAATTCAGCAAAGTAGCTTAATTAATTCTATGCAGTTAAATGATTGATCAATACAATATGTGATCTGGGCATAAATAAGGCCTTTTGATAATCAGAACGGAATTAAACACCATAATTATGTAGAGAGGAAGGAGTAGGCCTTGCGCACGAGCCGTAAGCAAATCATACTTACCTGGCACAGGAAATACCGTGATCACGAAGGCGGTTCTCCCAGGGTGAGGCCTTTCCATTGCACTTTGGTTAGGTTGACCCCTGCGATCACCCCAAATGTGGGTGACTCGGGTGTGTAATTTTTGATAGTGGGGGACTGCGTTCGCGCTATCCCCTGAAAAACTAAACGATATTATAAGAAATACAACAAATAGCACCACCTTAAGAAATAAATACAGCAATTTCGCCTTTTTTATTCCTTAAAGCAAGATGTCAGGTGAGTGAATTTAAATAAAACGATCATCTTACTATTTTTCGTCCCATTTATATGTGGTTCAGCTGAATGGTTAGGTGGAAATTTATCGCGAAACCGATTAATACGCAGAAATGAACATTATAAAAGTTGCCGTTTGTCGAAGTAAACACTGCAATTGCGCCTTTTTAATTGCTTGAAAGCAAGATGTCAATCGAGTGTGTCAAGGGATTGAATTTAAATACGGAAACCAACTTGCCATTTATCATCCCATTTATATGTGTGTTACCTGAATGGTCAGATGGTACATTAACTTCGAATCCAAGGAATGCGCCGAAATCGACAGCATAAATGTTGCCAGTTTGTCGAGACAACGTTATTAAATTTGGTGTGCTGTACAAAAGGCAATGAACAAAGATTGGTAATATTGAAATTATATCGAAAATATTCACAAGAGAAAGTAAGGTAATAATTAGCATTGAATGGCATCCAAAATTTTGAATCAAGATAATAAGACTGAAGGATGATGACGTCAAAAACCAGAACAAACCAGTCACGCTTTGTATTGTGGGATTGATAGGGGGTCTGCTGAGCGATAATACCGTGATAATCCCGCCATTTTAACTTTAAACGTCGATGTTCAGGATCTGTTATAATCATGCCAAAAACTAACTCTTGCTTACCGTTTAACTCTGCTTCGACGCGGAAAAAGCCGGCACTGTTGAAAAATTGTATTCCAAAACTGAAAATCAGATTATAATTATATGCTAATCGTCCGTCATTGCTACTTTATAAAATAATAGTAAAGTGTGGTATTCAACATTGTAAACCATAGTACAATAATATCCATTGCACATAACAAAGACTGTTAAAATGTGGAAAAATTTTTTTTAAAAAAAAATAAAATTTTTTGGGGGGAAAAAAAATTTTTTTTAAAAAAAAACCCCAAAAAATTTTGGGGGAAAAAATTTTTTTAAAAAAAAAAATTTTTTTTAAAAAATTTAAAAAAAAAACCTTTGGGGGGGGGAAAAAATTTTTTTGGAAAAACCCCCCCCTTTTTAAAAAAGGGGGGGGTTTTTTTTTTGGGGGGGGTTTTTTGAAAAAAAAAAAAAAATTTTTAAAAAACCCCCAAAAAAAAAATTTTTAAAATTTGGTTTTTTTTTAAAAAACCCCCAAAAAAAAAAAAAACCCCCCCCCCCCTTTTTTTTTTTTTTTTTAAAATTTTGGGGGTTTTTTTTTTAAAACCTTTTCCAAAAAAATTTAAAAAAAAATTTTTTCCCAAAAAATTTTTTTTTTTTTAAAAAAAATTTTTTTTGGGGTTAAAAAAAAAAAAAATTTTTTTTTAAAAATTTTTAAAAATTGAAAAAATTTTTTCCCCCAAAAAAAAAACCCCCTTAAAAAAAATTTGGGGGAAAAAAAAAATTTTTTTGGGGGAAAACCCCCAATGAAAAAAAAATTAAAATTTTAAAAAAAAAAAGGGGGTTTTTTAAAAATTTTGGGGGAAAAATTTTTAATTAAAAAAAACCCAAAAAAGGGGAAAAAACCCCCCCCCCCCTTTTTAAAAATTTTTTTTAAAATTTTTTTAAAAAAAAAAACCCCCCTTTTTTTTTTTTAGGTTAATTTTTTTAAAAAAAAAAAAAGGGGGGAAAAATTTTAAAAAAAAAAAATTTAAAAATTTTTTAAAAAAAAACCTTTTTTTAATTTAAAAAAAAAAATTTTTTTAAAAAAAAAATTTTTTTTTTTTTTTAAAAAATTTAAAAAAAATTAAAAAAAAAATAAAAAAAAAAAAAAATTTTTTCCCCCCTTAAAAATTTTAAAAATTAAAAAAAAAAAGGGGGAAAAAAAATTTTTAAATAAAACAAAAAAATTTTTTTAAAAAGGGGAGTTTTTTAAAAAAATTTTAAAATAAATTAAAAAAAAATTTTTTTTCGAAAATTTTTAAAAAAAACCCCCAAAAAAAAAACCCCTTTTTTTTTAAAAAAAAAACCCCTTTTTAAAAAAAACCCAATTTTTTAAAAAAAATTTTTTTTTTAAAAAAAAAACCCCCCAAAATTTTTTTAAAATTAAAAAATTTCCCCTTTTTTTGGGAAAAAAGGGGGAAAATAAAATTTTTTGGGCCCCCCTTTTTCCCCCTTTAAAAAAATTTTGTTTTTTTTGGGAAAATTTTAAATTTATTGGGAAAATTAAAAAAAACCCCCTTTTAAAATTTTTTTTAAATTTTCCTTTTAAAAAAAAAAATTTTTTTGAGTTTTTTTTAAAAATTTTTTTTCCCCCCCCAAAAAAAAAAAAAAAAAAAACCGGGGAAAAAAAAGGGGGGTTTTTTTCCCCCTTTTTTTTTTTTTAAAAAAACCCGGGAAAAAAATTTTTAAAAAAATTTTTTTTTAAAAAAAACCCTTAATTTTTTAAAAAAAAATTTTTAAAAAAAAATTTAAAAAAAAAAAAATTTTTTTTAAAAAAAAAACCCAAAAAAAAGGGGGGAAAGGGGGGGGGGCCAAAACCCCAAAAATTTTGGGGAAAAAACCCCCTTAAAAACATCTGGTAAACAAACATGTGATTAAACAAAGGTTAGATGAAGGGGGACTTGGACTCGTGGATATTTCCCTCAAAATCAAAGCCCAGAGAATCAAATATATCTCACATTTATTCACATCAAGATTTTCAGATAAATGGCAAATTCTTGCTGATTACTTTATTGGTTTGTATAGGGGTTCATGTATGGGCCGTATTATTCTAAAGTCCTACATATTCCCTCGTGCAGCAAACATAATTAACATGCCAACCATATACAAAGATTGTTTACGAGCTTGGCACTCAGTTGGTGTAATTAACACAAAGCCGCCGAGCACAATGGCACATGTGTTGGACACACCAATATTTCTCAATACCGGATTAACCTTAGGAAACAAACGGCCTTTGTTCAATGCCGACTTTATAACTAACGGTTTGAGAACAGTAGGGGACTTAATCAACGATGCAGACGAATTTATGGAGCCTGCGTCTTGTTTACACAGGTTTTCAATAGAGTCAAACGCTGCTAACATTTTACTGCTGGGGCGCATTATTGAATATATTCCACATCAGTGGAAGCGCGCATTAATTAACGACCAGCAGGGCTATGAAACAGCGGATTACCTTGGTGTCCCTGATCCAGATCAAAAGGGCGGTGTTTTGCTTGTTAGCAAGTTCAACACCCGTAGATTGTATCTATTGATGTTAAAGAAAACCACCCGCAATGCCACAGTAGCCAGTCTGAGACGGTGGAAGGCTGTTTTTCATAATGACAATTTAACCGCCAAACAGATGTTTTCGGGGACTCACTCGCACAATATGTGTAATTTGGTTTCTGATTTACAGTGGAAATCAATTCACAGGGTCTTAACAACAAATAGATTCTTAAACCAATGCCAATTAATTGAGTCTGCAGAATGTTCTCTCTGTGGCAACACGGACGAGACCATTCTGCACACTTTTACTTCTTGTCCCAACGCCACTGTGTTTTGGGTCAAGGTTCGTCCCATATTTAACAAACTTGTGCATGTTGGGGGAAACCCTTTGGGGACTTTTAATATATGTTTCGGGTTCTCCCATCTGCACAAGCGAATTAACGAGAAATCTATCAGCCTAGCTAACTATTTACTCTTCACAGCTAAGCACTGTATCTGGGTGGCAAGGTGCCTTAAAAAAGATGGCAAAAACACTGACCCATTCCCGATTTTTAGGAATAAAATTAAAAATAGAATTATGGAGGAATATGTATCTTACAGTGAACAAGGGCCCGGTAGCCTTACTATATTTGACAATAGATGGTGTTCTAACAAAGCCGTGTGCTGGCTTGACGGTCTAAATCTAATACATTTCAACATGTAGTGTCTCACTTTTCAAGGTTTTCATTTAACGGTTTGCCAATCCAAAGTGACAGACGTTTAAAGTCACCGAAAGGCATTATGACATATATATTTATCGTTGGTTTTTAAAATGCTTATGACCATTGCGATTCATAGTTATGATAATAACGGTAATAGATGTATATACACATCAGAGTTGTTAACTCTATACAGTATATAGTTTGATATTATAATGTGACAATTATTTAATTTCTATGTCGTAGTTCACAGCACGACATCAATACATTATGACGAATTATCATAATGGGAAGAATTAAATACACGTGCGTATGCGTATGTATATGTGTGTCAATACATATATTAATTTGATGTGCTTACAATCTTAATATTCGAACCACTTGTATGAGTCGATGGTATTCTTGTTAATGACAAATGCATTTGTTGATTTTTATTGTAATATTTATACACTCATGTATTTTCTATGTTATTATTTGAATAAACAAAAAAAAAAAAAAATACCGTGATCACTTTTGTGAGATTACTATATTAGTTCACTGTTTCTTATATTACTTTATTATTGTTTGGAAAGTATATTGAGATTAACATGTCTCTCTCCGACGATTGTAAAGATAGACAGGCCGATTCTGTTGATGAGCGCGCCGCTACCGGTCAACAGGAGGCGCCAGGCGTCAGCAGCATTGGAGTGGACCCGAAAGTTGCGAGTGATGGGTATCTGTCTGCTGACAGATCCCACAGAACGGCCATATTGCCCAATATTGGCCATTTCAAGAAGGAGGATGTCATTAAGCACATCGCGAAATCGCCCATTGGATTGGGAATCGAGGCAGTGATATTCTTTACTGCGGCAGCATGCAGGCTGGTGTTTTCCAGTGTTGAGGCGGCAGAAGGCTGGGTTGTTAGGGGGTTGAATATTGGATCGCACCATTTCGATCTAAACCTTGAGCAAGACGCCAAACCGCCTCTTTGGATTACCATGAAGAATATACCACTTGAAACCGGACATTCCGATGTTCGCCGGAAGTTGGTTGATTATGGGAAGATTCTAAAGGGACCTTTCTATAACAACCACCCTGGGACGAAAATCAAGAATGGACTTAGATCGGCATTGATGATAATAGGCAAGGATATTCCCGCAATAATATATGTGGAGGATACGGTAAACAAGGTTAGAAGAACGGTGACCGTGTTCCACAAGGGACAGACACCAAAATGTTTCAGGTGCAATGGACCGCACCTGAAAAAGGACTGCAATCAAGCCCCGAAGACAGGCGGTAAAGGACAATGGGCAGGTGAGCCACGTAAAGGCAAATGGGAGCATAGTGCACCCTGGAGCAAACCCATGACTAAACCTGCCCAAACCGACACCCCTAACAAACGAACGCCAGATATAACAAGCCTAAGCGAATTCCCGCTAATAATCGATGAGAGCATAATGTCCACGGATACAGAAGAGGCCACACTGAAGAGGGGGAGGGAGAGTGATGCGGACACCATCAGTATTAACTCCTCTTCAAAGTGTGGATCTAGGCGCAGAAAGAAAAGCATGCGCAAAATTCAAGCCGCGGAAACAGCTAAACTGGCATCAGAATCTGATTTATCAGAAAACGAACCCAGTGAGGTTGTCGAAAATACGGAAGGTCCCGCTGCACAAGATCCCACACGGGACACACCGACGGATGTCTCGCAGGAAGATCACCCCAATGACGATTCTATACAAAACAACTCCGCGACAGACGTGACGGATGTAGGCGATGTTACAGACACCACGACTGATATTGTCGTAACCGAAGCCAATGTCATTGGCAACAGAGCACCACATCAACCTCGCCCAAATGGAGAAACAAACACAGGAGTTTGTCTGAAACCATATTTTCGAGAACAGTTCCTGAAGGATACGGATAAAATCCATAAAGCTAAGACCAGTAAGACAAAGGAAAAATACACTAAATGTCAAAACAATCATGTTATGGCTGAAATTAAGGCAATAAGGAAGGCCAGCCTCAAAGGACAAAATTAATATCTTATTGGATTTTGTTATAATTGGATTTAAACACTCCTAGGTAACGTATTAATTGTATTTTTATATGTACTTCAAATAAGTAGACCTATATATATTTAACAATGAAAATAGCATCTATTAACACACATGGTCTCGCTGGCCAAACAGCAAACAACAGAGTCAAGATAAATGGTATTTTTAATTTTATTATCAAATCAAAATTTGATATTGTCTGTTTCCAGGAAACACACCTGGTTTCAGAGACCAAAGCTTTAATTATTTTCAAAGACTTTGTCTCACAAGGCAAGTTTTATTTTTCAAATGGCCCAAATGGCCGCTCCTGTGGAGTGGCCATTTGGGTAGCCAATCATAGTAAATGTCAAGTTATTGATGAAATGCATGACCAAGAAGGCAGAATAATTAGTATCCTTGCTCAAATTGGAAATATTAATATTAATGTTGTAAATATTTATGCCCCTAACAATGGTAGGGAACGTGTAATATTTTTACGCGATATGTCAAATTATCTATTTACAAATGTTAATGGCTCCCTGAAAGGAGAGCCTGTTATTTTGGGGGATTTTAACTTTGTTGAAGACCCTGATCTGGATACGGATAGAAAAGGCGCGTATGCACGGGGAGAGGCCATAGTAGGGCGTAAACAAATGTTAGATCTCAAAAATGAATACGGTATGTGCGATATTTTTAGGGTTTTAAATCCAAATATACATAAATACACATATTTTTCACAAGGCTACAATTCTAGTAGCAGGATAGACAGAATTTATTGTTCTCAATTTTTCAAATCCTTAGTAACAAAGTGTGATGTATATCGATGTCCACAGAGCGATCATGATTATGTTTACTGTCAATTTCACACAGATACAGCCCTTAGAGGCCCCGGGGTGTGGAAATTGAACAACGACATTTTAAATGATAACAAATTTAAGGACATATTTACAACCTTCTGGACTGCATGGCAACAGCAGAAAGGTAGATTGGGAGATATTCAGACATGGTGGGACTTGGGAAAAATTAAAATCAAGTCTCTCTGTCGAGAATACTGCCGCAACAAACGAGTCAAACAAGATGAACATTTAGTCTCGATGAGACAAGAATATACAGAACTTTTGGACGAGAGAGATAGATCTCCGGACTCTGGTGTTCCAGAGGAAAGACTGGAATACTTGAGAACGGGGATCATGGACCTCGAATCCAAACAAATGGAAGGAACTATTATCAGATCCCGAATCAGGTACCGGGAGGAAGGGGAGAAATGTTCAAAATATTTCATTGATTTAGAAAAACGAAACGCCGTTAACAAAACCATTGACAGCTTAAGATCAACTGAGGGCGAACTATTAATTGAACCTGAAGCTATATTAAAGGAGCAGGTTAGATTCTATACTGAACTCTATACAGATGAAGGTGTAGATGCAACAGCTCAAGATATTTTATTAAATAACTTAGATAAGGAACTGCCTGATAGCTACATAAATAAATGTGAAGGCGTTCTCAGCTTAGAGGAAGCGACAAAAGCTATCAGAGCACTTAAAAATAACAAAAGCCCAGGTCACGACGGCCTGTCAGCTGAATTTTACAAAACCTTTTGGGACATACTGGGACCAGACTTCATTGCTGTCTCAAATGCAGCCTTTGATAAAGGCATCCTAACGGTGTCCCAAAGAAGGGGTATGATAGTTTTAATGTTTAAGAAGGGAGACAAATTAAACCTGAAAAATTGGCGTCCTATTTCTTTGTTAAACACTGACTATAAAATTATTACTAAATGTCTAGCCAATCGGCTAAGACAAGTATTACACACAATTATTAACCCTGATCAGACTTGTTCAGTCCCAGGTCGGTCTATTGAACAGACCACAAGTTTTATCAGGGACTTGATAGAATATGTCAACCAAAAGAATCTGCCGGGAGCAATCATTTGTATTGATCAGATGAAGGCCTTTGACAGAGTCGACTGGTCATTTCTATTAAAAACACTACACAAGTTTGGATTCGGTCCGAATTTTATACAGTGGGTTAAATTATGTTATACTGATATTTTCAGTGCGATGCACACCAACGGTTTTCTAAGTACATTTTTCAAGTTAGAGAGGGGTACCAGACAAGGTTGTCCTTTGTCAGCTTTATTGTATGTGCTTATAGCTGAGGTGTTCTCTGTAAATGTTAGAAAGGAGGACAAAATCCGCGGCATCACCCTACCTGACGGAACAGTCACCAAAATTGATCAATATGCTGATGACACGACGATACAAATCAGCGATATTGACTCGATAGAAAGTGTATTTTCCTTGATCAGAGTGTATGAATTGGCATCTGGGTGTCGTATTAACATGGATAAGACCGAGGGACTGTGGCTGGGTTCATTTAAGGGAAGGAGGGATACCCCTCTGGATCTTAGGTGGACCAGTGATTCAGTCAAGATTCTCGGTTTTCATCTTGGAAATAATGACACCTCGCAGCTAAATTGGAAACCTAGAGTGGACAAATTTAAAACGATTCTGCGTTCGTGGAATAGGAGAACCCTCAGTTATAAAGGTAAAATAGTTATATTGAATTCTTTGGCTAGTGCCGGTATATGGTATTATAGCAATATCGTATCAATACCGGACTGGGCAGAGAAACAAATAAATAGAGAATCTCTTGAATTTTTATGGAACTATAAAAAACATCTGGTAAACAAACATGTGATTAAACAAAGGTTAGATGAAGGGGGACTTGGACTCGTGGATATTTCCCTCAAAATCAAAGCCCAGAGAATCAAATATATCTCACATTTATTCACATCAAGATTTTCAGATAAATGGCAAATTCTTGCTGATTACTTTATTGGTTTGTATAGGGGTTCATGTATGGGCCGTATTATTCTAAAGTCCTACATATTCCCTCGTGCAGCAAACATAATTAACATGCCAACCATATACAAAGATTGTTTACGAGCTTGGCACTCAGTTGGTGTAATTAACACAAAGCCGCCGAGCACAATGGCACATGTGTTGGACACACCAATATTTCTCAATACCGGATTAACCTTAGGAAACAAACGGCCTTTGTTCAATGCCGACTTTATAACTAACGGTTTGAGAACAGTAGGGGACTTAATCAACGATGCAGACGAATTTATGGAGCCTGCGTCTTGTTTACACAGGTTTTCAATAGAGTCAAACGCTGCTAACATTTTACTGCTGGGGCGCATTATTGAATATATTCCACATCAGTGGAAGCGCGCATTAATTAACGACCAGCAGGGCTATGAAACAGCGGATTACCTTGGTGTCCCTGATCCAGATCAAAAGGGCGGTGTTTTGCTTGTTAGCAAGTTCAACACCCGTAGATTGTATCTATTGATGTTAAAGAAAACCACCCGCAATGCCACAGTAGCCAGTCTGAGACGGTGGAAGGCTGTTTTTCATAATGACAATTTAACCGCCAAACAGATGTTTTCGGGGACTCACTCGCACAATATGTGTAATTTGGTTTCTGATTTACAGTGGAAATCAATTCACAGGGTCTTAACAACAAATAGATTCTTAAACCAATGCCAATTAATTGAGTCTGCAGAATGTTCTCTCTGTGGCAACACGGACGAGACCATTCTGCACACTTTTACTTCTTGTCCCAACGCCACTGTGTTTTGGGTCAAGGTTCGTCCCATATTTAACAAACTTGTGCATGTTGGGGGAAACCCTTTGGGGACTTTTAATATATGTTTCGGGTTCTCCCATCTGCACAAGCGAATTAACGAGAAATCTATCAGCCTAGCTAACTATTTACTCTTCACAGCTAAGCACTGTATCTGGGTGGCAAGGTGCCTTAAAAAAGATGGCAAAAACACTGACCCATTCCCGATTTTTAGGAATAAAATTAAAAATAGAATTATGGAGGAATATGTATCTTACAGTGAACAAGGGCCCGGTAGCCTTACTATATTTGACAATAGATGGTGTTCTAACAAAGCCGTGTGCTGGCTTGACGGTCTAAATCTAATACATTTCAACATGTAGTGTCTCACTTTTCAAGGTTTTCATTTAACGGTTTGCCAATCCAAAGTGACAGACGTTTAAAGTCACCGAAAGGCATTATGACATATATATTTATCGTTGGTTTTAAAATGCTTATGACCATTGCGATTCATAGTTATGATAATAACGGTAATAGATGTATATACACATCAGAGTTGTTAACTCTATACAGTATATAGTATGATATTATAATGTGACAATTATTTAATTTCTATGTCGTAGTTCACAGCACGACATCAATACATTATGACGAATTATCATAATGGGAAGAATTAAATACACGTGCGTATGCGTATGTATATGTGTGTCAATACATATATTAATTTGATGTGCTTACAATCTTAATATTTGAACCACTTGTATGAGTCGATGGTATTCTTGTTAATGACAAATGCATTTGTTGATTTTTATTGTAATATTTATACACTCATGTATTTTCTATGTTATTATTTGAATAAACAAAAAAAAAAATACCGTGATCACTTTTGTGAGATTACTATATTAGTTCACTATTTCTTATATTACTTTATTATTGTTTGGAAAGTATATTGAGATTAACATGTCTCTCTCCGACGATTGTAAAGATAGACAGGCCGATTCTGTTGATGAGCGCGCCGCTACCGGTCAACAGGAGGCGCCAGGCGTCAGCAGCATTGGAGTGGACCCGAAAGTTGCGAGTGATGGGTATCTGTCTGCTGACAGATCCCACAGAACGGCCATATTGCCCAATATTGGCCACTTCAAGAAGGAGGATGTCATTAAGCACATCGCGAAATCGCCCATTGGATTGGGAATCGAGGCAGTGATATTCTTTACTGCGGCAGCATGCAGGCTGGTGTTTTCCAGTGTTGAGGCGGCAGAAGGCTGGGTTGTTAGGGGGTTGAATATTGGATCGCACCATTTCGATCTAAACCTTGAGCAAGACGCCAAACCGCCTCTTTGGATTACCATGAAGAATATACCACTTGAAACCGGACATTCCGATGTTCGCCGGAAGTTGGTTGATTATGGGAAGATTCTAAAGGGACCTTTCTATAACAACCACCCTGGGACGAAAATCAAGAATGGACTTAGATCGGCATTGATGATAATAGGCAAGGATATTCCCGCAATAATATATGTGGAGGATACGGTAAACAAGGTTAGAAGAACGGTGACCGTGTTCCACAAGGGACAGACACCAAAATGTTTCAGGTGCAATGGACCGCACCTGAAAAAGGACTGCAATCAAGCCCCGAAGACAGGCGGTAAAGGACAATGGGCAGGTGAGCCACGTAAAGGCAAATGGGAGCATAGTGCACCCTGGAGCAAACCCATGACTAAACCTGCCCAAACCGACACCCCTAACAAACGAACGCCAGATATAACAAGCCTAAGCGAATTCCCGCTAATAATCGATGAGAGCATAATGTCCACGGATACAGAAGAGGCCACACTGAAGAGGGGGAGGGAGAGTGATGCGGACACCATCAGTATTAACTCCTCTTCAAAGTGTGGATCTAGGCGCAGAAAGAAAAGCATGCGCAAAATTCAAGCCGCGGAAACAGCTAAACTGGCATCAGAATCTGATTTATCAGAAAACGAACCCAGTGAGGTTGTCGAAAATACGGAAGGTCCCGCTGCACAAGATCCCACACGGGACACACCGACGGATGTCTCGCAGGAAGATCACCCCAATGACGATTCTATACAAAACAACTCCGCGACAGACGTGACGGATGTAGGCGATGTTACAGACACCACGACTGATATTGTCGTAACCGAAGCCAATGTCATTGGCAACAGAGCACCACATCAACCTCGCCCAAATGGAGAAACAAACACAGGAGTTTGTCTGAAACCATATTTTCGAGAACAGTTCCTGAAGGATACGGATAAAATCCATAAAGCTAAGACCAGTAAGACAAAGGAAAAATACACTAAATGTCAAAACAATCATGTTATGGCTGAAATTAAGGCAATAAGGAAGGCCAGCCTCAAAGGACAAAATTAATATCTTATTGGATTTTGTTATAATTGGATTTAAACACTCCTAGGTAACGTATTAATTGTATTTTTATATGTACTTCAAATAAGTAGACCTATATATATTTAACAATGAAAATAGCATCTATTAACACACATGGTCTCGCTGGCCAAACAGCAAACAACAGAGTCAAGATAAATGGTATTTTTAATTTTATTATCAAATCAAAATTTGATATTGTCTGTTTCCAGGAAACACACCTGGTTTCAGAGACCAAAGCTTTAATTATTTTCAAAGACTTTGTCTCACAAGGCAAGTTTTATTTTTCAAATGGCCCAAATGGCCGCTCCTGTGGAGTGGCCATTTGGGTAGCCAATCATAGTAAATGTCAAGTTATTGATGAAATGCATGACCAAGAAGGCAGAATAATTAGTATCCTTGCTCAAATTGGAAATATTAATATTAATGTTGTAAATATTTATGCCCCTAACAATGGTAGGGAACGTGTAATATTTTTACGCGATATGTCAAATTATCTATTTACAAATGTTAATGGCTCCCTGAAAGGAGAGCCTGTTATTTTGGGGGATTTTAACTTTGTTGAAGACCCTGATCTGGATACGGATAGAAAAGGCGCGTATGCACGGGGAGAGGCCATAGTAGGGCGTAAACAAATGTTAGATCTCAAAAATGAATACGGTATGTGCGATATTTTTAGGGTTTTAAATCCAAATATACATAAATACACATATTTTTCACAAGGCTACAATTCTAGTAGCAGGATAGACAGAATTTATTGTTCTCAATTTTTCAAATCCTTAGTAACAAAGTGTGATGTATATCGATGTCCACAGAGCGATCATGATTATGTTTACTGTCAATTTCACACAGATACAGCCCTTAGAGGCCCCGGGGTGTGGAAATTGAACAACGACATTTTAAATGATAACAAATTTAAGGACATATTTACAACCTTCTGGACTGCATGGCAACAGCAGAAAGGTAGATTGGGAGATATTCAGACATGGTGGGACTTGGGAAAAATTAAAATCAAGTCTCTCTGTCGAGAATACTGCCGCAACAAACGAGTCAAACAAGATGAACATTTAGTCTCGATGAGACAAGAATATACAGAACTTTTGGACGAGAGAGATAGATCTCCGGACTCTGGTGTTCCAGAGGAAAGACTGGAATACTTGAGAACGGGGATCATGGACCTCGAATCCAAACAAATGGAAGGAACTATTATCAGATCCCGAATCAGGTACCGGGAGGAAGGGGAGAAATGTTCAAAATATTTCATTGATTTAGAAAAACGAAACGCCGTTAACAAAACCATTGACAGCTTAAGATCAACTGAGGGCGAACTATTAATTGAACCTGAAGCTATATTAAAGGAGCAGGTTAGATTCTATACTGAACTCTATACAGATGAAGGTGTAGATGCAACAGCTCAAGATATTTTATTAAATAACTTAGATAAGGAACTGCCTGATAGCTACATAAATAAATGTGAAGGCGTTCTCAGCTTAGAGGAAGCGACAAAAGCTATCAGAGCACTTAAAAATAACAAAAGCCCAGGTCACGACGGCCTGTCAGCTGAATTTTACAAAACCTTTTGGGACATACTGGGACCAGACTTCATTGCTGTCTCAAATGCAGCCTTTGATAAAGGCATCCTAACGGTGTCCCAAAGAAGGGGTATGATAGTTTTAATGTTTAAGAAGGGAGACAAATTAAACCTGAAAAATTGGCGTCCTATTTCTTTGTTAAACACTGACTATAAAATTATTACTAAATGTCTAGCCAATCGGCTAAGACAAGTATTACACACAATTATTAACCCTGATCAGACTTGTTCAGTCCCAGGTCGGTCTATTGAACAGACCACAAGTTTTATCAGGGACTTGATAGAATATGTCAACCAAAAGAATCTGCCGGGAGCAATCATTTGTATTGATCAGATGAAGGCCTTTGACAGAGTCGACTGGTCATTTCTATTAAAAACACTACACAAGTTTGGATTCGGTCCGAATTTTATACAGTGGGTTAAATTATGTTATACTGATATTTTCAGTGCGATGCACACCAACGGTTTTCTAAGTACATTTTTCAAGTTAGAGAGGGGTACCAGACAAGGTTGTCCTTTGTCAGCTTTATTGTATGTGCTTATAGCTGAGGTGTTCTCTGTAAATGTTAGAAAGGAGGACAAAATCCGCGGCATCACCCTACCTGACGGAACAGTCACCAAAATTGATCAATATGCTGATGACACGACGATACAAATCAGCGATATTGACTCGATAGAAAGTGTATTTTCCTTGATCAGAGTGTATGAATTGGCATCTGGGTGTCGTATTAACATGGATAAGACCGAGGGACTGTGGCTGGGTTCATTTAAGGGAAGGAGGGATACCCCTCTGGATCTTAGGTGGACCAGTGATTCAGTCAAGATTCTCGGTTTTCATCTTGGAAATAATGACACCTCGCAGCTAAATTGGAAACCTAGAGTGGACAAATTTAAAACGATTCTGCGTTCGTGGAATAGGAGAACCCTCAGTTATAAAGGTAAAATAGTTATATTGAATTCTTTGGCTAGTGCCGGTATATGGTATTATAGCAATATCGTATCAATACCGGACTGGGCAGAGAAACAAATAAATAGAGAATCTCTTGAATTTTTATGGAACTATAAAAAACATCTGGTAAACAAACATGTGATTAAACAAAGGTTAGATGAAGGGGGACTTGGACTCGTGGATATTTCCCTCAAAATCAAAGCCCAGAGAATCAAATATATCTCACATTTATTCACATCAAGATTTTCAGATAAATGGCAAATTCTTGCTGATTACTTTATTGGTTTGTATAGGGGTTCATGTATGGGCCGTATTATTCTAAAGTCCTACATATTCCCTCGTGCAGCAAACATAATTAACATGCCAACCATATACAAAGATTGTTTACGAGCTTGGCACTCAGTTGGTGTAATTAACACAAAGCCGCCGAGCACAATGGCACATGTGTTGGACACACCAATATTTCTCAATACCGGATTAACCTTAGGAAACAAACGGCCTTTGTTCAATGCCGACTTTATAACTAACGGTTTGAGAACAGTAGGGGACTTAATCAACGATGCAGACGAATTTATGGAGCCTGCGTCTTGTTTACACAGGTTTTCAATAGAGTCAAACGCTGCTAACATTTTACTGCTGGGGCGCATTATTGAATATATTCCACATCAGTGGAAGCGCGCATTAATTAACGACCAGCAGGGCTATGAAACAGCGGATTACCTTGGTGTCCCTGATCCAGATCAAAAGGGCGGTGTTTTGCTTGTTAGCAAGTTTAACACCCGTAGATTGTATCTATTGATGTTAAAGAAAACCACCCGCAATGCCACAGTAGCCAGTCTGAGACGGTGGAAGGCTGTTTTTCATAATGACAATTTAACCGCCAAACAGATGTTTTCGGGGACTCACTCGCACAATATGTGTAATTTGGTTTCTGATTTACAGTGGAAATCAATTCACAGGGTCTTAACAACAAATAGATTCTTAAACCAATGCCAATTAATTGAGTCTGCAGAATGTTCTCTCTGTGGCAACACGGACGAGACCATTCTGCACACTTTTACTTCTTGTCCCAACGCCACTGTGTTTTGGGTCAAGGTTCGTCCCATATTTAACAAACTTGTGCATGTTGGGGGAAACCCTTTGGGGACTTTTAATATATGTTTCGGGTTCTCCCATCTGCACAAGCGAATTAACGAGAAATCTATCAGCCTAGCTAACTATTTACTCTTCACAGCTAAGCACTGTATCTGGGTGGCAAGGTGCCTTAAAAAAGATGGCAAAAACACTGACCCATTCCCGATTTTTAGGAATAAAATTAAAAATAGAATTATGGAGGAATATGTATCTTACAGTGAACAAGGGCCCGGTAGCCTTACTATATTTGACAATAGATGGTGTTCTAACAAAGCCGTGTGCTGGCTTGACGGTCTAAATCTAATACATTTCAACATGTAGTGTCTCACTTTTCAAGGTTTTCATTTAACGGTTTGCCAATCCAAAGTGACAGACGTTTAAAGTCACCGAAAGGCATTATGACATATATATTTATCGTTGGTTTTAAAAATGCTTATGACCATTGCGATTCATAGTTATGATAATAACGGTAATAGATGTATATACACATCAGAGTTGTTAACTCTATACAGTATATAGTATGATATTATAATGTGACAATTATTTAATTTCTATGTCGTAGTTCACAGCACGACATCAATACATTATGACGAATTATCATAATGGGAAGAATTAAATACACGTGCGTATGCGTATGTATATGTGTGTCAATACATATATTAATTTGATGTGCTTACAATCTTAATATTCGAACCACTTGTATGAGTCGATGGTATTCTTGTTAATGACAAATGCATTTGTTGATTTTTATTGTAATATTTATACACTCATGTATTTTCTATGTTATTATTTGAATAAACAAAAAAAAAAATACCGTGATCACTTTTGTGAGATTACTATATTAGTTCACTGTTTCTTATATTACTTTATTATTGTTTGGAAAGTATATTGAGATTAACATGTCTCTCTCCGACGATTGTAAAGATAGACAGGCCGATTCTGTTGATGAGCGCGCCGCTACCGGTCAACAGGAGGCGCCAGGCGTCAGCAGCATTGGAGTGGACCCGAAAGTTGCGAGTGATGGGTATCTGTCTGCTGACAGATCCCACAGAACGGCCATATTGCCCAATATTGGCCACTTCAAGAAGGAGGATGTCATTAAGCACATCGCGAAATCGCCCATTGGATTGGGAATCGAGGCAGTGATATTCTTTACTGCGGCAGCATGCAGGCTGGTGTTTTCCAGTGTTGAGGCGGCAGAAGGCTGGGTTGTTAGGGGGTTGAATATTGGATCGCACCATTTCGATCTAAACCTTGAGCAAGACGCCAAACCGCCTCTTTGGATTACCATGAAGAATATACCACTTGAAACCGGACATTCCGATGTTCGCCGGAAGTTGGTTGATTATGGGAAGATTCTAAAGGGACCTTTCTATAACAACCACCCTGGGACGAAAATCAAGAATGGACTTAGATCGGCATTGATGATAATAGGCAAGGATATTCCCGCAATAATATATGTGGAGGATACGGTAAACAAGGTTAGAAGAACGGTGACCGTGTTCCACAAGGGACAGACACCAAAATGTTTCAGGTGCAATGGACCGCACCTGAAAAAGGACTGCAATCAAGCCCCGAAGACAGGCGGTAAAGGACAATGGGCAGGTGAGCCACGTAAAGGCAAATGGGAGCATAGTGCACCCTGGAGCAAACCCATGACTAAACCTGCCCAAACCGACACCCCTAACAAACGAACGCCAGATATAACAAGCCTAAGCGAATTCCCGCTAATAATCGATGAGAGCATAATGTCCACGGATACAGAAGAGGCCACACTGAAGAGGGGGAGGGAGAGTGATGCGGACACCATCAGTATTAACTCCTCTTCAAAGTGTGGATCTAGGCGCAGAAAGAAAAGCATGCGCAAAATTCAAGCCGCGGAAACAGCTAAACTGGCATCAGAATCTGATTTATCAGAAAACGAACCCAGTGAGGTTGTCGAAAATACGGAAGGTCCCGCTGCACAAGATCCCACACGGGACACACCGACGGATGTCTCGCAGGAAGATCACCCCAATGACGATTCTATACAAAACAACTCCGCGACAGACGTGACGGATGTAGGCGATGTTACAGACACCACGACTGATATTGTCGTAACCGAAGCCAATGTCATTGGCAACAGAGCACCACATCAACCTCGCCCAAATGGAGAAACAAACACAGGAGTTTGTCTGAAACCATATTTTCGAGAACAGTTCCTGAAGGATACGGATAAAATCCATAAAGCTAAGACCAGTAAGACAAAGGAAAAATACACTAAATGTCAAAACAATCATGTTATGGCTGAAATTAAGGCAATAAGGAAGGCCAGCCTCAAAGGACAAAATTAATATCTTATTGGATTTTGTTATAATTGGATTTAAACACTCCTAGGTAACGTATTAATTGTATTTTTATATGTACTTCAAATAAGTAGACCTATATATATTTAACAATGAAAATAGCATCTATTAACACACATGGTCTCGCTGGCCAAACAGCAAACAACAGAGTCAAGATAAATGGTATTTTTAATTTTATTATCAAATCAAAATTTGATATTGTCTGTTTCCAGGAAACACACCTGGTTTCAGAGACCAAAGCTTTAATTATTTTCAAAGACTTTGTCTCACAAGGCAAGTTTTATTTTTCAAATGGCCCAAATGGCCGCTCCTGTGGAGTGGCCATTTGGGTAGCCAATCATAGTAAATGTCAAGTTATTGATGAAATGCATGACCAAGAAGGCAGAATAATTAGTATCCTTGCTCAAATTGGAAATATTAATATTAATGTTGTAAATATTTATGCCCCTAACAATGGTAGGGAACGTGTAATATTTTTACGCGATATGTCAAATTATCTATTTACAAATGTTAATGGCTCCCTGAAAGGAGAGCCTGTTATTTTGGGGGATTTTAACTTTGTTGAAGACCCTGATCTGGATACGGATAGAAAAGGCGCGTATGCACGGGGAGAGGCCATAGTAGGGCGTAAACAAATGTTAGATCTCAAAAATGAATACGGTATGTGCGATATTTTTAGGGTTTTAAATCCAAATATACATAAATACACATATTTTTCACAAGGCTACAATTCTAGTAGCAGGATAGACAGAATTTATTGTTCTCAATTTTTCAAATCCTTAGTAACAAAGTGTGATGTATATCGATGTCCACAGAGCGATCATGATTATGTTTACTGTCAATTTCACACAGATACAGCCCTTAGAGGCCCCGGGGTGTGGAAATTGAACAACGACATTTTAAATGATAACAAATTTAAGGACATATTTACAACCTTC